>CM021101.1:505401034-505528910 GCA_007115665.2 Sequoiadendron giganteum | reverse complement strand
TGATAGGGCTAGGTGGGACCCGTTTTCCAGTTGCAACCTCTTGTTTTCTTGGGTTGTGATTGGGCACGGTTCTCCCAGGGCGCTAATGTGGATTTTCAAACAATTGTTGACTCAATCTGAGTAGTCTGGCTTGCCATGTTTGATCCGCATTAACGGTTCAATTTTTATTGGTTTCCTGTTCATCCGCGTTGGGAGTTCTTACTCTCTACAAGTTGTTCTCATTAATGGCATGGGTTTTTTCAGTGGATCCTCGCCTAATTTTCCTATGCGCGAAAACTGTTCTCCTAATAAATGCAATGATGGGTTGTATGCCATGCCTTTGCAAGCCAGGAATAATTTGTGGTGGCTACATCAGCCACTAAAATTTTCGAATGCTCGTGCTGCATTCAAGCAATTAATATTCTCACACCAATTAACTCTATAAATGTTCATTGTGTTATTTGGTATTATCATCGCATTTTGAGTTGTCTTGTTTGTAGGTGGTTGAGTTTCTCCTATATTTTGTGAGGTGTTCTTTGCAATGGACCATTTGGCTATGCGTAGAAGGACCAGACTTGGGATGAGAAATTTGCAGCCTGACGGGGTACAACCTATCCTTAGCAAGCCTAAGGTTGTCCATGATGCTAATTTTAAAGGGATGGGGAGCTCCAAGTCCCCACTGGTGCTGTCTTCTAGTTTTGACGGTAATGGGTCCGAAACTAACTCGGACTACCAACGTTACTTGGCGTCCATGACTGAGCTGTTGGGGGTCAATGAAGAGCCCCTGGCAGTTGCCCCAATAACTATGATGGCACCGTGCCATGCTACCGGATCATGTGTTAAAGTGGATAAAAGAAAGATGGTCTCACTTCTTACTGAAGCGAGGACCAGGAGTAGTCATCTCTACCGGGGCCCTGTGTCTTGCAAGTAGTTGTAGTTGCTGGGTGTGTTACTTTTGGGTGGTGTGTTGATGTGGACGTACGCGTGCCTGGCATGCTCTTTTGTCTTTAGCTCTGGTTGGTTACAATGGTATAACTATTTTGATTCCTCGAACTGATTATGATTTTTTCTAATGATGAGGAATGTCAATTTGAATTTCATTTTAAATGAAATCTAATTTTGGAATGAACAATGTAGCCTATTGCTTTGTTTCTCTATTGTCCTATAAAGGAGATTTGATGGCTCATTGTTAAGGGTTGTTATTTTTTTTGGGTGTGAAGGCTTAGAATAGGTATAGTTAGTGGTAATGCAGGATTTTGAAGGTATTATGTAGGAGATCATGTTGGGTTGGGAATAGTATGAAATAAGTATACTATGCTTTTGTAATTACTGATATTGAAAGAAATCTAAAAAAATTAAGACATTTTGCTCTCCTGTGTATGGGCCATGGATTATGAATGGATTTATCAAGGGTTTGTTCATTCAGTTTCAATGGTGTAGTTGAAAGTGTAATTTTTTCACTTGCTTTGACTTAATGAATTAATCAAATGCTTGAACACAAATTGCATGTTTATGGTTATATGCTCATGATTCAGTAAGGAGTATTATTTTAATATACTGAAAAATCTCATGGTAGCAAAGCACTATGGTGATAAGTTCAATTTCATCTGAATTATGTTTTATATGATTCCCACCCAATGGATGAGGCACTGGATAGTATTGGTAAATTCCTTTCAGGTATAGGACTATGACTCTAAGCATGGTGATTCAATACCCAAACATTTTAACAAATATCAACTACTATCTCTTTTTGGGATATAGATCTTATGATAATTTTCAGTCTCCTTGCTTTGGGATATCTGTTATTATTATTTGGTTTTGCCACAACCAGGGTAATGAATGTCTGTTGGTGTTAGTGGGGAATGCATTTGTAAGAAGAAGTGTTCTTACCAATCATGAAACATTCTTATGAACACACTTGGGTTTACCCACATTGGTTTCACAGAGCCAAAAGTGTAGGAGATGTTAGTCTTTGACTAACTCTTGTTAGTTGGCCACTAGCCTTTGTAGTTCTTTATAATGGAGGTTGGCTACCTCTTACAAAATTGCAAATCCTATGTGGGAAAAAACTCCAACAGATTGTAAGATATAGACAAAATGGATCTACATTGAAAATTCGGTAGGAAAATTCAAGCAAATACAATTGGTAGATGCAAAACCAAATAAATGTGAAATTGTGGACTATAATGATTGTAGAATATACATAATGGATTTTTTTAAAGGTTTTAGAAACTTTCAATCAAATGCAATTGGTAGATGCATAGACAAATTTCACAACCTTCACCAAAATCCTTGTCGATTTCCTTAATATGGGAGATTTGGAACAAGGTATGGACATCCATCAAAGCATAATATGAAGATGAATTTTCTCAAATGTTGTGGTTGTAGACTCCATTTTCAAATCTATGTAAAATGTGGGAGGATAGACAAATCTTGTGAACTATTTGACAAAATATCTCAAAGAATTGTAATCTCATGGAATACACTCTAATTAGAAAAGTTGCATCACTACCCTCATAACAATCTCTCAATTTGTTTTAGTTTCTATTGTGTTACTCAATTTGAAACTTAATTGTGATACATTAAGTTCATTGTCAAATTGTCATTTGTGTGTCAAGTTTGTCAAAATCCAAAATGATCAATTATTAATAAAATCATGGATCATGTAATATTGGGATGGGTGACCTCCTAGGAAGGCCTAGTGCTTCATCACTTTGAGAATCATTTAGATGCAATGAGTGCTAAGTGGACCATTCATTATCATGAGAGATGGGTTCTTGTGAAACACTACTCATGAAACATGGGTCAATGAGTTTGACTTGTAAAACTACATAATTGAATCCTGATAACAATATCAAAATTTGACACAATGTGAAAAATACTTCCTACTTGTCAATAGATCATGTTGTCAAAATCTAGAATTTCAAATTATGAATTCTTTGTAATTACTCAATAGATCATGTTGTCAATTGAACCTATTGGCATTTTTTTACTTCAACCCACACGTGTTTCCTAGAAGCTCCTATGAACTCGCCACATTCAATAATAAAAGACTAGGAACAGTATGGCCAACTTAACGAGAATAGCAATAAGGCTAATTCTCCTACACTTCGGACTCTGTAAAATCCAGGAGGGTATTCCCTAACATGTGCTCTTAACATACAAAATTTAAACAATTCATTTAATTTGCACACAGGTAAGCAACAGATAGATCCCCAATTAATGTTAAAGGATCAAATCCTTCAAGAAATTGGCTATTCCTTAAAAAAGACTCATGTCCATTTAACAGAGAATCGCAAACTTCACATAAAGTAAATTGATAGGAAATGTTTGAGTAAAATATCCTGATGCCATAACACAAAACATATGAGAATAAAACGTAATCAGAATTCCAGTGCCATATCCCATCGCAAGGAGTCAAAAGAGAAAACTGAACTACAGGGTAAATTTCATTTTGAACACTTATGATCTATTATGAATTGCATTACAACCCATATATCTATACCTGAGTTTATTACTCCTTTATGAATCCTATTTGTTATATTGCATGAATTTACTAGTTAACTGAAGCATTTAACCGATCCTTTGAACCAGAGTTGTAGTTAAACATAATTCACAATAAAGAACAAATGAAAATCAATGAAAATCATCTTTGATCGATATTTCATTAATAATACATGTAACATAACACAATAGGAGACAAAATAAACTCCAAATATTCACAAGTTTGATACAAACATGCTCAGAAACCCCATGATTAACAAAGTTCTCCAATCTGACTCAAAAATTTTTAAAACCAAGACTTACAATTCATACTCTCTATATTACTAGACTCTTATTTCTCATATTTTGGATATTTCAACCGACCACTCTCTTGGGCTAGAATTCCCTTTTATAAAATAAGGGAGGCAACAAGCTTCAGGTCAGAGAGTACACATGTCCATTTGTAATTGGACCGCTAACTCTTGATTCGGTTACAATTCTATTATGCGAGTGGAGAGCATAAGACAAAGATCATCATTAGTTGATAAGGAGGAAAGAAAACATTGCTCCAAAGGCCGCTCCCCATACATCGAAGGAATGCTTAGATGTTATAGTATTAACTCCACCTCAGCACCTTGTACTTGGAGTGAAAAGGAGAATGCAATTTTAGAATACAATATCTAAGGCCAGACCTATATTATACATGACCAAGTTGTAATTCTCGACTATAACACTCATAATTCAGGTTCATCAATGAACACCTTTTTCCATAATTCAAACTCCTCCTCAGAAGGCCACTAGAAAGCCACAACCTGATCAACCTTGTTTCGATAGGGAGCATACTTTACCATTATCGATGTGGCCTTTTTATCAAAGTTCTCTAAGAAACTTATAAAAAAACATAACTTTTCCAATGTATTCTCTAACATTTGGATGTCAACATTTTTGCATATCTCATGTGTTTGAGACATCATTATATTGTTTATCTGCTCCTTCCAAACCTACAGGGGTTTGAATTCATCCTGACTATGTAAAATATGAGACAATGGGGTCAGGTCCTTTCCATCATACACATCTTTCAACAATTTAATCTTGGATTCCATTGGGGCGGCAAATCCCTAAAATTTCTGCTCAACGATTCCTTTGACCAATTGATATGTTGCAATAACAGCAGGATATTTATCACCACGTTGTTTTGCCCCTACTGCCATGAATCTCAACTTCTCCATTCTAGGGCTCCATTTGTTTAGCAATGAGATGGCCAATTCTTTATCCCTTGGAAACATTTTTAGTGCTTGCAACATTAGGACATAATTTGCATGAACACTGTTTAGCTTACTTTGGATCGTTCTATTTAAATGTTTCAAAATAGTGTCCACTATCACTGCATTGTTTCTCCCTGCTGCATCCCATATTTGCTATACCATCTCCTTATATTCTTCAACTTGATGAATCAGTTTCTCCCTAGAAAGTCCCCCTCCAGAGCTAGTATCCCTCTCAATAGAGATAGGCACTTGTCCCATATTATATGGAACAATAGCCAAAGACTGTGCTTGTGCAGGAGGTTGAGACTGCTCTACTAGTGGGTCGGGAACAGTATGGCTAGAATTGGCTTGCTTTTGAGATCTCGTGGTATCCATTTTCTGCCTCAATAAATCCAATTCAGTTTCTAACTCTGCTACCTTTTGTTGACTCTTATTATATTCAATAATAATGTCATTATATTGGCCTCTCAGAGTATCCCGCTCCTTGGTCAAATCTTCAACAGTTGCTCTAGTGAATTTGGCAACATTCACGACCATATCAGTAGCTTCCAATGCTAGGGTGTCAACAACTCTCCTCACAACCAAATGACCACTGAAGTCAGAAGGTTCTGCAACAATTGGCTTTTTAGAGCCAGTAGATAGGGACCAGATTGCCAATGCATCCCATTCCTCACTAGAGGCCGATCCCTTTAGTGCCAATGTAGCCTCCTCTTCAGTAGCAAGAAGTGGCTTATTAGACCTTCTTATTGTGTCAAACACCACAACATCAGTGATATCCCATTCAGGGAGTAGCAATACTCCACTTTTTTGTACCAATTCCCGATCCTGCTTTGGTGTTATTGCTTTGAATTTTTCTCTCATCTGTTCCCTGAACTTAGCTTGAATTACCTTCTCTAAGAGCTCTGGATGCAGACTTCTCTCATGTGCCACCTTCTCAGCATATAATACAGTATGTGCTCTCCACAAAAAATCTTTAAAAGCACCGGTTTGAATAAGAGAGTCATCCATCATGAACTCTCTGCAGGATTCTATTCTCAAGTTATCATTGCTTGTTATTCCTTTGATTTCATCTTTTCCTAACCTCAAAGAAACTGTACCTTAACCTGTTGCAATGTCAACTAGGTCCAATGGAATCTCAGGTTGCATTTCATCCGGAGTGACAATAATGTCATCATCCTCATCACCATCACAATCAACAATCTTTACCCTTTCAACCCTCTGCCTCTTTGGTGATGGTGGGCAAACTTGTTCTGAAAAACTTGGAGGAGAATCCAAATCAACAACATTTAGTATTGACTACCTTGAAGAAGATGGTGCAATATTTTTAGCAACATCTTCAGCCCTACTTCCCTTTCTTCTTCAAAAAACCCTTATTTTCTTTTGGGGCTGATAAGTAGGTCTCTCCTCTTCCTTTACCTCAGGGTACTCCTCGATAGTTTATGATTTTTCCCTTTCTTCCACAACCCTTTCATCTTTCAAAACCCCAACCAAGCTCTCAAAATTATCAATAGCATACATTGCCCTGCTAAACTCATCTTTAGCATTAGGGATGGGATTAAAACCATGTATTTTCTCTTGCTTAATTTTTACCATTTTAGAGTAGGCAATGCATAGTGCCTTTCTATCATCTTGTAATTCCAAATAAAAAATATTCCTGATGATGTCCTCAGGAAAGTAGAAGTTGTGGAAAAAAGCTCCTGTCTGATGTTTTTCCTTCATTTGAGAGATAAAACCCTCAAGATCATGATTCCTTGGGCACACAGTCCTTAGCCTATAAGGCCCAAGTAATTGATGCAACTCCTTCCATCCTCCCTTTGCCATAACAAAATCGGCAAATGCTATATATTCAAGGAAGAAAGAACCTTTCTTCTATTCATCTGGCAAGTGTAGTTCCTGAGCGCCCCCCAACTGCCTCATGATTTCCAAAAATCCAATTCTAAGGGGCACCTCCCTTGGCAGAACCTTTGGATTGACATTAGTGCCAAAAACCCTGAAAACTATGGTATTACGATAGGGGATAATGTCTCCCCAATTGTGAATTATGTTCAATTCAGGCCTTCTCTCTATCGGCCTCAAGAAGTCATGAATTTATTTTGGGATCCTTGGGGGGTCACGAACCAGAGCCTCCGTTAATTTAGATCCAAAGACATTATGGAAAGTTACATAATCAAACTCATGATCATGCATGTCAAGAATCCTAGTCCAATATTGGATAGGCATTTCAATGTTTCCTTCTTTCTTCTTTAATTTCATATCTTTTTCGAACACAACCTGACCCTTATACAAAAACATGTGGATTAACAAGGAATACCATCTGAATCCAACCCAATTCTTCCCCTCCTTTAAGGCTACCAAACCCGTGTGCATCTTCTCTGCCAAATAAGTGGCAAAATCATATATTACATTAAAACTTGGGTGCTAGAGATTTACTGCCATATACATAATATCAGTAGGAAAGGTTTTGTTTAAGCTGACTCCCAAAACTTGACATAAAGCACAAATAGTCTTCTTGAAATGACTGGCGAAATAGTCCACAGAAAAGGCTTGGGCTCATTCCTGCCAATTACTACCTTCTTCTGATTTTTTCCTCTTCTTGAGACTGCAAAATGAGGTATTAACAAGGATGTTCTGAACAAACCCCTAGTATTTCTATATTCTTGTCTAAAAACCTCGAAGTTGATAGGAACCATATCCTAACTCCATTTGTGCAATTTAAAAATCTCCACAATTTCTTCTTTGGTTATCTTAATCATCTACACACTAGCATGTGTTCTGACAATTTGGGCCAGAAGGTCATATCTAGCAGCAATGTCCTTTAAAAGATCTACATCCATATAAACATTAGGAACCACCAATTTACACAGGTCTAACCTCCAGGGGTTACACAAAGGAATCGACAAATTCTTGTTCCCAAACCAATTGGAGAACAATTGCCACTTGGTGTATGGTAACTCAACATTTTGAATTGCACATTGCTTGTCTATCAATCCTTCCAAGATTCGAGGCCCATAGAACAAAATCTTTCCCTCCTGCTTCTTGCTAGTAGAGGGTTGTAACAAATCAATAATATATTGGGATAAAGACTTGGTAGTGGTTTCAGAACCAGAAATTTGGGCCTTGGGTGCCATTTATACTAGATTAATGATAATTCGAGCTAGTGTTTGCTTATTTTCAGATAGCAAATAATTACAATTTTCTCCTTTAGCCTTAACAAAAAATTCTTCAATATTCAAAAAACCCTAGCAATTATCTAGACAAGCTCTAAAAGTGAATCTATTCGATCAATTCTTCAAGAACAAAAATAGGAAACAATCACGAATTGCCCAGCAAGCAACCATAAAATATTCTGAATTTACAAGAAATGACATACATGCTACTTATGGTTTCAATCGTAGAACATCCAAGGTAGCGAAATTGAAAAATCGTAACCACAACTTGCCTCACTCAATACCAAACAATTCTTCCTCAATGTAGAGATACAGAACTAAAATAGTAATTTGCAAATTTTAGCATTTAATTATGCAGGCAGAGTAAAACTCGGCCATTACTATTCACTCACACGAGATAAAACGACTATCGTACAATACCAATTTATTTTTAAATACGAGTCGTTGATCAATCGCAACGTTGGCCAGGAGAATGACTCAGATTTAGTCAAAATAGTTTGAAAATGCCATGTTCTCCCTCCATTCACCAAATGGACAGGATATTCACCTACCAAGCATCACATCAACATGGAAATGGGCCCCACCTTTGTTATTAGCATACAACATTGGAGTCCATGTGTCAACAAATCACACACCTCACAACATTATTGAAACTATTGTTTTAATTGTGTGAGGTCAGCGAGGAATGACCACGATGCGTCGGTACAAAAATAGCTGTCGGCATCAGCCTTCATAATCGATCAGCGAGCAAAACTGGTCCCCGCCATCAAATGTGACAGATGGAAGAATCTCGCACACCTCGCACCATATTTGTGAGGTTAGCAGAAACCTTGCGAGGTCTACGAGCAACGGTCAAGATTGAAATCACTTCATCCGATGGCCGCGCAATCTGCACACACAAAAAATTTATTTTGCCTGACTTTTTAATAGATGTTTTATTTTGCAGGGGGTGTTTTTAATGACCGTCGATCTTCCTACAATTGATCCTGACTGCTCCCCGTGATCTCATGATGACATCACCGCTGGTTGTTTGGCGATTGCGATATCACAGGTGAGCGCCATGTGTCCCAAGTTGCCGATGCCGAAAAGGGATTAATAAAGCGTTTAATATTTGTGTTAGACTTAAATACGTTATAAAGTGGGTTACTAAACCAGCTGCGAGATGCACATGCTCGAGATCGACGGTGATGTTATAATCATGGTAAAAAGTTGCTCGATGGTTATGTTTGGTGCTGTTGATTGGTGTGTTTTTAATGATCGTCAATCTTCCTATGAGTGATCCTGGCCGCTCCCCGTGATCTCATGATGACATCACCGCTGGTTGTTTGGCGATTGTGATATCACGGGCGAGTGCCATGTGTCCCAAGCTGCTGATTCCGAAAAGGGATTAATAAAGAGTTTAATATTTGTGTCGGACTTAAATACGTTATAAAGTGGTGTACTAAAGTAGCTGCGAGATGCACGTGCTCAAGATCGATAGTGATTTTATAATCTTGGTAAAAAGTTGCTCGACGGTTATGTTTGGTGTTGCTGACTGCTTTGTTTTTAATGACCGTCGATCTTCCTATGATTGATCTTGACCGCTCCCCGCGATCTCACAATGACATCACCGCTGATTGTTTGGTGATTACGATATCATAGGTGAGCACCACGTGTCCCAAGATGCGGATGCCAAAAAGGGATTAATAAAGCGTTTAATATTTGTGTCAAACTTAAATACATTATAAAGTGGGTTACTAAAATAGCTGCGAGATGCACGTGCTTGAGATCAATGGTGATGTTATAATCTTGGTAAAAAGTTGCTTGACGGTTATGTTTGGTGCTGCTGACTGCTGTGAGTGAACATGATCGCCGATGGTAGGAATCAACGATTGCCCGCCATCACGTGATCCAAAGATGTAGGATGTTTAGTGATCGCGATATCACGGGTGGGTGCCACGTGTATTCCTTTGGCGTTGCTTCTATAGTGGGACCTCGATGCCGACATGGAGATTTCGTTAGCCCTTTTGAAGATGGTCATTCGATGATTTGAAAAAAATAAAAGATCAACGACTGAAGTTTAAATTCTCATCAAATGCGATTGGAGCCGTTGGGGCGGCATGCAAATGAGCTTTAATGGCGGACGAGACATCTACTGCCTCAATTTAATCGACATAAAGTATCTGCTCTTTTTCTATCATCATCACAAAAGCATTCAAGTATTTTCCAAGCAGTTCAGAGCCAAAGATAAAGTTTTTCGAGCGATCACCGTGAAGTTTGGTTTTCTGCAAGGCACGAAATCCCATGAGTTATTTTCTAAACTGTTGGGTTAATTTGACTGTGTCTTTGCGAAGGGTTCTATTGTGCTGGTCAAGGGTTTTTGTTAATTATTATCGTAGGGTTACTGGTTCGTTTGAATTATTGGAATTGCACAGTTGTGTTGTATTTTTGTGTTCTGGGTACCCCTAGTTTCTTCGAGGATTTGATTTTTTAAAAGAATCCCTAGTTGTTTAAGATGGCACCATCGAAGCAACACTCTGGCCATGTTGATTATTTGAAGAGGAATTTGTATGATGACTTCCTGGATGAACTCCCATTGTCAACAAATGACAGGAAGAGTGGTTTAGTTTTAATGAATGGAAAGACCCTAGACGAAGGTCTTCTGTGCAAAAATTATATCATTGTGGATGCCAAGATTCCTATGACTGGTCTTGAAATGTTTAGGCTGTGGTATGGACAGCGAAACTTACCTCACCCCTTCTCTAATGCTTGGAGATATGACATGTGGAAACTAATAGTACCAAATGTGTTCCCTGATGTTGAATTGCTCAGAGCAGTGGTAGCACGGTATGATCCTGTGACAAGGGTCATAAGGGATAATGATGGTGGAATTCTGCTAAGCCTAAATACAGATGAGATTCGGCAGATTTTTGATTTGACTGAGTATAGCCCTTTCTTAGTCCAAATAGATTTTGAGGAGATGAAGGAGGAGTGCAAAAGGTTAAAGCCTCTTTTCAGATTGAAGTTGCTTCCTCTTCACCTGGCCAGGGCGGGCAATTCAACAATTCTTATTAGCCCAAATGACCAGGAGCCTTTCAGGCAGAGCTGTTTTGGCAGTCACTTCCTGACAACAATTTATTCATTGTGCCAGATTTTAGGGTTCAACCCTAATACTCTGATGCCAGTTGCGTACATGTTTATGGGAGCCTAGATTCAACATCCCAACTTCTCTGTGGTATATGACTTTGCATCATAGCTGTCAGAGAAGATGCATGAGGGTTTGATGAAGCTGCATGTGGGGGATACTGGCACTCATTTTTTCTGGTACTCCCTATTGATGCATATGTTCCTATACAAGAATGTTGTTTTCTTCTTAGAAAAAATGGAGTTGAGGTAGGAGGTGAAGGAAGAAAGCTTACCAGTATAGGTGTGGAGTGCAGATTTGTCTTACAACAGGGGAGGTGCCAGCTTTGTGCAGTTTGATAACTGCTTTGCCTCCAGACTCAGGGCTCGGTTGGTAGTAAATGTGCCAAGAATCCCTGAAGATTTGCATGACTTCCTCCGACTAAAGGTGAGGAAGCCTAATTTAAAAGTGTGTCACAATTGGGGTGATATCATCTTGTACCCTATAAGCACTGTCTTGAGGTGTATGGTTTCCAGGGAACCCCTCATATCCTCCCTTTTAATGTACCATCAAGGATGGGGTTTTCTGAAGTAATGTGGCAACTAGGTTGTATTCATGAAGACAACCTAACAAAGAAAGGAAAAGGGACTTTGTTCCCTGACTACACTATTGTTTCTGATTTTGTTTGTCCCAAGGGAGGATGGGTTCACTTCAGAAGGTTTTTGATGACTTCAATTTGAGGAATGGTCCTAGGAGACAGCATGACCCTGAGGGATTCTTTGCATTGTTTAGACAATGAATTAAAGGTGGCAAATTTTCACATGAGTTCAACTTTCCCGAGGACCTAATCAGAAATGAGTTTGATTTGAATAGGCAGGAGTTGAATAAAGAAAAATGGATTGCATATGAAAATATGCTAGCTATAATACATAAAATGGATCCAAAATATGATCCATTAATGGAGTTCACTCCATTTCACAAGAGAATAGAATTCTTAATGAATAATTTCAAAAATATCATGGGCACCTTGATGACCAAGAGGGTCAGTTTGGAATTAGATTTTGGTATAGAAAGATCGAATGTGAGGCCTGAAGAAACAAGGCCAGCTTATGAGCCACCAGTTGACAAGCCTCTATACAAGAGAAAGAGGAATGCAAGCACTGATGAGGATGAAGGGGATAAGAAGGGAAAACAAGTCATGCAAGCATCATCACAGCTGGGTCCAAGGATCAGAGCACTCGGAGGGATAAGGATTGTGGATCTAGATTCACCACCAAGAGGTGATCCTGTAGTGTTACATTAGAGCCAAGCCCTAAGAGGCAGAAAGTTGAGGAAACGTAGGAAACTCTCATGGATGAGATAATTGTGACTGATCAAGACATGCAGGTTGGTATCCCTTCCCCTCCTAGATCAACACAATTTGTGCTTTCTGACATGGATGTAAAGGGGCAATGTGTACAAGATGCCAGGATGGAGGCCTGCAAGGCATTCTTGGACGATGATGCATTTTTAAAGACTCCTATATTCTTGCAACTAGTTTGGAGGATGAAACTAGAAGAGTACCAGAAAAAATGCAAGAGTAGGAGAGAATCAAGACCTGATAGGTCTGAGCAGGAGAATGATGATGAGGTTAATGCCAAATTAATGGAAGAATTCAAAGGCATCACTCCTGAGGAGGGAAGAAGACTTGTGACTCAGGCTGGTGTCTTACTTTTGCCTGAATGGGACATAGCTGATGTGGTTGCATTCAATGCTATCTTGCAGTCCAAGCACCCTATACAAAATAGTGAAGAAGAGGTTAAGGCAGCTCTGCAGGACTCTGCCTTCAGTGAGGAGTATGAAACTCTGGCCATATGGGCATTGGCACCCCAGGGCAGAAAGCCAAATGTAACTAATATTAGTCCACACCTAAGGGGAGGGATAATTATCAAGAGAGCTTCTAAAACTTCAACAACAGAAGCTACAAGCTTGACATTAAATGTGGCCAAATTGGCCCAAAAGACAGCCGAGAGAGAAGAGGTTGAAAAGAAGAGTCTAATGGAGAAATATAATATGATAATTGTAGAATATAGTAGGATGCAGCAAAGGAATGTTGAGCTACAATATGAAGTAGATAGGTTGAAATATGGGCAGGTGGGAGAATCCTCCAGTGCTCCTGGTATCAGAGCATTACCTTCTATTGCAGGATCGGTCCCCCATACTAATCCAATTGTTTCAACTTCGGGGTCCCCCATCCAGGCACCTACTCTTAGTCCTACACCAGGGCCAGTTGTAAAATCATTGAGCGGATTCTTTGCCCTACCTAATGATTTAAGTAGAAGAATTAGGGAGCCGAGAAAGAGCTTTGATGACTGGAATGATACATTTTTTCCAGACATTATTGGTGCACAAGGAAATGTTAAGACATTGAAACAGTGGCAGGATGGGGCAAAAGAAGTTATCAATGCACAAATCAAATTGATTTGTGATGATTCAAACTATGATTTGCTGGTAAATAGTACGGATAAGATAATTAACACCAGCACATTCTTAGAGTTTTTTGAAAGGGAAGCTAATTAGGTTGCAGTGAAGTACACACCTTACAATACTAAGGTGAATGAGGTCGTGAATTTTGGCTGGCCAACAGATGAAGAGTATCAGAGATGGGTGGACAAGTACTTAACTGAAGAGGAGTAAAACAATTTCTATTACCGCAGAATGGATGAAGGAATGCCAGACGATGATGCAAACAATTCTAGAGACAACCACAAGAAATGATTTAACAATGGACAGGGCATGTGAACAGAATGAGAAGATGTTCGAAATGGAGATAGCCATAAGGAATGCACTTGAGGATGCTGATACACACAAGTGGCCAACTTATCGAGATTATCTGTCAAACATCTATTTATAGCTGAATAGATCATAATTTCTAGTTTGTTATTGTTGTTAAGAAAAAGACATTTCTCAAAGGACACGCCCTTTCACAATTTTGATATATTTATATCTATTTTATAATGTAATACATATATAGGTAGATAGGAGAAAGATACAGTAAATAGTTTGCAATGAAACTTTCCTTTAAAAGACTCAGATGCATGTATGAATTTTGATGAAGTTAATGAAGATGTTTGAAATTTTGGCTTAATCTTGGTATCAGCTGTTTGTGGAATTATATAGTTATCTGGTTGTCTCCATTTTGATGCTTTTCTATTGTCTAAATTGATATATCAAGCATATAAATATATTTAGTTTACCGATACACATTTGTTGTATTTGTGTGATGTGATTATTTGGTTCTTTCAAGTAAAGATTAAACCCTTCTAGTCAATCACAGTAACTGAAGAGTATTAATTGGATCAATAAGAAGAATCACATAACTAGGATTGTCATTCTATCTCAAGTAGAGTTTGTCAGTCATTTACTTGCACATTTATACAAGTTATAAACTACATTTGTGTGCCAAACACTTTGAATTATTGCCATCATAGATTACAATTTTATAGATATTCATTAGACTCCATACACCCAACAAGGCAGTGGTCTCATGCTTTCATCTTTTGGTTTATCCATTTTATTTTTTTACATCTATTAACTGAACATATTCTAATATAATTCAAATATAATTAAAATTAAAAACATCATAAATTAATTATGTAACCACATAAGTCAAATATAATTCTATCAAGAAATTAATATCAAATAGATAATACAATCACATAACTCATAAATTTCAATGTCATTGATCTTCTTCTTCATCCAACTCTTTGTTTGTATCATCCGATCCAGATTCAACATTGTAATGATTGGTCATATCATCATCATCGTCATTGATATCAGTTTCGATAATGTCATCATCCACATGGATATCATCTTCATGAAAATTAACTCCTACATCATCATGATGTAGTTCCTCCTCTTCGACATCTTCATCAGGCACATCATCAACTAACTGTTGATCTTGATCATCATCTACATCATCTTCTATTTCTTCAGTATCTTCTTCTTCCACCACATTATACTTTACCGACCTTCCTCTTGGATCATGTCTAACAACATATGACCAACCCACTTTACCTGGAACCTCTGAGTAAAATACCTACTCACATTGGCTTGGAAGAACATAGGGCTCATTTCCAACTCACTCAAAATACCTTGTATTAACCATGGTAAATCCATTATCATGTTCAATAACAGTTCTCTCAGGATCATTTTCATTCAATCGTAGCCTATACCATAGGACAACAAAAAGAACTAAATTGAAGGACTTAAAGTCACACTCAAGTATATCATCTAAAATCCCATAGTATTGATTTTTTGAGACTTCTAGATGTATGCCACTTCTAGATGAAACATTAGTCACTTGGAAGACTATAGTTATCCCAGAATCACAAGTTTTCTTCATGTCATCCAACTTTTTGATTTGAAATTTATGACCATTGCACCACATAGCCTTGTGGTGTTTCACCTGAAATATGTCAAACATGTAAAACTTATTGCAATATCGTCAGTTGATAAACATATTTATTCTTGGCCGAATGTATGCAAAGAAAAAAAATCTCAACATATATATACATCAATATAATTAAAAATAATTAAATAATATGGGTGATTAATAAATTTATACATACCTGTTTATCTCTTAAACCATATGCTAAATCAATTTCCCTTGGTGTAACATTGGAATCTCCATTATGCTGAGCTTCTTTAACCAATGAAGCCACACCTTCCCATGTTAATGCACAACTAGATTGTTGAGATCGTTCAATCCATACCGTCATCCAATCAAGATTGTTTGTGACGTACAAATGTAGTGCATCCCACTCTCAACCAATTATATCAAAAGAAATTGAAATTCACAAACGACGTATAATTAGTTAATTACCACAGTATACGACCTTAATTTATAATTGATGAATATTGAAGATTAATAATTAAATAAGTACAATATACATAAAAACCAAATGTAAAATGTATTCTAATTAATCTGCATGACCATCTTATAATTACCTGTCACTTTCCTCAATGTACCTTTCCCCATCAGGTACTCCCCTTCGAATTTGTTAATGGAGTTGGGATCCCAAATGCGATCTACATGGATCTTTGCTGTAAACTTAGGAAGATATTCAGTAATGTACACCATGGTCTGGTATATCATATATCCCTACACCATAGAACCCTCGGGATGTGCTCTTTGTCTAACCAAAGCCTTCAAAAATTTCAAGTGCCTCTCAACCATCCACATTGACCTTTTGTGTATAGGTCCACACAATTCAATCTCCGCAACTTGGTGTATGAGGTAGTGTTCTTGTGCATTGAAAAATGTCAAAGGTAGACACTTTTGCATTTCACACATTAGACCAGGAATTTTTCTCTTCCAATAATTTATATCTTCTTTATGAATTGCTTTAGATAACAACCATCTACAAGTGATTCAAGGCACAAATATATTAACGAGATTTAACAAAAATATACAACGAATCGAACAAATGTCGCTACTTACCTCATGTATTTTCCAAGATCATATATAACTTTCTTGACATTGTTGTCGAAGTTGTCTGGGAGAGATAGAGGTAGAACGTACTGCAACAATTATAAAATGATCTTTTCATTAATATTTTTCCAAAAGTAGTAAACATAATACACTGAAAAGTACATGCAGTATACATATATATATATAATATACTAGAATAATTACCTTAATGAAGGTATGTCAATCATGCGTTTTCATCCCTGACCCAAATTCACCTTTCTTTGTTATGATATTGTTTATGTTCGCAAGAAATCCTGTGGGAAATCAAATTTTTCGTATGACTTGTTTTATAGCATTGCTTTGCTGCTCTGTTAATAACCAAGGAAGGGCACTTATATTAATTTGGTCTCCATTGCTATTTAATTGAATGACATTTTCAATTGCATGACTGGCTTCCTGAATGCCACTACAAATTTTGACAATTTTTTCTTTGTCATGCCTTCCATCTAATATTTTCCATAACGTTTCTGTCATATTCTTTTCGATATGCATTGTATCAAACAAATACAAAATTTTTAGCTGCTCATAGTAGGACAACCTACTAAATTGTCTGGGATAACTTTTCACTCCCTATGGAAGCTGACCATTAATGCCTTGACAACGTTCATGAAGCATATAAGTTAAACAAATTAACAAAGACAATCATTGTCAATTACAACATGAGTAAACACAACACAATATAGAAATATAAATTCAAAACATATCATAAATGATAGATAAACAATTTGATCCAATCTATAACCTTGACGATTAATTCTATTATATTCCAACTTCCATAGGCGAGGTGTCATTCTTTGTGGTTTTGATGTAGTCTCTTCTTTCCCATTGAAAAGATGTTTTTCGGTAGTTCGATACTTATGATTTCTGTGGAGGAAGTGCCTATACTCACCAAACACTTACTTTCCTAAACTTGTTGAATGACGAGATTTCATCTTTGGACCACAAATTGGACATGCAAATTTTGCCTTTGTTTGAAGACCTGCAAATCATATATAATTGGATTAAATATGTCAATTTTTATAATTATATATAATGAATAAATTATTTAAAAAACATGCATGATATCTAGTTCATAAAATTAAATATGTTAAAGTCATGTAGTCGAACATTATAACATACCAAAAAAATGTGTTAGCCCTGGGGCATCATGAATTGTCCATACAAACATTGCATTGCATGAAATTGAAATTGTCTTTGTCATATTGGTCTAGATACGTCATACATAGTGATGCCATTCCATAACTTTAGTAACTCGTCGATAAGAGGCTCAATATATACATTCATATCTTTAACTTGGTACTTACCTAGTTGAATGAACATAAACATTACATAATTATTATAACCAGTTTACTGCAATATATATAAATTCATGTACATGACTATTAAATGAAAAAACATATAAGTCATTATGCAACAAATAAGACAAATGAGATGCTACTACATTAAAGAAAATTGATGTAAAAAAATACCTGGAACAATCATTGCCAACATTATGTGCTCCCTCTTTATTGACATCCATGGAGGAATATTATTGTTGATAACAAAAACAGGCCACACTGAGTAAATAGATATCAGCTCTCCAAATGGATTGACACCGTCCGTTGCCAATGAAAGCCTGAGATTACGAGGTTCTTCTTTAAAGTGTGGCCATTTTTCCTCCATGTCCCTAAATGCAAAACCATTCGTAGGCATTCGAAGAATCTCATCTCCACTTCTATTACGT
Organism: Sequoiadendron giganteum; assembly: GCA_007115665.2. Classification (NCBI taxonomy): domain Eukaryota; kingdom Viridiplantae; phylum Streptophyta; class Pinopsida; order Cupressales; family Cupressaceae; genus Sequoiadendron; species Sequoiadendron giganteum. Next base: position 505,510,678 of record CM021101.1, on the reverse strand, counting down.
GCATGGTAATCCATAAATTGCGCTAAGCTTTCACACCTAAATAATTGTTGCATACGTGCAATAATGGGAATATAATGAAGAGCCTTGTGAGTCACCTTTTTTGTTGGTTGATCTATTCAATATCTACTGATATGACATTCCAAGAATTTTGTTGCAAATTCATGTTGTTTATGATATATAATATGATCATTGGGACATGCATCTATTGCTTGATACTCCATTCCAATATCTTTCATAATTCCAGATAAATCTCGGTATGAGCGAGGTAAAATATTTGATGGTGGTAACAAAAATTCACCAATCAATCTACAACAAAAAATAATTTCTTAATATAAAGAATATTAATGGTACATACTTCATCCTTTATTTACTAGCGATGAACTAACAACAATTAAAATAGATGAAAAAAGATGACATATATGACATACCTTAACATTCGTGAGATTGCTATGTTGGATAAACCATTCATAACCTTCAAGTTCACCAGAAACAATACAATAGAGAGAAGAGTTGTTTGGGAGCCTTCATAAAGGGGCTCATATGCCTTCTCTAGTACAGGTAAATCATGAACATCATCAAAGTCATCTCGATCAACATGATCAGATGTGCCACTACATGTGTCATGGATCAATGTATTTATACCATCATCTTCTTCCATAGGATCATTAACTTCATCTTCGATATTCACAGCTCCATGTTCCTCCGCTTGCAAAGCCACATTCTTCGAGCCATGATAATTCATATCGTGTGCCCTAGGGCGTCCCACCTTTATAATAATGACAGGCACAAATAAACCATGATCATGATCAAGTGATTTTTTATATATATATCAAATGTTAAAACAATATAAACACATATAATGAAGAAATTACCAATGAACGATAATCATGCCCCCCTTCAACGTGACCATGCTGCCTACAATGTTTCTCAGCTGTTGTGATTAAAAGTCTTCTCATCTTTAACCCCTTGCAATTATTGCAAGGACAATAACATTTCCCATCACCTTTTCTTTTCAATATAGCCCACAATCTAGCAACTGTCTCTTCATTTTGTTCTGGACTAATATTATTTGACATGATTTTTCTTTACCAAGCTTGAATATTTAGATCTTCAAAAAATATCAAACTCACACTCCAATAATTTTTAATCATACATGGGTAACAAAATATAATAATTATGATATTTTACACCAAAAAAAGTTGGCATGCAACCACCCCTGCAAAAGAGAAGATAGTCTGAAGTTAATGACCCCAAAAAACACTTTCAAATGCTAATTCTAGAAATTATTAAATTCTGATTTTACTATGATTTCCAACTGTTAGACTCCTAAAATCAAAATATTGAACTTGCACAACAAAATTTGGAAATGAAACTCTCAAAATGCAGCTAATAGGCCTCAACAATTAAGGCCTACTCAAGACTTTGTGACGTCACTGCAAGGTTTCCAGGCCTTACCTCATGATTTCAGCAGGAGGATTAAAGAGTTGGTAAAGAGTTTTGCTGATTGGAGTGACACATCTTTACCAGGTATTGTAGATGCCCAAGGAAATGTTAGATCACTGCAACAATGGTAGGACAGGGTAGATGAAATCATCAATGCACAAATCAAATTGATTTGTGATGACTCAGATTATGACATGCTGATGAGTAGTATGGATAAAATCATCAACACTAGCACATTTTTGGAATCTTTTGAAAGGGAGGCGAATCAAGTAGCAGTAAAGTATACACCTTACAGTGCCAAGGTAAATGAGGTGCTAAATTTTAATTGGCCAACGGATGAGGAATATCAAGGATGGGTAGGAAAGTACTTAATTGAACAAGAATAGGACAAAGTCTACAATCGGTAGTTAACAGCTCAGCGGTTATGCTTATAAAATTTTTTGGCTATGTATTGGTGGCAGTTTTGGTGAAAGTTTTCAAAGTTTGGCAAATGCAACAGTTATTCTCCAGTGGACAGGATGAACACGAAGATTCTCTAGAGAATCAGCTATTGTAACCAATTTTGGAAATGTCATAAGGCGGTCCAAGTGACCAGTGATAGGTGTATTTCTGGTTCGATGCTTGTTGCTCCTTCATTTTCCCTATAAGAAGGATTTAAGGACCAGAAATATGGGTTAGCAAGCTGGATATCTTTAGGTCGATTCTAATTGAAGTTGCAGAGCGAATTTGTAAAGAGCCTGATATTATAATGAAGATAATATTCTTAGGTTTGGTGTCATTCTGTTGTAGGTTTTAGTTTCATGTCTACTTAATTTTCAAGACAATACTAGCATCTGAATGAAAATTACTCATTTCAAGGTCATGTATCTCCATTGTATGAATATATTATTATCTTGAATAAAATGATCGAGGGTTATTCTGTTCATCTCACTGTTATGGTGTGTGTAATTCTCATTTTGGCTTTAATTCAAGGAATTAATTAAAATGCTTGAGTAAGGTTATGGGTGACTATGTTCATATAAGGATTTGATAAGTAGTATTGGGTTAGAATATAGATTGATGGTATTGTAAGGTAGTATTATCTAAGATTTTATATGGTATGTGTCTAGAAGATAAACTTGGTTACAGTAAAAAACAACCAACACCTTTGATATTATCTAGCTATGGCTCCCAAATCTATTGCAAATTGATCATTAGGGTTAAAATTGAATCCTTGCAAATATAATCTTTGTCCAAATCCATCAAGAATTTTCCATCAGTTATAAACAATTCCCTTATAAAGAATTTGTGAAGCCAGGTCTAAAATCTGGAAATGAAATTCTAAAAATGCACAAGACTAAAAATGAAATCTGATGAGATGTTAATTTAAAATATGATTTTCAAACTTGGAAGTACAAATCTGACTTCACAAATGAATTCTGGAAAAAGACAATGACTACCCTCAACCTGGCGATATATTCTTGAGTTTCTTCTGATTTTCCCCAAGAAAACCATTGAGCAAAACACTGTCGCAATAAATAGTCAAACTCATTTAAATTTATTCCCATCATAATTTAACTTTGCAGGTCTGTCACAATTTCGGTGAAAGATCTTTGTCGAAACGTAGACGAAAAAAATGGCTCGTCGAAATTTCGACGAACATAGGGGATAAAAATTAAAAAAAATGAAAATTCGCACAAGTGCCCGACGATACATCTGATTATATAGCTTTTGTTGGAAGGTTTCATCGAAAATTGGGGTCAAATGAGTTAGTGATTGTACTATAACGCAATTCGTCTTAAGTCCATAACAATGCTGACTCCCTGAACCTATTTCAAATATAAACCTTGATATACTGAAAGGTGCCACATCCTAATGATTCCTTCCCTCTCACATTCATCACTTTTCATTATTGATACTGATTTCCATGTAGTTGCATGTCCTCTAGAGCATAGTAGTGAAGTTATGCATGGAATGTGGATCTTTCTTCTGTAGTAGGTGTTAGGTTGTTCCATCTATTTTGCACATAATTGTAACACTGTTGTCCTACACTCATAGCTAACATTTTCATTCTATTATAGTCTACCTCCCTGAGCTTCATGATTTTCTTACCTAATCCCTTATGTGTAAGAAGTTTCAACCATTCCTCAATGACTGTGTCTAGATCCTTTGCCTCTTTTCTGATTGGAAGTACCATAGATTTCTCTTTTTCTTCATATTCTTCCATAATATCACCTCTAAGTTGCTCATTATTGTAATAAGAGGCCAATGCTCTGATTTAAAGATCCCCACAAAAATTAAAGGGTTCCATTCAGTTTCATCAGATATCACATAACTGTGCAAATAAAACTCACACAACTGATCCTATTCTTCTAGTGTGGAAGCAATTTTTTTTTATAGAAACTTAGAAGTTTGACTCATGCCAATTGAATGTTTGCTAACTAACCTACTGAACTGAAAGCATAAAAACCTTTCCTATAAAAACAGTCCATAAGTTTTTGGTGGAGGTCTACATCTAACAATTTACACAACTTTATCTACTATCTCCTCCAATTGGATAACTGATTTATTCAGTTCCATATCTTTCTTCTCCAATTCCCATTCATATTTTTCCTTTTCCTCTTCCTTTTTCGACTTCTCCTTTTCTGATGCAAACTTATTATTTACTTTCCACAATTGGTAGCCAAGTGAGCAGGCTGTATGATAGTCAAGAGTTTTTAGAGGGGGTTTCTCATCTAGTATTGCTAATTATTTATCTCCTGTTTTGGTTACAACCAATTGTGCTAGTAAATCTAGCTTAGTACCATGACCATATAGCTGTAGTTTCTCCTCCATCTCTTGCATTTTTGGTTCTCTTTCTTTATCCTTTTGCTCATAGTTTTGTACCTATAATGACAAAAATTGTATGCCCTTCTTGGAGATGGTATAATTTCTCACTTGATCTGGGAATGATTAACATTAAGATGGACCTGATGTCACCTTGATCTAGTGTTGTAATGTTCTCTACACATTCACATGGATTTAGGTCCCTTTTATGCTAAATTGACCTAACTTTACCTTAATTTAATGTTGTAAAGTGTATTTATTTGCACCTTCACATTAAGTTTAGGGCCCTTGTAAATGAAATAGACTTAATTATACCTTATTTAAGGTGTTGTAAATTTTTGTACCACACTTTCACACTAATCTAGGGTTTTCATTATTAATTGGGCTTATTTGCATCTTAATTGGCCCTATTTTTCATCCACAAGCCTTATTTAATGCATCTTTCCGAGGATAATCCTGACATAAACCAACATCCAATCATAATTCATGTCTTTTTAGGTTGTGTGGCCCATATTTAGTGATCTAGGACTCATACACCACCTTGGACGTATGGGTTCCACCTAGGTTTCAGGGCCCCAATCCTAATTTTACATCATTCTAAGAATTTTTGAAAAATGTATCCCATAGTTAAGCCTAATGGGACTCATACACCACTTCTGGCTTATGAGTCCCGTGTGGCCCAAAATAAAATTTAATTAAAACTATTGGCGGGAATTTATCCTAATATATATGATGTTGGCTTGTAGTGTTGTAATTTCGAAAAATTTGACATAAAAAAGTATAAATAAAAGGTTATTTCACTCATTTTTCATATAAGACTTTCAAGCTAATAGAAATTTTATGATTACAATAGTTTACAAGACTTCATAAGAGCGTCAAGAGAGTTTACAAGAGCATTTCTAAGGAATTCAAGAAAATATTTCTTCATCAATTGTTGTAGAAATTCAAGATCCATCATCATGTCAAGGTTATTGACCATCAAGCCTGTTATTGAGCTAGTGTTGCGATGTTGCATCCAAGATCCAAGACTAAGCATTGTTCTACACTTATTTCAAGATCTAGTCTACATCCTTCATGGCCACTTAATGTTAGATTACTGATTTACAAGAAATCATTCAAGGTATCATTATTCATGTTTCATGTTCCATGTTCCATGTTCCACATTCCATGTTCCATGTTCCATGTTCCATGTTCCATGTCCTTATTTCATTATCTCATCATTTGGTTTAATTACCTAAAAGGGGTTTGACGAAGGCAAACCCTGATTTACTAACAAATCAACAAGTTTTTCCCTCTCTACATGTGTAATTGCAGATCTAGGTGCTTTGAGGCTTGAAGATCCTTTGAATATTAAGTTGCAAGGTTGAATAAAGTCATCAAGTTGTCACAAGGTTGTTATCTTCACGGAAAGTCACCTACAGGTTACAAATCAGGGGTTCAGATCCAAAAATGAAGTGTGGAAGAAAGAGAAGAGATAGGAGAGAATAATCAAGTGTTAACCCTCCAAAAACATAGAGTGGGACTAATATGCCACTTGTGGTGTATGAGTCCTAGTATAGAAATTTTTCCAAATTTTATTTGTTTCAGATCACACACTATCAGATTCCGGTTTTGGCACAAAAACCCTAGTCTGGGAATAAATCGCCCAGACTAGAGTATGTGTCCCACAAGGCATCAAAAAACAATTTTTATGATTTTGGAGCTAGTTTTGACCCCATCACTCTTCCATGTGAATCTCTATTCATTTCCACTTTGATATTCTGTATTTCAATTTCATTTCCTAGGTCATCTAGTTAGGTTTTACATGGTATTTTGCATGATTCATTCATCTCTTGTCTTTCCAAGCGCTATCTTGGTGGTGAAACCTCTTATTTTCTTTAATTAGACCCCAAGACATCCCTATTGAAGATATCTTTCCTCATTCCATCCCTGGATTGAGATCTATAGGGGTCTCTTTGAATGTTATGTTAGCAAAATAGGAGGATTCTATATCCCCTTGTGTTCCATCTTCCCAAAAGGTGGAACCCTATTTCCTACATTATATTTTGGTGAACCTACATTTAGAACATCTTAATTATGACTTGGAGTACATCATCATCCTAGATCTATATTGCATTAACATTGGATTATATTTTGCATTAGTTAATTGGCATTCTAGGGTTTCTAAATCTTGCATTAGTGAAGTGCATATAGGTTGCATTTTTGCATCTTGCATCATTGAATTTCATCTAAAAACTATAATTTCACTTAGCGTAAACATCATCCTAACCAGAAAACATAAAATTTACACAAAATTTTCTGAAATGGGTGCAAAAACTCTAAACTGGGACTCATACACCCCTCTGGGCGATTTAGTCCCAAAATAGGTTGTTTTGCCTACTTTCTAGGATTTTTATGTTGGGCATTTTTCAACATTTGAACCGCTAAAATTCCCTGACTGGGACTCATACACCCCTTTGGGAAAATTAGTCCCAGATCAGCCTTGAAACTACCTTTTACAACATTAAAAAACCTTGTTTATGCATTTATGTTTACTGCCATTAGTTATTTTTTTCAATTGGTTGAGTTTCTGTTACATGTATTTCATTAGATGCATTGATCAATTCGAAATTTTCATTTACAACATTTCAATTTTAGATTATTGCATAGTGTAAATAGTAAACTACCTTGTTTGAAATATGAAAAGTGCATTATCCTTTTGCATATTTTCTCTATCATTATTGCATTTCAAGTTTTTAAGACAACTAGTACATTATGTTTTCATTTCAAAAATCTATAGTTATCATACTTCATGTTCTATTTTCAGATCTTATTGATTGTTGTAAGAAAGTTTTGTGAAGTGCATATGAATATGAAGTTCTTTCCCCCCTCTTTTTCTTCATCTTTGATCCCTCTACTAGTATCCCTTCTATGAGTGAGGTTAGTATAATGAAATAGAAGACAACCTTGGGTAATCATAACAATCATATTCATTTTTCCCCTAATATCTCTCCTATTTGTGAAGAATATATTTCGTTGTTAGAAGAACCAATCGATGAGAGTTTTGAGAACCCTAGTTGTTTCTCTCCTCTTACCTCTCCTATTAGGAAAGACACTAGTAAAAAAGGGGATATAACAATAGGCAATAATGATGATCACATAACACAACAAGAGACCATTCAAATCTACCTACATAACACGTCAACTAGTTTACATTCATCTCCCAACACTTTCCCCTCTTGCGATAATGTTTTAGAAGATGAAATGGTAAGTGAGGAAGATATATTGGCATTAGATAATCAAATATTTAAGATCTATGACAACCCTCTTTATGATTCTTCCCCTACCTATCCTATTTCAGAAGCCATTATGGGAAAAAGGAATGAAAGTATGGAGAATCATGACGATCACACTGGTATCTCTCATAGTTGTGAAGAAGAGACTTTGATGTTAGAAAATGAAATTGATGAAAGTCATGAGAATCTTATGTGTATCTCTTGCCCTAGGGAAAAGATTATTGAAAAAGACAATGACATTATGGATAATGAAGAAAATTTAACCATTAATCATTCCCCTACTTGAGATGAATTTATTTTAGAAGAACCAACCTTTGAATGTCATGAACACTTAGTTTGTAGTTCTCCAAAAAAATCTCTTTCTAGGGAGGATATCACGATGCAAGAAAATGACAACATTGACACATATATTTCAAATAATAGTAGTGTGGCTTCCTTAGATGATGATTAAAATATGACGCTAGATTGTCCTTTATTGGAAATATATCATACCAAGACTGCTGAGGTAATGAATGCACAAGTTTCCATTAGATCTGCTTTGATTAATGGACTTCCTACATAACCTGTAGGAAATCCTAAGAATCTTCTAATTCTTTACCCACCCTCAAAAGGACAAAAAACTCAAAACAAACCTGATCTTATCCTTTACCCACCTAAGAATAATGTTTTTCAGCAACTGAGTTATAATACTATTGCTCATACATATAACACTAGAAACAATCCAAAACCAAGAAAAATTCCTTCAACATCCTTTCCATTGCCTAACCCTATCTTACCAGGTCCTCCTCATTTCCCCACACAAAGTGGAAAGGAATATGATCTTGTTGATCAACTAAAGAATACTCCTACTAATATATCATTATGGGACCTTATTCAAACCTCCCCTCATTATCACAACATGATTCAAAATTTGTTACAACAAGTTCCTATCCCTTCTAATGCACAACCAAATGACATAGAAACCATGATTCAAGGAATACATGATAACATTGTTTTCCACCAAAGTGAGCTCCCTCTTTTGGAAGTTCCAAAAGAAAATGATGTTCTCATGATAATAGCTGCCTATAATAGAACAAGGATAAATAGAACCCTTGCTGAGAATGGCTCTGCTCTTAATGTGTGTAGTGAATTTTTTTTGGATAGGCTTCACATGGAGAAATCAAAACTTCAACCTAATTCTTTATCTATTAAGGTATTTGACAATGTAGGAAAATAACTGCTTGGAGTGATCACTTTTCCTATTACAGCTGGAAAGGCCACATTAGAAACATCGATCCATGTTATGCCTCACAATATTTTATATAATCTCCTTTTAGGAAAACAATGGATTCATGCAATGAATGGGATGCCTTATACTCTTCATCGTATAATGAAATATGTCTACAACAACAAAGTGTACACATACTCGGAGCTGACCTTGAACCAAATAATTGACATTGAGAAAAATAAGGAAAATACTTTAAAAACATTGACACCAATAACACAAGGAGAAACTGTGCAATAGAAAGATAAATAGAAACATATTGAGGAAGTCACGAAGCTATTAGAAGATGATTGGGGTTCCTTATATTTCACATCCTTCATGGGAGAATACATGATCATAAACAAAGACTTTGAAAAGGAAAAATAAAATGTGGTAATGTCAACAAAAAATTCGGAAGACCCTTCAAAACCATCCACCTCAACCACTTTAGAACAAAAGAGAGAAAATTACATAACAAAATTTGATGAACTTAATCACGAACAACCACCAAATCCAAAAGAAATGAAAAATATTTATGGAAAAGGTTATGAAATGATGAAACAACTTGGTTAGTGGAAAAGGATGTGGTGCTAGAGAACAAGGTATCCATGTCCCTATAGAGCCTCACATAGAAGGAATGACTAATAGTCTTGGTTATTGTCCCTCAAAAGAAACAAACAAATCTTCACTTAATGTCAACAGTCTTACAAAAGATTATTCTAAGCCAACATTAACGTTAGTGCATCTTGAACTGATAAACACTAATCGTCTTGGTTTTTTTCCTTTGAAATAAATGAAAGAAACAAAGAAATCCTTTCTTAACATCTATGCCATCACGCAAAACACTAATGATTTAAATTTGATAGATTTTGCACCCTCCCATAAAGGAGAGTACAAAATCTTGCAATCTAAAGAGTGTTGTGTAAGTATGACATCATGTACTAACCAAGAAACATCTTTTTCATAAACTAAAGGAAAATATTTTACTATTAACCAAGAGAGTATCTTGTCAAGACTCCTCCAAGATCATTTGATATCTCTCCCTCCAAGAACATGAAGGAAATTTTACAAGAGTTCATTTTTCACATATCATAGAGTTCATGGTCATTCTACAAATGAATGTAAGTCTTTAAGTAACAAAATTCAACATATTAAGGAGTGTGGTGATCTTCCTTGTGTTGAAGCACCTCGTTCCTCTAATTGATACTTATTTTCATATCATTTCAGCTCATCCTTGTCCTGCACTAAGTGGGGAAAATGTGTTAAGTATCCTTGTCCTCGTATGTCACTTGTGATTCTCTTTTGGCTAGTTGACTTCCTTTCATGTACATATAAGAGCAAGCTTGGGATATGGATGACATGCCTTAAATTTTCCTCACATGTGGCATATTGAGTTATACATTTTGGGGGCAGCCCCTTCCCTTTTCATGACATATCTTATTGGAAACATATGACTTGGCATAGGGCTTTCTGAATAAGCTATCATGTCTTCTTCTACTTTAAAGATTTTTCTCATGGTGATGGTGTTAGAAACCGCTTTAAATTGAGGGCATACATCGACACTCATGTTTCAACGTGCAATTTTTTTTCCTTACAATGCATCCTTTTCTTAGTGGTGTAATTGTGCTTGATATCCTCTGAGATCATGACATTTCTTTGATTTGTCCTCTCTTGGAGACATTAGGCATGATTCTCCCTAAGAATAGACCTTACATGAACTAAACAAAATACCTTTGAATGTACCTGACACTATTTTTAATTTATAGCACCTATTATATGACCACCTTGCTTGCTTGTGGAGCCATCTTGTTTGTTCATGGGTGTCAAGCATATGAAGCTTTGCTTGCCTCATGAAGCTCGAATTTTGTTGTTATGTGGCGCCTTGTCAAATTTATCAGGAGGTATAGCTTTGGTATGGTTAGAATATGATGAGAAGCCTAAACATGGGCAAGAATTTCTCATTATACAGTGAGAAGCCAATACAGAGGCATGACTATCTCACTAAGCCACCCTTTGGATACTCACCCAATGGACAACCTGAAGTTTTGTTGCCTCAGAGTGAGCATACATTTATGGACAAACAACTTAGTTCTATTACACATTGCGTTGGAAAAATGGTCAAGGCTTGATCCACCTCTTTTTATTTTTATTTTTATTTTTCACTTGTTTTTTATTTCTTTTAGTCATTGACATTGCATGTTTGTGTAGCTTGATGTTGCATATCATACATCTTGTGCATGTCCTTTTTGTGGTCATGTCAATTTGACGTAGGATCTTGGACCCTAGGGGCTTGACCGCCTCCTCGATCTTTGTTATCCTAAACCATCCACATCAATACACTTGAACCCCTCTTGAATGTCTACTTTAGTGTGAGTTTGAAGCAAGTTCATCCTCTCACTAAAATGGGGGCTAGATGTAATGACAAAAATTGTACACCCTTCTTGGAGATGGTACAATTTCTCTTTATTTGGGAATGATTAATATTAATATGGACCTAATTTCACCTTGATCTAGTGTTTTCATGTGCTTTACACATTCACATTGGATTTAGGGACCTTTTAATCTAAATTGACCTAACTTTACCTTAATTTATTGTTTTAAAGTGTATTTATTTGCACCTTCACATTAAGTTTAGGGCCCTTGTAAAAAAAATTGACTTAATTATACCATATTTAAGGTGTTGTAAAGTTTTGTACCACACTTTCACACTAATCTAGGGTTTTCATTATTAATTGGGCTTATCTATGCCCTAATTGGCCCTATTTTGCATCGACAAGCCTTCTTTAAAGCATCTTTATGAGGATAATCCCAACATAAACCAACATCCAATCATAATTCATGTCTTTTTAGATTGTGTGGCCTAGATCTAGTGATTTGAGACTCATACACCACTTTGGGTGTATGGGTTCCACCTAGGTTTTGAGGCCCTGATTTTGATTTTACATCATTCTAAGAATTTTTGGAAAATGTGTCTCATAGTTAAGCCTAATGGGAATCATACACCACTTCTGGCGTATGAGTCTTGTGTGGTGCAAAATAAAATTTAATTCAAATTATTGGTGGTATTTTATCCTCATAGATCTGATGTCAGCTTGTTGTGTTGTAATTTTGAGAAATTTGGCATAAACAAGTATAAATACCAGGGCATTTCCCTCATTTTCATATAAAACTTTCAAGAGAGCATTCCAAATAGAAAGTTTATGATTACAAGAGTTTAAAAGACTTCACAAGAGCATCAAGATATTTTACAAGATCATTTCTAAGGCATTCAAGGGAAGATTTCTTCATCATGTCAAGGTTATCAAGCATTAAGCATGTTGTTCAACTAGTGTTGTGATGTTGCATTCAAGACCCAAGATTAAGCATTGTTCTAAACTTATTTCAAGATCTAAATCTACATCCTTAATGGCCACTTCATGTTATATTGCTGATTTACATGAAAACATTCAAGGTATCATTATTCATGTTTCATGTCTTTATTTCGTTATCTCATCATTTGGTTTAATTACCTAAAAGGGGTTTGACCAAGCCAAACCCCCATTTACTAACAATTTTTTTTTCTCTCTCTACATGTGTTATTGTAGATCTAGATGCTTTGAGGCTTGGAGATCCTTTGAACATTAGGTTGCAATGTTGATGAAAGTCATCAAGTTTTCACAAGGTTGCTATCTTCATAGAAAGTCACCTACATGTTGCAAATCAGGGTTTCAGATCTAGAAACAAAGTGTGGAAGAAAGAGCAGAGATAAGAGAGAAGAGTCATGTCTTAACCCTTGAAAAAAGTAGAGTGGGAATTATACACCAGTTGTGGCATATGAGTCCTAGTATAGCACATTTTCTAGATTTTAGTTTTTTCAGATCACACACTGTCAGATTCTAGTTTTGGCACAAAAACCCTAGTCTAAGACTAAATCAAATAGATTGGTGTATGAGTCCTAGTAGGCATGAAGCAACATGTTTTCAGGGTTTTGGAGCTTTTTTTGACCTCATCACTCTTCTAGGTGTGCCTCTGTTCATTTCCAGTTTGATATTTTGTATTTCAGTCTCAATTCCTAGCTCATCTAGTTAGGTTTTGCATGGTATTTTGCATGATTCATTCATCTCTTGTATTTCTAAGCCTTAGCTTGGTGGTGAACCCTCTTATTTCCTTTAATCAGACCCTAGGACATCCTTATTGTAGATATCTTTCCTTGATTTCATCCTTGGATTGAGATCTCTAGTGGTCTCTTTGAATGTTATGTTAGTGAAATAGGAGGATTCCATTTCCCATTGTGTTCCATCTTCCAAAAAGGTGGAACCCTACTTCCTACGTTACAGTACCAACTCATCCAGGTGTTTGATCCTTTCCAGTGTCTCTTGGATTTCTTTCCTTACATCCCTTTCTTCAAGCTAAACCTCCTTTGCATCTTCAAACTACTCATTGCTTCCTTCATAATCCTCTATCTAAAATTTCTTGGTAGTAAATATGCCTTCTAATTCAAAATCAGAAGTTGTCACCACATATCTTCTTTTTCTGGTTGGTATATTAACATTTCTAGGAACACTTCCCTCTAATTCAAAGTCAATTTCCAGAATCATAACATTTTCTTAGTGTTGTTCTTGTTGATGTTGTTTTCCTTGAGGTTGTTCCTTACTTATTTCTTCTCCTTTAGGTTCTCCTATATTTTACTTTGTGGTCCCCTATTTCCTCAATCTACCTAAGAATTTAGGTGTGAGTATTTCTTCTTGAATTTTCCTCTTTGATTTTTTAACTTTTTTTCTTCTTTTTAGGAGCATCCTCCTTCTCCTGATTTGAATCTCCCCCTCTCTTATTTGGAGTATCCTTTCTTCCTTCTGGTTTAGTGGGTGTGATGGAAGTAGATGCACTACCCCTCAGACTCTTAGATTTTCGTGATTTAAAAGAAGAAGGTAATTCCTTAGTTATGGGTGGCCTAGAATATCGTTCCTCATGTCCCTCATATTCACCTTGGCTATGTGTAGGTGAAGCCACAAGTGAGACATGAGGGTTTTCCTCTTTTGGCTCAATTTGGGGTTATACTTCCTTCGATACTACGAGTACATCCAAAAAACTATTAATGTCTATGCATTCCTTGAAATCTTCCCATCTCACATGTGGGTATTGAATTCTTAAACTAATTTTTATCAACAAGGTAATTAAGCAGTGGTGAGAGAGAGGTATCAATTTGTTTTCTTTGATATTCTGAGGCCATCCGTTTCAATAGACTATAAATAGAGTTTGGGACATTTTCCAACCTATTATGCCTAAGGTGGCTAAGTAATTTGAAATGAACCATGTACACAATATTTTAACTATCATCATAGGTAATATATCTGATAATAGAAGAGGCACAATTTTCCCATACCTAGGGGAGAGAAAGTCTCTTTATACCCTTTGATTAGGAATCTAATTTCTCTCCTCGTATGAAAAAATCTTCCCTAGTTGCAACCGCATCAGCTCATGCTGGAAATTCTATCCTTGTTCTTTGTAACCCTATAACTTGTGTGATAGTAGTCTCAGGTGTATCTACTGAAATACCCTTTACCATAGCTTCATCATATTGGAGAGTAGATGCAAATCTTCTCGTTAGTTCATCACTAAACTCTGTCAACTTTAAGAAGTAATCGAGCCAACCAACCCTTGTAAAAATGGGTAAAACTAATGCATCCTCTAGAATTTGTTGGTGGGCTGCCGACTCTCTTCTTATTACATCTCCTCCCATTCTTAATCACTTCTCCAATTCATTGCACTCAATCATTCTTTGATATTCAGGACAATATTTCCACCATCTTCAAAACCTTTCGCTTCCTTTCCACTCTCTCATATATCTTACTACAAATTTCCTTCACAATACCAACTTGATTCAAGCTTATAGAAAAATTCTAAGTTCGACTCCCAAATTTAGTTTTAAACTTAAGCTCAAGTTCGGTGGGTGTAAAATTTAGCAAATTGGGAAATGACAACAAGAATGAGAGTGAAAATGAAATTAAATTTAGAAGGTTTTGCATGTTGTTTTTATCAATCATTTTTAATTTGGGTGGAAATTTGCAAAAGGACTGTAGCAGATTACAAAAAGAGTGAAAAGAATAACTAGGTCGTACCCTCTCCCCAACTTAAGTGGTGAAGTGACCTCACTTCACATTGCTGATTTGGAGGTGGTTCAATGTATAATGATGGGAATTAGTGATTTAACATTTCACATGCATGAGGTAGAATGAAAGATAGAATGAAAGTTTAAAGAAAACTATAATAACCATGATAGCGTACATGAAGTACTGTCTTGAAGAAATAACCATTCATTGCACGTTGAAACTAGAAAGAATATATTTGTTTGTTGATTTTATGTGATGAATATTAACTACAAGATAATGAATAGTGGGTGGCAAGTAGAAATAATGGGATGGGTGTTACGGATATGAGCAGGGGATTTGACAGCTTAAGCTTTTGAAATGCAAATGACAATAAACAAATTATACCATGAGTATTTATTTGGAAATGATAAAGATTATAGGTGAATATGGTTAAATGAATGCGAGTTATCTTGTAGTGAAATTGGTGCCAACAGAGTTGAATTTTCTTTCCAATTGATAGATGCTGCTATGGGCACCTATAGTATCAGGACCCATTTTGAACATTGACAATGTTAAGCTACAAGTCCCTATGACACCAAGGACCTTGTGAATATTGATGAACAAGTTCCTTTGAAAATATTATGAACATTATTATAACGTGCAGTGTGTGCATGCGAGAAAAAAATAGAAAATGAATGCCAAGGTAGCTCAATGTTTGGGTTACCAGAAGTGTTGGGTATATCAGGTATTGATGAATCATCACTTTGTGTGTCTGATTTTGTGTTAGGTTAATTGTGAACACCATATTATTGAAATAGTGACAATATAAAGTCATCCTTTTGTAATGGTTTTTTGTAGAGTTTCAACCTATGACTATTCACAAGAAGTGAAAATTTGATAACATCAATGGTATGTAATCGGACTACCCCATTAGGATATACTTGAATAATTTCATAGGGGACTAACCATCTGGATTGTAATTTACCCTTGAAATCCTTATACCTTGAATCATATAGTAGTTCCCAATCTGCTACAGTGAACTCCTTATTTTGATGTATTGATCATGCCATTTTTGCCTTTGTTGCTGAACCACTTCTGTGTGATGTATAACTTCCATTCTTATTTCATCCAACCCATTCAAAGTATGTAGCCTTTCCTTCTATGCTTTTGTCAAATCCATTCTTAAATCCACTTCTGTTCTCAGTGTCTTATACTCAAATTCATCAGGAAGGACTATTGTCTTACCATAAACTAACTCATATGGGGTAAAACTAGTGGTGGTTCTCCATGTTCTGTAAGCCCATACTACTTCAGGCAACCTTGCAACCCAATATTTCCTATGTAGCTGCACTGTCTTGGTGAGAATACCTTCAATCTCCCTATTAGTGACCTCCACTTGGCCATTAGCTTGAGGATGGTAGGGTATTGATTTATTATGTATAATTTGGTATTCTTCAAGCAACTTAGTGATTAGATCAGAAGTAAATTATGGGCCTTGATCAGTGACTATTTCTCTAGGTACTCCATACCTAGTGAATATATCTTCATATAAAAACAACCACATTAATATCTCTTGCAAACTGTAAGGCTTTTACTTCTACCCATTTTTTAAAATAATAAATGCAAACAAGAATATACTCCTTGTTGTTGGATGTAGGTGAGATCGATCCAATGAAGTCTAAACCACATTTATCAAAAGGTTCCATTGTCAAATAAGGTTGTAATGGCGTCTCTTCACTTTTGGTTGGTCTGCCCATCCGTTGACACCTATCACAACTCCTTGTGTATTTAACTAAATCTTTATGTAGAGTAGGCCAATAATATCTAGTGGTGAGGATCTTTAAGAGTGGTTCTTTTTTCTACAAAATGACCTCCACATGGCTCATCATGGCATGCCTTCATGATGTCAAAGATTTCATCCTCCCTGATACACCTTCCCATGATGTTATGAGGCCCTATATAAAAAAATAACCAAATATCCAAGAGTATGGGAAACATTTGTGAACCAACTTCCTTTTCTCTCTTAGAGAAAAGTGTGGTGGAATTTTCCCTATTACCAAATAATTGGAAATATCTACATACTAGGGTACCTATACTTGTAGATAAAATAAGTGTTCATTTGGGAATGAATCATCTACCACCCCTTCAGTGGATTGTGTGGGAAATCTTGACATGAAATTTGCCACTACATTTGCCTTACGAGGTTTATCTACTATGGTAATATCAAATTCCTATAAAAAGAATAACCATCTTACCAATCTACCCACAACTACTGGCTTGTTCATCAAATATCTAATTGTTGTGTGGTCTGTATAGATAAATACTGAATAGATAGTAATATAGTGCCTGCATTTATTAATAGCATATACTAAAACAAGAATCTCTTTTTCTATTATAGTGTAGTTCAACTCTGCCCCTTGAAGATTCTTGCTAATATAATAAATTGCATACTCCTTATTGCCATCCTTCTGACCCAAAACTACTCCAATGGAAAAATCTGAAGCATCTATGTGTATGTGAAAAGGTAGAGTCTAATTAGGCCCTCTCAACATTGGTGCTTGAGTCAGAGCTTTCTTCAATTCTTCAAATGAGTGTTGACACTTAGAGATCCATTCAAATTCAATGTACTTACTCAACAAAACATATAGTGGTGCAACAATATTATTGAAATCTTTGATAAACCACCTATAGTAGCCTTCATGGCCAAGAAAGCTCCTGATGTCTCTTTATTTTTGAGGAACATTTAAGGTAGATATTATCTATAAATTGTGTGGATCAACCTGAATTCTTGCACTAGATATAAAGTGGCCTAACATAATTCCTTGTGTCATCATCATGTAACACTTCTCATTGTTGAGTGATAGATTATGTTCTTTGCACCTTTTCAACTCTTTTTCTATATTATCAAGAGATTCTTCATAAATTTCACCATAAATAGTGAAGTCATCCATGTATATGTCGATGCAATCATGTGCATAACCAGAAAATATGCTAAGTATTTCTCTTTGAAAGGTGGCTAGAGAATTGCATAAACCAAAGGGTAGAACAGAGTAAGAATAAGTCCCCCAAGGACATGTGAATGCAATTTTGTCTTGATCCTCTAGAGCAATTTTAATTTGGTTATAACCATTGAAGCCATAAAGAAAAGAAAAGTATTTCTTTCCAGCTAGAGAATCAAGTACTTGATCGATGAATGGAAAAGGAAAGTGGCCTTTCCTAGTGGTTGTATTCAATTCCTTGTAGTCTACACAAACTCTCCATTTCCCACCTTTCTTGGGAAAAATTACCAAAGGTGAGACCCATTCACTATCTGATATTAGGTAGATAAAACCTGCATCAAGGAGCTTTTGTAACTCAGCTTTCACTATCTCCTTGAGGGTAGGATTCATATGTTTCTATGTTTTTTGAATTGGTCTATAGCCATCATTAATATAAATCCTATGCATACAAAAATCAGGATCTATGTCTTTCATATCATGGTAATCCCATGCATATGTGGCTGAGTGTCCCTGTAGCACTGATTGCAAAGAATTATGATGTTCCTCTATCAAGGCATTATTGATATTTAACTTCCTTTCTGGCATGATTTCCAATTCCTAAATGATGAATCTTGAATTGATGTGAGATCAAGGCTTGGTATGATGAGAAAACATTGTTGAGGTAGTAATGAATGAAATCGCTATAACATTTCTTCTATAGAATTGGTGGGTATAATACTTTGCAAGGGGTCTTGTAGGCATATGGGGAAATTTTGTTGCTACAGGTTCCTACCACAGTCATTTTGGATTATTTGAGCAATGAGCTCATCTTCATCCTAGTCATCCAATAAGTGCCTACACTCTACAGCCATTAGTGTCTACAAAGAATAGTTATCCTCCTCATCCAAATTTGGCCAAATGGTTTTCTCAAGGTTAGCATATGGTTGTGTCAGTGGATAAAGAACCAAGTTCTTTGTAACTATCCCATTGGATACTATCATTTTACTAGACCTACAACCTATAAATGCATTGGTTGTAGCTAACCAAGGTCTTCCTAGGATGAGTGGGTAACCTGCAAGATTAAATTTTGGTTGTAACACTATGAAGTCAGCAGGGTATTCCCAAGAATCCAATGCAATGAATAGGTCTTCCATAATTCCTCCAAGCTTGACTGTGGACCTATCAACTAGCTACAAAAAAATTTGTGTGGGTCTGAGGTTAACCAACTAAAGCAACTGCATTGCTTATTTTGTCGTGACATTGATTGCTACCCCCAAATCTATCAAATTATTCTTAATGAGGGTTCCATTAATCTTAATGTCCACAACTAGACTACCAAGATCTGTATACTTAGGGACTGTAATGTTCCCTAACATGATATTTGTAAGATTTCCCAAGACATGGACTATTTGAGGATCCTTTCTTTTCCTACCTTTTTTCCTAATACATAGATCCCTTATAGTTTTGGTATAGATAGGGATGTCTTTGATAGCTTGGATAAGTGGAATTTTGATGCTCACATCTTTTAATTGACCTAAAAAATCTATCTATGCCTGTGTGTGATGCTTTTGAATAGCTAGGCATTCAAGAAAAGGTGGTTTAGGACTTGAGGTAGTTTGGTATACCTGATTTGACTCAGGTTTCAAAGGTGATTTTTCTAAAGCCTCAACTATAGGTTTGTCATCCTCCATTTTTTTAATTTGTGGAGATGAAGGTCTAGCAAGTTGTTTTCCTCATCTGAGGTGGACATCACTCACCTCTACCCCATTAGTGGGGTATTGCATAGCTTCATTAGTATAAGCTTGCTGAACAGGCTTAGTGTTAGGGTTAGGTTCAGGTTGGGCAAGTATTTGTTGCTTCTTGGGTGGTTTGGATGTAGGATTTGATGTAGGAAATAAAGCTTATTGTTGTGGTGGAGGAGGGAGCATAGGATATTGGTAGTTCATATTTTTCTACTGCCATTGTTGGCCTTTTTGCCACTGAGGTTGCCATTGATTATGTTGGGTTGGCCATGGTGGATTATAATTGGAACCTTGAAAATTTTGTTGTGGCCAAGGTTTTGGCTATTGGTTCCAATTTGGATGAGATGGTAGCCATTGTTGAGGGTTCTGCCACTAGTTTTGAATTTCTTGCCAGGGCTGAGAGTTCCAAGCATAAGAGTTTTGATTCCAAATAGGAAAAGATGAGTTAAAGTTAAGGGGGTATTGTGGCATACATTTCCTTTGCTTCCATGAACTCCTTTATGCTATATAAAAGACCTATCCATCATCTCCTTCAATTGGTTGAAAGTTAGGTTTCTCAACTTTCTCTGGTTGGATCCTTGCCACTGTCTTACATTTCCAATTTCCCTTTCTCTGTCTACAACTTGGACAATATTTAGTGAGTGTAGCCTTAGCTTCCTCCTACTTTTTCTTAATGTGGAGAGTATCCAACTGGGTTTTCGAATGACTAATTATATCCTCTTTCATAATGGATAACAAATTTCTTAGCTCAATCTTTGAAAATCCTGAAGATGATTTACCTATTGTAGATGTCCTATCTCCTCTTGGCCTTTTAGTAAAGTTCCTGGAATAATTCCTACAGATGCTACAAATTTCTTGAAATGGTATTTGTGAAATATCTCCTTGCCCAATGAGGTTCAAGGCATCCATACAGTCTTTTATGTCTTGCATAACCACCCCATCTTAACTTTGATCAAAATGGGTCCCCCTTTTCATTTTCTTGTCCTTGGTGTTTGTTCGGGACTTAGGAGTTGTTCTTTTCTCCTAAGTCTTTGTCTTTTTTCTTTTTGATCTAGGAGAACCGGAACCAGAACCAAACCTTGATTTAGAACTTACTTAGGTTCCATATCCTGAATTGGTCCCGATCCCGTTCCTGTTTGTTTCCTTGTATTTTGTTTTTGGTTGGTGTTGTTTTCCTTTCGCGGGATTGGATCCAGAATGGATCTTGAACTAAGAACTTTGACAAGTTCCAAGTTTGGTTCCCATTCTGCCTCCGCACTCGCCTTTGTCTTTTGTTTGTTTCTTTTTGGTTTCGGTCCTTTCAATCCCATCTCCACCTTGTTGTATTTTATTCCATTGGTTTTGTGTTTTCTTCATCTTTGACGGAATCAGAACCAAACCAGGAACTTTGTAAAAGTTCCTTGGCCGGTTCCAGTTCTGATCCTGATCCCATCCCCGCTTTCTTGTTTTTTCTCCAATTTACTTCAGTTACACAGTAGTTTGTGTGCTTGTTCCCACCATGATCTCGCACCCAACCAGCCAAATTAATGGAATTAATTGCAAGCCTTCCGCATGTGTGAAATCAAATTCTTAACCTTAATTAAGGTTAATTTCCTCATTGTTATTATTGCTTAAATTGTGATAGTGAACCAAAGTTGAAATAGAGAAGGAGGAGCATGATTTTGATTGGAAAGAAAGTATCTATGTGCGGATTGGATCAAGTTTCATCCAGTTGAGTAGCATTTGAGGTAGGTGGACTTTTCCTCTCTTCGTTTCGCTTTTCATTTTCATTTTGTTTACTGCTTTGTGTTCTTCGTGCGTTCGCAAGAACTTTCTCATGAATCTTCACTTGTTTATGTGATTGTGCCTTCATTTTACTTTTGGTTTTCTTTCCCTTTTTGTTCCTTGTTTTCTTTTTGTCTTTTCTTGTTTGTTTTGGTCATCGCTGTCATTTTCTTGTTTGGTGGTATTCGTACTACCATGCCCTAGTTTTTAGGGTTTCATCTTTGACAGGTTTTGAGGGATGTTAAGGGTCTCAAATCTGTCAAAGGGTTTTCTCCATGTCATTTACATGTTGATTCAATGATTTCCATGTCAGGTTTTATACCCTAAAATTCTTGAGTCAACCGATTTTAAGAAAACTAGGGTTTTCGCGAGCTATTTCAATTTAGAATCATGCCCTACCTGGTGATCTTCCCTTGGTCACATGAGGGATTTGATCACCTTTTTATTTTAAGCCCCCTTGGCTTACCATAGGATGTCATTTTAGAATACTGTGAGTGTTTGATCAAATTTTTTATGATTAAAGATAACGGGCGAAAGTGGATCCAGGTTATGGGTTCAACCCATAAGTGTCCTTTCATTAGTTCAAGTTCTATCCCGAGCCTACTCTCAATAAGATTTTTGACTTACAAACATCCTTTAGTTTGGTGGAAGCGGCACCATAATGGATGTGGGATGTGAAACTTAATGATGTTCTAGGTCCGATTTTCATTCTAGTCTCGGTCCCGATATGCATCCTAACTCCGGTCTTGATCTTGACATGTAGTCCAATCCCAATCCTAGTTTTGATGATGATCTTGACCCTCATCCCGCCATACTAGATTCTTTTCAATTCTGGTTCCTTTCTTGGTTCTACCTCTGGTGAATGGTAAATTTTGCTAAGTATGTAGAGACTACATGAAGAAGGAAAAAGTAACAGGGAAGGTAAGCTCTCTAATACTAATTCTCATACTTTTTATAGATCTAATCCTGGGTTGTCATGAAAGAAGTGAGCAATGTCAGGAGCCTCTATAGAAGCTTCACAGATGGAAAGTAAAACTACAGAAAGTTCAAAACAAGAAAAGCCTAAAAGGATCAAGGTGGAGCAACTTCCATACACCTTGAGATACAAACATTAGAGTCGCATTGTTACTGCAAGAAATTTGTATTCAAAGTTGGTTGATGTCATAGACAACAATCTAGGCCCATTCAATTATGAGGAATTGTTGAATGATACCTTCTCTGAACATGTGGCTGGACAAACCGATAGAATAGTTCAGTCACGATTGGTACATCTCACCATTTTCCCACTTTCAGTCCAGTGTGCAAAACTTATCATTGCAGTGGTAGGAGCTTATAACCCGACAACCAAGAAATATGTTGATCTTCAAGGAAATGTGATCATTGACTTGTCTCCACAAATGATGAAGTTAATGTTCAATACACCTACCCCTTAGAATCCTAGGCTATTGAATGAGGTAGAGGCATTGCAATTGTTTAGCAAGCACAAGGAAGTCAATAGAGATCATATGAACAAAAGGTGGTTAAAGAAAAAAAAGAAGTCCTTAGGCAAGGTGCCAGATCAACCTAAAAGGGCAGATTTCCAAAAAGACATAGGTGATTTAATCAAGATGTTGTCTAGGGTATTTGGGAAGAGCGATTCCTCATGCTTCAAAGAATGGATGTTTCCATTTATTGAGACAATTTTGGCTGGGAAACAACAATTTGATTGGACAATGATTTTGTTAGACTGTCTGCACAATCAAATGCAAAGGGTAAGAGAAACAAATAAATTCTTCATGACTTCTTATGTCATATATGTTGTAGTGAGGATGGGTATCTTCCTTGGATTAAATGATGCAGGAATAATGGGGGAAGCTCCTAGACATAAGAGACCTTGGGAACATTATGATCAACTCACCCTACATACATCAGAGTTGCACTGGAGAAGGGTCAATGATGCCTTACTCTATGTCATCATTAATAGGCTAACTAGAGATGCTGTATATAGACTAAGTAGGGATGCCATGGCCTTTATTGAAAAATGGGGACATTGGTATATCCAATACCCCAAGTTCTCCTTTTTCAGATTGTCAGGATTTGATGGGAACCCTCACCTACTTCCAAGGTGTTGTAGTCACAGGATTGTTCTCATGGAGTTTATGTACCAAGCCTTAGTAGTCAATAGTAAATTTTCTACCAAGCACAAAACATGATGTCATAAGTTTCCCATGAAGTTGGGAGAATACTGTTGTGCTCATATTGTGGCTACAAAAGCAATATGTGATGAATTGAGTCACTTAAGGTTGGGATTGTACACCTCTAGGAAGCATTTTGACCCAAACAATAAGATGAATAAGTTACTTCCCACTGTTTTTGAGAAGCACTAAAATTTGCTAGAAGATTTTTGGTGGGATTTCCAGGACAAGTATGATGTGAGGAGGAGGAATTATGAAAGACTTCCTATTCCTTGGATGATTGAATTTAGAATAAAGGAAGATATTCCTGACATATTTTCAGATGATGGTGTGACCTTGGATACAGGATATGAGGTTGGAAAGATTGGCACCAAGGACTTAGCCCCCATCAATTGGGATGAAGAAGAATCCATTGACATCAAGCAGATTTCTAGGACCATATTGGATAGAATTATCCAATGGGTGGTCATGAGAATAAAGGAGCCAAAGGCTCAAGGATCAAAGAAAAGGAAAGCATGGGCCACTAAAGGTTATCAAAGGATTAAGAGAAGGGTAGTCCCTAAGGAGCAACTGGAATATCTTCCTTGTATCTCTAGAGGGGATGTTATTTCAGAAATACCAGCCCAAGAAATCCAGGAAACACAAGGTGTAGATGCTACAACTATTGGAGAAGCTTCTTCTTCTCAACCTTCCCTTATTCAAGAACCTAGCAAGGGAATACCTATAGGTAGCCTTCATGAGCAAGTAGAGAATTTGAAAGGGAAAGAGCATGAAGTTAAAATTCTTGACATAGACACTGACTTAGAAGGTACACAATCTAATGATGAGATTGCTAGAGATATGTCTGCTAAAGATGCTGGAGAAGAACATGTCTTAACTCCGGAAGATAAATGGAAGTTGTTTGAATATGCTAAAAGGGAAGCTAATGGTAAGGCACAAGATGACATACTAGTAAAAAAATAGGAAGCAAAAGCTAAAGGTAAAGTTGACATACTTGCTAAACAATAGGAGTTAGAGGCTATTGCAAAGGATGAAGAAGTGGCAAGGCAACAAAAGGAAAAAGAGGATCTTCTGCAACAACAAAGAGAGAGAGAGAAGAAGGATAAAGAAGAGAGATACAAGTTAGCCTTGCTTCAAAAGATTCATGAGTTGGAAGAAGAGAAGGCTCAAAAAATAAGAGAAAAGTTAGCTCTTGAAGCCAAGTATAAAGCGGTAGATGAAGCTCGAAGAAAGAAAGAAGAAGAAGAACTAGAGATGAGGCAAAGGGAGGCAGAGGAACAAGATAAAATTGACCAAGAAGATGCTAAAATGTGGGCAAGGGTGGAAGAGCTAGAGAAATAAAGAAATCAGTTGTTGGAGGAGAGAAGATTAGAAGAAGAATGATTGGCCAAAGATGAAGCTAATAAATTGGCCAAGGAAAAAGAAGAGAAGGAGAAATAGCAAGAGGTTGACTCTCAACCCAAGGCAACACTTTGGAAACCTCTCTCTCTTTCCACATCTTCTTCCACTCAGATGATAACTCCCCCTGCTGCCCCAACATGGCTAAAGCTCAATCTTTAGAAGAAGTAGATAGTGCAACCACAACCCCTTAATTGGGATGATGTCAGAAAGGAACTTGAAAAGGAAAGGCCAAAGAAGAGAGCCAGAGTTCTTCATTATACAAGGCTAGCAAATGATAGTTAAATTGTTGCTGAATGTGCCTTCCCCATGGTTGTCAAGGATATAAGTGATATGCAACTAAGTGATTACCAATTGGGCACTGTCAACCTAGGAAGGCCCACAAGGAACCAACAAATAAATTTAATTGATATTGTGGCTTCTTCTACCAAATCAAGAATGATCCAGGAGAAGCAAAATAAAGATGAGCTTAAGTCACAAGTTGATCCGCTACATAAGTTCTTGAAGGAATTATCTTCCCCTATCTCTTCACAGACTGCTGCTCCTGAAACACCCATTTTGCTAAGTAAGAAAGATGCATATAATTTGGTGGAAATGAGGAATAAAGTGGGAATGATGGATAGATGGATTAATAGACTAAACCAAGAAGTGGAGGAGTTGCTTGTGGAAAGTTGCAAATCTCATGAAGGAGCATTGGAATGGATTAATGACATGGTCACACATACTGAAACTCTTGGGAAACAAGAGGAAGAGTATTCAGAGCATGCAAGGAGACTAAAAGACATCAATAAATTACCCAAGAAAAACCTGTTAGAACAATCCATTGTTGAAGAAGACAATGCTGATTTTGTTGAGAAAACTATTAGCATCATCAGGTTCAGGTCTTCATTCATCTATATGCACAGAAATGAGGTGCAATAGGATGGGAAAGATCTTAATGAATAGGCTGAAGAATTAGGAGAAAGTATTGCCATACTTGTTGATGAAGACATACCTATGGAAGATGGCCTCATCCTTGATAAAATCAAGGAAAAATAGAGTAGCATATTTTAAGGGGTGATGAAAAAGGAGGATGATGGTGATGATCTCTTGATGGACAGGCTAATGGATGTTAAGGAAGAGGTAAAGGCTGCCAGAAGGGAACTCATCAAACTTAAGGATATGAAAGAGTTTTCCTCTACCAAGCTAGCAAAAAAACAATTTGAAGATAGTTGGGTAGATGGGCCAGATACATACATGCTTAAACAAGTGATCACTAGTTATGATGAGTATATGTTGGAGCAGAAAAAATAAGACTAAGACACCCATACATTTGTTCCTTGGCCAGATCAGGATCAAGAAGGCGTGATTTGCTGGAGGTATATCAATTTCCTATTTTGTAGGAAGGTAACATAGAATCAACTGAAGATTTCAACATGTCTACCCTCCTCCTTTTGGAACACAGGTTTTAACAAGAAATCTTCCATCAACAATTGAAAGATCAAAATGGATGTCTATTCTGCATTGTCCAATCGCCCCATAATTTGTGGATCTAGAGTTTTGATGAGAGGAATTAGTGATAAATAGGTTTATATATAGAATTTCTATCCACTTTGTAAAGGCCGGCTCATTGAAGCAAGATTCGCCACCTAAAGGAGACTTAAGAGATAGTTTACAGTTTTAGAAGTTTTTTACAGTTTATGCAAAATACACTTGGATACATTTTCTTTACAAATTTTCAATACAAGTTATTTTATTTCTGGAACATTGTTCAATGATAATGTTGATGAACCATAGCCATTTGTATGCCAGTGAATTTTGTGCATAAGTGTTTCTTACTTGATGCAAATCAATAGAAGATTCCAAATTTAAAGCTATTTCATTAAATTATCTGTAAATGGGATTCTTTTATGTTTGTTGATCTACGAATTAATGATGAGCTAGTGATGTGTTCTTGTTTAATTTTGAGGTTGGATGGTTGTACATTTTGAATTAGCCCCATAAGTGAATGAAATGGTACATAATAGCCTATGGATTGTATCGTTTAATGGTTTTAGCTGTTTAAAAGGAATGCTCATTGTGAAATTTATATGTCTGAATTGAAAAGAGTTTACATTTATGATTTGTTGTTCTATGCTTTGATCTATCTTTTTCTATTTTTTTACACCTCCAAAATTTAGAGTAATTTGCATCATGCAGTTTGTATCCTTAAACAATAGGCCCCTTGAATATTATGGTTCCATGGAATACTGAATGAAACAACACGGTTGAGAACCAACTACAGAGACCTTGGAAGATAGGTGGTTTTGGATCAGTTATCTTCTTAAGGAGAAATAGAGTAGAAATATTTTGTTTAACGTTGTTGTGCTATTTTGACCATCAACACAGTCCTCATTAAGTCCTCTCAAAAAGACTGACTTGAGAGACTCTTTTGACAACTTATTTTGTGGGTTTTTTTTGAGAGCAAACTAAAATATCTCCACACAATCTTCTAAGGGCTTATCATCCTTTTGTGTCATTCTGAATATATCATTTTTCCTCCTATCAGGTCCTCTATAGTAGTATTGGTATTTCTCCAAGAAAAATGTCTTCATAGTGTCCCAGTCAGGAACAACATCCCTTCCTAACCCCATAAACCATCTTAGGGCTTCATCTTTTAAAGTAACATGGAAGATTTTGAGCCTATGTGAATCAGAAGTATAGTCATAACTTCTGCATAGGACTTAAAATTCATATAGGAATGTATCTACGTCCTCGGTCATTAACCCATAGAAGACTGGTAAGGCCAAAGGTGGAATATTCTTCAGCACTGTAGCCCTTTCCTGGTTAGTGATTAGGAACTCAAATGGTTCTTGTTCAAGATTTTCATCACTAATTGCATCCCCCATGGTGCGATATGATCCCTCTGTCTGTGTGCTAGATGTTGGTGATAAGGAAATTTCTTTTTTAGTATTACCTTTTCTCTTAGTACTTGATTCACTAGTTTTTTCTATGGCTTCTTGGCATGTAGAGGGAAGGAACCTACCCAAGGAATCTCTCTGCCTCCACATACATGAAATATGGCTTTAGATTCAATGCTCCTGGACAATCTTAGTGTATCTTTGGTGTTGGAAAAAGGTTATATCTAACAGTCCTAATTCTTGTAAAGAGAAGCTAACTATGAAAGTTGTAAAAAAGTCTATGAAGATAGCACCATCCCTAGAAACAATTCCAAAAATGTAGAGTCTAAGCTAGTATATTGTAAACTTGGTAGAACCTACACAATTCAAAGGTTTAGTTGGCTTAACAGTCCACTTTACATTTCTTAAGACCACATTAAATTGTTAACCCAAGGCTTGTAAGCTTGTGATGGTGCAACATTGTATCTACCTTCAAAGGCTTATAACTACTTAAACTACGCTACTAAAGTTATTCTACTAGCTAGAAATTCATAGAACTGCAAAATAGTAAAAACATAAACCAGAACTAGTTACTATGGGTACCTACAACTTAGACCATGAATGAATTGTTACTAATAAAGCATAATTGTACCAACTAAAAACTAATATAAATTAATGACTCAGCTAAACTACCCTTTGGAGTATTACTGGTTAACCCTTGCATGCATATTCCTAAGAATTCATTAACAATAAGAAAGATATGAATTCTTAATTAGCTTGCATATGATTCATGAACCAATGAGAAACTAATTACATCTATATTAAACATAAATAAATAATTGAAAACTGAAGTGAAGAACAATACCTTGAGTGGCCTGCTCAAGTATTTGTTTCCACTTTAATTGAACCCAATCTAGCTAATAGTTTCTACACATTTAATTAAATCATCCCCATTCATTGCATATCACCTTAAAAGATTACAAAATATCTTCTACAGATTGTACTCAATCATTTTGGATATTCTTCATGTCTTGAAACTGAAAGTAACTAATGAAATAAAATGAAAAAATAATTAACTACTCAAAGGATTCAACCAACAACTATATACAAGCTGCTCGGGAATCTTATTCAAAATAACAACTAATTGAAATCATTAAGTCCACTCCCAGATATCTAGAGCATAGAGTTAAGACTGACTTATTCAACTTATAACTGAAAAAGGAAAATATTCCTAATAGGACTAAGACTCTGTCACAATAGAATTGCATGTAAAATTTTCAAAATCCCATGAGTGAAGGAGACCTCTTCTTCAGTGTTTATTAACTGGTTATAATAACACCATGTTTAGCTTCCATCGAGTGCCTTTAATCAATAGTTACCACATTCAATCTAATCTGGAACTCCCCTGCCTCATTGTACAACACTCACTTTGCTACAGGTTCATCCCACAACTATTGTATGTATCAGTTCCTCTTTTGTTGTAAACAAGTTAGTTCTGCAAAACATGTACACAAGGATAACTATCATAATTAAATCATAGAATTCCATCAATATTTCACACATATCTTCATACAAATCATTCAATACTAATATATTATAACGATAATTGCATCATCATATTTTAAGTTTATGTCTGCATAATGGTTATGAAAGGATAGTAAAATGTAGGAATATTGTCTGGGAAGTGTCCTTAAAAGTATCTCAAAATATGCATAAAAACAATAGAAAATAAGCTATTATATGGACCTATCAGTAAATGAGAACACATCTATAAACCAGAGCACCTCTACAACACCATGTTTCCTTATGTTATCAATTTTCTCAGTATCCTCGACATCTAAACCATAAATAGAAGCTTGTAAAAGAAACACCAGAGGTTAACACTAGTAGCTTAACTAATGACAACATAATGCAACTAATTAAAGAAACAATCTCTTCTCAACCACTGTCAAACTATCATCAATGGCAACATAGGCTTGTTGACATCAATGACACCACCTTCATACTTGCAAGAATCAATGCCAAATTTTTTATATGTTGTAATCAAAGGGTTGGAGAGAGATTTATCTAGGAGGATCTCCAATGAAGCTATGGAAGCACTTAAGAGTTGGGGAAACTAGTATATCTAGTTCAAAACCTTCACATACATCAAAGTGGATAGATTCCACCTGTCGCCATATAAACTTCCAAGGTACCCATTAGATAAGATGATCTTATTGGAAGTGTTCAAACAAGTGACTGAGATTCAACAATTAATAGAAGGGAAGCACAAGTATGGATATAGTTTTCCGATCAAAATAGGAGTGTATTCATGTGAAAATATGTAGAAGGCCAAGAGTGAGAAGGAAAAATTAGAAAAATATGCACTTGTGATGTATAATGATCCTTTGGGTAGATTTGACCCAATCAAAAAAATCAACAAAGTAATATGGTCTTTCTTCATCCATGAGCCTAAAATGGAAGACCATTGGGAATATTGTGAGAAGAGTTTGAAGTAAGAATGGAAGATTACTGTAGATTGACAATACATATGATTAAGTCTTCCACATAAGCCCAAGTTTCTAAAGAGGTGAAATAAAATGGGAAGTTGTTAGATCCCATTTATAATGAGAAAAAAATCTACAAACAACCAATATTTAATGAAGATTGTTTAGTAGATAAAAATGATGATATTCAAGCAAGGGTTGTAGGTGTCATAGCTCACTCTCTCAATTGGCTTAGCCACCCTTCTCCCATGATGAAGCTGCCGAAAATAAAAAAAGTAGCAGAGAAAGAGAAAGAAGGAGAAGGATCCTCTACTGCTACACCCAAGACTAAGAGGAGTTCACCTCCCAAAGTGACAAGAAAGAAAAGAAAATGAAAAGAAATAATATAAATTGGTGAACAAGTGAACAAGTGAAGTACGAAGAAACTTTGGTGAGAAAGAAAATGAATAGAGAGTCCATTGAAGAAAGAGCTTCTCAATGATCATCTCAACATACTTACTCTTCCACTCCTCCACATGAATCCCCTCTACCTTTGCCTCCTCCCTCTCCAAATTCACCACATGATCGACCTCCATATCCTCCTCCTTCTCCTCCCCCATCTCCACCTCTAGAATCTTCTCCTCCTATTCCAAAAGATGAGCCACCTACCAAAGAGGAAGAAATTCTCATTAAGGCTATAGAGGAAGAAGCAGTGCTAGAAGAAGGGGAGATACAAGGAGAAGTCCCCATAGGAGAGGAAGTATAAAGAGAGGTACATGTTGGAGAGACCATAGCTGAAGAACATGTAGAGCAAGAAGTGGACCAAGTAGGGAAGACTCACAATGAACAAGTCCCAAGAGAAGAAGCGATTATATTTGAGACAAAAAAATGGGAGACTAAGCAAGCTGGTTTAGAAGAAGGCTCCCATAACACTAAGATCATCTCTTCTCCTATAAGAGAAAAATCCGCCACCATGTCCATTTGGTTAAACCATATAATTTTAAGGCAAAAAAGGATGTATGTAGAAAGCAACTCAAAGAAAAGTATGAGCATTTTATCAGAAGCCTTCCAATATCCTATGAGGAGAAGAAAACGGGCCAGGAGAATATCAACTATCACTATGGATGCAAAAGGTAACAAAAAAATAAAAATAGCCATCCCCTTGATAGATAAGATTAAATCTAAGATGCGGCCATAGGACTACCAGATTAGACAAGTTGATCTGGGAGTACAGACAAGGAAAGGAATGTAAAAATATCTCCAGATGTTTGTTTTTTCTATCCTAATAAGGATGAGAATAAAAAAGAGGAGCTCAAGGCTCAAGTGGCCCAATTAATGGCTTGCATTAATAATTTGATTGGACCAGTAGGTACAATAGATCTTGAGTCCACACTAAAAGCTACACTAAAGGGAGAATTCAGATATTTTAACCCGAAAGGATGGATCCCGACAGCTCAACAGTGGAAATCTAATTTTTTGACTTTAGTCAATAAAGTGCAAAAAAATCAATAAATTAATATCACTCCATTAGTGATGAGGATAGTTTAGCTTGGAAAATTGAAGAGAGCATTGATGAAGAACTATTTTTTTGGGAGGATTACATCTCATTTTTATTGAAAATAAGGGCAACGCTAATGGAAGATCTACTAAAGGCTGTAGTTATTGAATAAGAGAATTAGGATAAACTCCTCGAGTGGTTGAGAGTTACAAAATCTAGAGTGAAGATCTTAAATAAGTGCAAGTCTAAGATGAATAAGAAAAAAATCTTGGTGGAACAAACTGTGATCAAGATCCACCAGTTCATAGAAGACTTAGACTACACATTTTGGAGATGCCTATTCTGGTGAGGGATCCCAACAAAATGGTTGACTAATTGAAGAATCAAATGGAGGGTCAAGTCACCCATACTGCCATAGATAAAATGATGAATAAAAAGGAAAAAATTAAATCTACATGATACCTTTATAGCTTGATCGATATAAATTTAAACATTGTTAATTTTAATGGTAAGGAAACAAAAATGAAGGTATTGATACTCAAATCTAAGTTTTGTTGCTTAACATAAAACAATTGTATTTTCACTTTTCTACTTGAATTTATAAGTATATCATAACTATACTAATGTTTTGCATTTCATTTAGCCATACTAGCCTCTATTTTGAAAACATCTAATCTTTTAGACATAACAACTCTTTAACTTCAAGTTACTATCAAGGAGACTATAATAAAAAAGTAAAGGAAATCAAGAGTTTCAACCATAACTAATTTTTTTATTTTCAAACAATCAAATATTATAGATTACCAATATTTTCAATTTTTCAAGCAAGAAATCATGAATATGAGTAACATTGAGTTTAATTCATAACAATAGGTTACACTTGTATAAAAATCAACAACTCAACTAGATAGCTTTCATAATTAATTTGTGAAAATAATCAAATAATATCAAACATCTAGAGAATACAATATCCTTAATAATTAACTAATGTGACCTTATTGTTAATTTACTATATTGTATAAAATTTGAAATGCCTAACTAAGAAAAAAACCAAAATAGTAGATGACCCTCTTAACTTCAACAATTGTTTAAGCATCTATGAACCTTCATATTCATTTTTATAATTAAGGACCTATATTAACAAGATAAAGAGTAAGGTCAAAAATCCATCTCCATTATGAAACAATAAAATTTAAATTGATGAACATAGACAACTTATATTTAAATAACTTATGATTTGGTTAACTAATCCAAAGAACGAAATTACCCATGTAACAAGACTAGTATTTCCACAAATCAAGTACATATAAATCAACTTACTAATTTTCTCAAAATGGCTCTAATTAATACTACTTGTATTCAAGAATATTTTTATCCATAACTTATAATCAGTCAAAGATCCATACCAAGAGAGACATTGGAATAGTAGATACTAGAGTTAATATACTCATCATAAAATATTCTCAACCTAAAGTTATGGGTACTAATATCCCTTCAAATGAGTTTTATCATCCTATAGATAAAAGGTGATCTTTTCATATTTTTTGACATGAATCCAAAATAAATAAGGAAGAACAACACAAAATTCTAGAAGGCTCCTTGCATAAGACAAATGGATTTTACACATAGCATGAAAATAAAACAATTTAAACTAATACCAGTCTTTCGATTTATGCTTGACAAAAAAAACAATGTTCCATATCAAAAGAGAGTAATGGAATGCCCTACCTTAAAACATTCTTTAGATTACCTAGGTTTTTAATGAAACAAGGTAATGACTTCTCTCAACTTTCTAGTTCTCAAAACTTTCCCTTGGAGAAATCACTTATAGAAAAATTATGATTAAAATATCTTTACTCTAAACTATTAGAATAGCTTTTGATCAAGATCAAAATTACTTGTCTTCACATAGAACAATTGAAGATATAATTATTCATTCCCATCTCTTCATTGTTCTCTTAATTATCCTATAGTGACTTACATATTACCCAACACTTTAAATCAATTAGGATCTTATGCAAGAAAAACCCCAAAGTTCTTAGTGTTGGAACTTGGCTTTGATACCAAATTTCATGCCCACTTTTTACCTGACCAAACCAATACACAACCACCAAATATTTTTTTGAACTCAACAACAAATTAATGACTAATTTTAATAGATTGGATATGCACAACTTGACATCAATATGATTACAAGGTAGACTCAAGCATGCCTACCATAAGTAGCAAGAATAATATGGATGTAAGGCTACCAAACACAAATATTTCTACTAATATCTTTATCTATTTAACTAGGATTTTTTTTAATAACAATTCCTTAGCATTCATGATGCTATCAAATTAAAAATCTCATCACAAATGTTTTCACAAAAAAATGAAAAAGAGGAAAAGAGACAACTACCCTGGTGGCTTCTATTCATGAAATAAATATCAAAGTTAATTAAAATAACATAAAAAAATAGAATGTTCTCTAGGGTGCTTTTATGGAACAATTTTTTTAATTCCAACCCAAATCCATTACAAAGTTTTACAGATTTTAGCATCACAGTTAAAATATCAAAAATAGGTTTACACAAGTTGATCAAATAAATTAGAACAACTAAAATAATAAATTAATCCACACTACTATCTTAAGTTAAGACAATTACAAATAGTGTTGAGTCTTAATTCAATGATTAAATTATTATATGGATTGACCATTTTTATTCAACAACAGCAAACATAAAACACATTACTATACTTTCCCATGCATAATTTATGCCAATGAGTTCAATTTACCAACTTAAGAAAATTTCCTCAACTTGAGGAGTAGAATAACTCAGTATTGGAGTGAGTAACCTCTGTTAACTTAGTATTGGAGTGAGTAACCTCTGTTAACTCAGTATACGAGTGAGTAACCTTTGTTCACATCCATATGATAGAGATGATCACCTAATTGAATTAAAGTGAGTTATAGGACATGTTGTGATGAAAAATAATAGGGTCTCTAATCAACAAGACTAAATTATTGAGAATGGTGTAAATAGAAGATCTAATCATTGTAAAAGAAATAAACAACAATCATGTTCATCTACCTTATCTCTACTAAACGTTTATTTGAATTATTTTACTATGTTGTCATTTTCTAAAAGTTAGGGTTGAAATGATAAGTTTAAGATCTATTAAAGATCACAATATTTTATTCATTTACACACTTATTAATAATATTTCCTATCCACCTATTGCTAATATATTTCATTGAATACAATTTGTTTAACAATTTAAAGACACAAGTCTAATTATTGGATGATTTTGTTGAGTTCATGAAATATTAATTTGACTTCTAACTTAAAAAAATTTCAATTGAAATTTCCACAATGAGTATGATCTCTATTCTTGTAAAATCTTAGGAACGAACTAAGAGTTTGATTGAAAAATATTATTCACACTATTATTTTTCTCACAACCCATTCTCTTACCCTAATCCCACCATTCTTACATTCTTCAAATCTTGTAATAGTTTTTAGATTATAAAATTTTAAGGAAGACATAGATAATAATTCACTAATTTATTAAATAAGTATTTTATTTAGTCTTAACTAAAAACTAACAACAACTAACTTATAACTTCTAAAATTTTCTTGAAGTACTGATTTTCTTTCTTTGCTTCCATTGCATTCAATTTGAAATGATCATTTCCAGATTTCATCTATTGCAGAATAAAATAAACTCTTCATTTGACTCACAGATATAAAATTTTAGAAAGATAGTTTCCCTATTCATTTTATTTTTTCACCATTTTCAGTATATATATACTTATGTATTTGCATATGTACAGGGAATAGACAATTAATTTTATTGGCCACTAATCAAATTGTTGTAACAAATTTAATTCTAGCATTATTTATAGATTAAGAATGACAGAGTAATTAAATTATAGGCCGAATTTATATATATTTGAGAGGGGTTCTTCTTGGAGGTTGTAGGCTCTCCATGGAGATGGGAGCCTACGGTCCCAAGGGGCTGCTCCCCAAGGGTCTTCAATTTTTTAGTTGAAGCACCCTAAATTTTTAATAGAAACTAATCTTTGGTTTAAAAAAATAAATTTAATTAATAGTTTTCTTATATATATATATGATTATAAGATACATAAATAATTAAGTATGATTATATATACATTAAATATTCATTTATATACATATATAAATATTTAAACATATACATATATATACACAATTGAATATATTTTAGTTTATTATAATGACGATTTAATTTTTAAACAATTTAGGAGAATTTGAGTTATGATTTATTTTGTAAATAAGGACATGGCCTTATAGTTTTTCATTCTATAAGTTTTTTTTTATGGTTTCATTTATTTCTCTTATAAGATTTGTATTATCCCAACATTAAATTTTTTTTTCCACTAATCAATTTCAATATAAGTCTAGAATTTTCATTAAACATCAATGTAAGTAGTCATAACAAAATTCTTCAACTATATCTTGCAACCATGAAAAACATATTCTTCTTTAACGTTTTCACAATCTAGTAAAGCATTTCATGTTTTCAAATTCCAAATTTGAAATCTTATTCCACATTACAACTAAGAAATACATAGAATTTTTTTACAACAAATCTTCTTGCACTATTCATACATGGAGTTCCTTGATCATTTTCTTTAGGTCCTATTTTTATTTCACACAATTAAAATTTCCTAATATCGTCCTTTTGAATTTACTCAACTAGTCTTATAATACATGTCACAAAATTACATTCCACATAGCTACATTCAAGGAAACTTGAAATTTTTTTGATTGCACAATGCACACATCTATCTTCTTGAGGCTTTAATTTGAGAAACTCCTAGTTGGTTTCCAATTTCAATTCATAACCATGAAAATTGAAAGAAACCAAAGAAAAAAAAAGGCCAATATCTCTCCACCTAGCCATAGGATTGAAATTCAATCCAGCCCTAAGCTAGGGTCACATAGCTCTTACCATGCAACACAACCACTATTCATAAGGATTCTTCAACAAAAAATTTCCACAATATGCTATGCACACTATAATAGTTACACTCGCATACTTTTTTTCTTCACCTTTAACACATAAATTCATATTCACATAACAAGAAACCTATACAAGGTGGAAATTAAACAAGACAATCCTAACACACAACCCACAAGATACCACAAGGATTTTAGTCTTACTTTTCACAAAGAATTCAAAGAAAAGGAGAATCAACATTAATACACATCAATAAGAATCTAAAAAAAGGGTAGAGCTTACCCAAAATTTTTGCTATCCAAAATTTGGAAGTCTCTCTCTCCAATCCCTCTCTTATTTTTTTCCTTTCCACATTCTTCCTTCATCTCTAAGAGAACTCAAGAAGAATGACAAGAACTCCAAAGTAAAAATGGAATCAAACAAGAATTTAAGAACCATCCAAAGGAAAATTATCTTCTCCTTTCAAGGAGAAGGAATATATAGAAGCTAAAAAAAAACTACCTTTCCTTAACCACCCAACTACCCAACTAACTCCAATTTTCGCCACTTCCCAAAAGTGGGCCTAAAGAGTTGGTTCTAAACTTTATTTAAGGGGTTTTATAAGATAAAATGACCCCTAACCCATAATTCCATCACCTAGGGAACTTTTCACACAATAAAAATAATTAAAAACCACCTAAGAACTCTATAAATCATAAAAGAAATAATCATAATAAAGGATAACTTAAAAGATTAATAAAATAAAGTTTCACATATACACACAACCACACAACACACAAAAAAAATCAGCTTATTCTCCTTATAGGACAAGATTGAAAAATTCACAAGGGTAAGAAAATGGAAGTAGCTATGTGACCCCATTCATCATTGGCCAAATTCACCTATTTACTCAACCGAAAAGTGTTAGTACTACACATAAACAATAATAATCTAAGAGACTATCATATGTGAAATAACATTTCAAGAATAATAGTCAATTATAAAATTAAATCCAAATAATCTACACAAGTAACAACACATAATTATCACTCCTACAACATCTACTTACATAACACATAATAGAATCAATTATTATTCAATCATAATACATA
Organism: Sequoiadendron giganteum; assembly: GCA_007115665.2. Classification (NCBI taxonomy): domain Eukaryota; kingdom Viridiplantae; phylum Streptophyta; class Pinopsida; order Cupressales; family Cupressaceae; genus Sequoiadendron; species Sequoiadendron giganteum. Next base: position 505,472,890 of record CM021101.1, on the reverse strand, counting down.
GCATCATGATATCAACACCTCTACCCATAACTTATTGAAATCCATTTATAATCAATTCTACTAACAATAAACATTGAAATATCAACACCTACCCACACATTCATATTATGAAATCGCCTAATAATAACTCCATATAATATTAAAATAATCGTCTCAACAACCCCTAGCACATAATACAATCCATCTATTATGTATAATAATACTTCTAAAAATAAATAAGCAATAAACCATCATAGCTAAGCATCTCGATCAACACATACTTACATAATTAATAAAGGAAACCCATCTAATTATCATAGAAAAATCACAAAAATCATTAGTCAATAGCCATATCCAAAATACGAACATCATGGATGTGTAGGAAACATTCATTTCTCATCCACTCATGTATAATATCCAACATAGATATACATAAAAAATTGGACAAAAACATCAAAACACATAGAATCAATAGGATCACAAAAAAGGTGGGGTCTTACAGGTTGATTATGGGGGATCATAATACCCCTCCTAATGATCATGAGAAAAAGGGAGGTTCCCAAATTTTGGATGATAGTAGATTTGATATTATGAACTTTATTATTGATCATGCTATGTTAGATTTAGGCCTCCAGGGGCCTCTTATACTTGGAATAATAGAAGAGTTGGAGATGCTCTTATTCAGGTGAAGCTTGATCATGCTCTCCTTTCTCCTGAGTGGTTTTTTTCTATTCATGTTATCTTTTTTCCCTTACTAGATTATGATATAATCATTTTCCTATTTCTCTCTCGATGGATTTGTTGGGAAGAAAAAATACTTTCCCTTTAGATTTTAAAAAATGTGGATCAATCACCTAAATATCAGAGATAAAGTTCATTCTTGGTGGGATACTAGGGTTGATGGCTCTGTCATGTTTAGAGTGGCTAAAAAGCTTGCTTTTGTTAAATCAAATGTTCAAAAGTGGAAAAAGTCCTCTTTCGGTCAGATTTTCAATTACAAATTTTTGATTAGGGAGGAAGTTGATGGGTTACAGTGGACTGTCCAAGTGTTTAGTTATGATCCCCTTGTCCTTAAGCAAGATAATTCACTATTATCATATCAAGGGAATAAGATTTTTGGAAATAGAGGTCATGGGCTATTTGGTTGTAGAGTGGTGATAGAAATACTAGATTCTTCCATTTTTCCACCTTGAAGCACCGAGCTTCTAACCATATTAAATTTATTCTTGATAATGGTTCGATGATGGATAAGGAGGATATTATGCAAGTTTTTTCATCTTTTTTTCTAATCTTCTTACTGATGATCAAGATTTGGATTCGGATTGCCAAGAATCATTTTTAAATGTTATTCCTGGTGTCATTTCAGAGGAATTTAATAGAAATCTAGTTTGCATTCCTTCAGTCCTGAAATCAAGTGTGCGGTGTTTTATTTTGAAGGCAATAAAGCCCCCGATCTAGATGGATTTCCTAAGTTTTTCTTTTAGCTCTTCTGGGATATTGTTTCTAAGGATGTCTCAAATGTGGTGGAAGAGTTTCTTAGGAGTAAAAACTTAATAAAATAACTTACATCTACTTTTATTGTCCTTGTTCCCAAGACACTAGGGGCTTCTTCCTTTGGTGATTTTTGCTTGATTAGTTTGTGCAATTCTATCTCGAAAATCTTCTCCAAAGTGTTGGAGTTAAGATTGCAAGCGGTTCTCCCTCATATTATTGTTGGAAAAAAGATACATTGAGAGGGGGGGTTGAATCAGTGTTGTGCAAAAATTAAATTTATAAACCTTTATCTTCAAAGCATTAACAACATTCAACCATAATGCATAAACATGAAGCAAATGAACATAACACCATAACACAAGGATTTTTACGTGGAAACCTTGTTAGGGGAAAAACCACGATGGATGGCCAATCCACATGTTAATTTGAGTATACTCAAATGAAGTTTACAATAACATGAATGCACATGCATTCAAGCACACTACCTTACATAAAAAAATTAAATTAAAACCATCTGAGAGTTTGAACTGAGAAAAATAGCATCTACATATGCCTGATTATAGTTCTGATTAAGCACAATATACAATCTTTTATCCTATAGACTAATTCTACACTTCTGGTCTGTTCTGCTCACACTCACAATATAGATTATCTATGTGCAAGTGAAACTATGCATTATCGCTCTTTTTCTCTGCTTTATCTCACAATTCACATCACCACACACTTCTTACTTCATCCAAAATGATACATACAATCTTATATATATATCCGCAACATAGAATTCAATTACACTTTGTTGGCTTCAATAGAACACAAAAATAATTACAACTGTCAGCTAGATCCTTAATTAAATCTTTATACAGATCCTCCAAAGTTGGTTAAGACATAGAGGGGACCCAAAAAAATAAAAATCGAGCATGAAAACATTTAGTTTAATTAATCCTTATGCATCCACGACATAATACATTCATGAAGTTGGCTCCAATACAAGAAAAACTAAGAATAAGACAACCAAACCTTCTTACTTCCACATGAATTGGTACGAGCCACTATGCTTCAGTAGTAACAAAGATAATATACCAAAAATAATTTCTTGAGATGTGCAACACAAAATAATAACATGACTTCTTTATATAGATCGATGAACACTGTGCTACCGGATACTCTATTCTTCCTTAATCAATCTTCAATCTCCTTGCCGATGTGATCGAATGATAGTTTGAGTATATGATCATCGATTAAGGTTTCCATCAATGACAACATGAAGTGATACTAGCAGTGTCTCTTGCCAACAATCTCCCCCTTTGGCATTGATGGCAACACTTAGTAAAAAATGACTAAGTGTCGGATCAGTACCAAGATAGCTTGCACTGTCGTCTCCAAAATTCAAAAAATATGATTCTCCCCCTTAGATGATTAAGATTTTTTCACTCCACTCTTCTCCCCCTTTGAAATCAATGGCAAAGGAAGGGGTTTGCATACCAAAAAATGGATCAAACAAAACTATTATACGAAAATGCTTCTTAAACTTACATAAACTGAAAAATATCTACAAAGTCTTTCTTTAGCTACATCAGATTTGCATCCCAAACTCTTTTGAGACTCTCCATGATTGTTATGTGACCATAGATCAGGTAGTACTAAGTCTCTACGAATTCCAAGTTGGCTGGATCACCAACTGCCATAGTGTCCTCTCCTTCCTTTAGAGTGCTTGACATTATTTCAAATTTAGGACCAATTATGCTTCCGAGTTCACATGATCTGGAAACAATCTTATCATTCTCATGCTTTAAGCCTTTTATTTTTTGAAGCACATAAATCACTTCACCTTCTGTCTTCCCAACTCCACCGGTTAGAGGATCAAATGTTTCAAAAATAGTACTTAGCTATTTTTCTAGATCTTTGATCTCCTTCTCATTAGCTTCAGTGAATTTTGAAAAACATAAACATGATTTGTAGATCTTACCACCTTCTGATAAAGCATTATGTACATTCTTTACACAAGTGGCTAAAACAGTTTTATCTTTGGCAATCAATACATTCAATCCACTAAACCTTTTGTACTTTCAACATAGAATATTTTTCTAGTGACTCAAAATGTGTACTAACCAAGTTGATAAGCTTTTTTAATTCACTGGAGGAGGAACGAGTCGAATCTTTCACATAAGATGGAATTATCTTCTCCAATACTCTGGATGCAAGATTTAGTAGTTCACTATCTTCAATGTGTGACTTTAGTATCTCTTCTTTGGCTTGGGCTTGAGAAAACGAAGCTACTTTCATCTTCTGGATTGAACTTAAAGTGGACAGGTCAATGGGACTTTCAATCAATTCTGGATCCAATTCTTCTTTCTATTCAACCAAAAACTTCTTCACTGCCTCAGTAGTGTCTCTTGCCTCAATTGGAATTGATTTTACATCATATTTATTTTCTTCAATCACTTCTTCCACAGTTTCAGGGTCTGGTTTACCTTCAGGTATCTCTACTTTCTGAACTGATACATTTACAGGTAGCTCAACTTCCATAGGAGTTTATGTGTTGTCCTCTACAAGAGGAATCTGTGAATCCTCAGCTGTACCCAAATTTTCTTCTTCTACTTCCTTTTCTGAACCATATGGAGCATCATCAACATGAGTTTCCTCAGCTATAACATCAATTCTCTCATTAAATATTATATCCCTTAGAATTTTTTCTATTTCTTTTGTGACTTCATCGGTTATTCACCGGAGGGTTTTCCCTTTGTGACAGTTGTTACCTTGCTGCCTTGATGTTTAATTTCTTTAAAATATTCATCAGACTCGGTTTCCTCATCATCATAAACTACCATATACACCCTTTTTCCTTCTTTGTCGGATCCCTTGGCTTCAGTTTTTATAGGGATGGACTTTGCTGCAGGAGCTGAATGGGATGTAGAACTTCTAGTTATTTTAACTCAAGCAAATTATGTTGTCAAACCAGCTGATTGAGTTTTAGCTGCCTCCTTTGTTGTTTTCTTTTTGGCTTCTTTTAGTAGTTTTGTATATATGCTCGTACTCTTAGCAAGAACTTCAAATTCTTTTCTGACTCTTTTAGTTACCACGGGTTTCCCAAGCTCATTATGAACCTGTATGTCCTTCTCTGCATTGGTACCAAACCTTTCTTCTGCTAGATCCAAAGATTTTCCTAGCAAGTGTTGTGCATACATCTCTGAAATGTTGTCTTCAACTTCATACCCCATAGGCATGATCCAGATAGTTCTCAGATCAGCAGCTTTCATCATACACTGATCAACATCCACCATGAAGAAAATTGAATCTTTGTACTTATCTACAATAGAGGTAGGAATCCTCTCCCTAGCTTGTATCATAGCCTAAATTTTTTTAAAGTATCCCCACATAGCTACATTCTTTGTTTTGGTGTTTGCAAAGTTGTGTAATAAATCTCTGATCTGTGCGGCTACCAGTTTGTCCTTTTTCCAATGAACCTTTCCAACTCCCGAAATTTCACCCATGAAATAAAAGAATAAGCACACAAGAAATTTACCATATTTGAAAGAGTTTTTCTTATCTTTCTTGATCTTTGCAAGATTCTCCATTAGCTGACTTCTTAGTAGTTCACAAAGATCAGAATATGCATTTTCCTTCACCATTTGATAAGTGACATAAATTGTTGTGCCGAACAAAGAGTTGTCTCGGCTAGAATGATAAATATTGTATCCAATGACCATAGATTCAAAATTGAAATCTATATCAACAATTTTATCAATAGTCATTGCTCTTCTATCATATGGAGAGCCTGTAGCATCAGTGACCGTTTGGTTTTTCACACTTTAGAATAGGTAACCCACTAGAAGAGTTTAAACCTGTTACTGCACTGATAGCTTCCTTTGTAATTTTGAGTGGAATGCTAAGCCATAAAAATTCATTATGCACTCGACTCAAAACATACCGAGCCCACTCTAACTGTTCAAACATGAGAAACTTGATGATCTATGTTAATTTATTTGTTTCCAAGATTTTATGTTTCGGTTTTATGCGGAAATCTTCACCTATGATCTAATTATTGTACAAGCTCAACAATTGTGAACTTCCCAGTTCTTCAATATTTGCGTGAATATAAAACCTAATGGCTTATGTGTGTAAAACTCCATATGGAATGGACAAAAATTCTCCTAATGGATCAGTCTCAAGAGACTTGTAAGGATTCCATTTGAATTTAGGACGAGGTCTATCCTTGACTTCAACTACCAGAGGAGTATTCATTTTGACCAAATCACTAGTTCGTGAAGTTTTCTGAAAAAATACCTTTTTCACCAGATCGAAATTTGATTGCCGAATCACTTCCATGCTTGAATCTCGCCTCAATTCACCAAAGTTCACCTATGAGCTCTCCAAACTTCTTCTCTTCCAAATGCAAAGTGAAAAGTGAAGAATAGAAATGACTTTTCATCACTTGCCTAACCCTTTTATCGCAATAAATTCTTTAACCCTAATACATCCAGTTACCCTATTTTTATGCACTGAGACAGGTGAAACTTCTACGAACCTCCAATACAGCATACCATTTTCTCTAATGAGTTCAACAACATCTATTGAGAATCTATGCATCTACTATACACATCCACATCCGGTGTCACTTACCAATTAGGGGGTTAAATGATTTTCTTGACAGATCCTCCTAGGCCAAAGGGCCTGAGACTAATTCCTAGAGGAATTACCAAAAGCAGGTTCTGGTGCTAGCACACTTTCTTTAGCAGAGGGTTATTTCTTCACCCATTTCTTCTGCATCTACCGTTTGACCAAATCTGTAGTGACTTTGCCTTTTTCTTTGATATCCTTTTGCATGTTTTTCTTTTTATTTACCAGACCTTTTATGTTCCAACATAATGTAGCAATGTGTCCAATTTTGTTGCAGTTATAGCACACAACATTTATTTTTCCAGACTAGTTGTTCCACTGATTTCCTCTTGATCTACACTAGTTGGAAGTATGCCCAAGTCTATTGCATGTGTAGCATTTGATATTTCTATAAAATTGATTCATCACATTTCTACATTCATTTGATTTATGACCAACCTTTTGACAATTAAAGCACTGACTTGAGAAAGATGGACCACTTTGATTCATTCTACTTCTATATTGAGTAGCCATGTGTCCAAATTTATTGTAACTGAATCAATATCCATTAAATCTTTGAGCATTAGGTTGCCTTACCAGATACCTTCCATATTTTTTCATTTGATTTCCTTGTCTGAATCTCTTTTGCTCGGATCTGGAACTTTCTCCTTCTTCATATCCAAGACCTCGCTTGTCACCATGAGTCCTCTGACTACTAATTAGTTCATCAAGCATGGTTGAGCTGGCTTTGAAATTTTCTTTATACTCATTTTCAATAGCAAGTTCATTTATTAGATCATATATATGCTTTTCAAGTGCCTCTTCATTGTTTTTAGATTGTTCCAATTCATCATCCAGTCGATTGCATACTTCAGATTTTTCTTTCAGGGACTGTGTTAGATTATCTTCATTCTTCATGTCTTCAATCTCCTTGGTCAGCTCATCATGATAGATTCGATCTCATGCTTTAGAAATGTATTATCTTTGGTAAGCTTCTCACACTCTTCTGTCTTTTCTTTTAGGGCTTGACTAAGTTTTTCTTCTTTAATGCTCTTACTGCCACTTTACTTAATCTGATCATAGAATTCCTTTCTCTTCTCTCTAGACTTATTGATTTTGTCTTTCAAAGACTCAATGAATTTCTCAGCATCTGAGAGGTTTGCTTGAAATTTCTGAACTTCAGCCTTTGACTGATCAAGATCATCCAGGGCCACTAAGAGTTGTTGTTGAAGACTGCTTGAATCCATTGAAACACCTTCCAAGATCTCCTCAAGCTGTTAAAATTCTTTTAGAGGAACTAGCTCTGATACCAATTGTTGGAAACAAGCTACACTGAGAGGGGGGGTGAATCAGTGTTGTGCAAAAATTAACTTTATAAACCTCTATCTTCAAATCATTAACAACATTCAACCATAATGAATAAACATGAAGAAAATGAACACAACACCATAAAACAAGGATTTTTACGTGGAAACCCTGTTAGGGGAAAAAAACACAGTGGATGGCCAATCCACAAGTTAATTTGAGTATACTCAAATGAAGTTTATAATAAGGGGAATGCACTTGATTCAGACACACTGTCTAGAGCTCACTGCTCAAAGGGAAGGTTCACTTCCTTACATAGAAAAATTAGATTAAAACCATCTGAGAGTTTAAACTGAGAAAAATAGCATGTACATATGCTTGATTATAGTTTTGGTTAAGCACAATATACAATCTTTTGTCCTACAGACTGATTTTGCACTTCTACTCAGTTCTGCTCACACTCACAATATAGATTTTCTATGCGCAAGTGCAGCTGTGCATTATCGCTCTTCTTCTCTACTTTAACTTGCAATTCACATCACACACACTTCTTACTTCATCCAAAATGATACAAATGATCTTATATATATCTACAACATAGAATTCAATTACACTTTGTCGACTTCAATATAACATAAAAATAATTACAATTTTCGACTAGATCCTTAATTAAATCTTTATGTGCATCCTCCAAAGTTGGTTAAGACATAGAGGGGACCCAAACAAACATAATCAAGCATGAAAAAAATTATTTTAATTACCCCTTATACATCCGTGACATAATACATTCACGAAGTCGGCTGCAATACAAGAAAAAATGAGAATAAGCTAACCAGACCTTCTAACTTCCACAAAAATTGGTACGAGTCACTGCGCTTTAGTAGTAATAGAGATAATATACCAAAAATAATTTCTTGAGATGTGCAACACAAAATAATAACATGAAATATTTACATAGATCGATAAACACTATGCTACCGGATACTCTATTCTTCCTTAATCAATCTTCAATCTATCTGTCGGTGTGATCGAATGATAGTGTGTGTATTAGATCATCGATTAGGGTTGCCATCAATGAAAACACCAAGTGATACTAGCAATGTCTCTTGCCAACAATTATTTCTTGGCAACAAAATGGTTTTATCCCTAGTCCATACATCCTTGATTCAATTCTTATGGTGCATGAAAGTATTCACTCTTTGACTATTAACAAAAAAGAGGGATTTTTTTAAAGTTGGATCTTATGAAATCGTATGATTGAGTTAATTGGGAATTTTTTTTAGAAATCTTGAAGGCCTTGACTTTGGTAATAAGCTTTTTCATCTTGTTTGGCACTTGATCTCTTCTTTGAAGTACTCTTTCTTAATCAATAGATCTCCTTAGGGATTTTTTAACAATTCAAGGGGTTTCAAGCAAGGTGACCCTATATCACCTTTCCTTTTCATTATCATAGTTGAGGCTCTAGGAAGATTTATCCAAAAGGTGGTTCATGATGGTTCCTTGATGGGTTTATCCCAATCCTCTAGTAATCAAACCTACTCTCATCAAAAATTTGTTGATGATACAATCATTTTAGGGGAGGATTCTATGAAGGATGATAAAATGGTTTGTTCTATTCTACTTAAGTATGAAGCTTCTTTAGGGAAGAAAATAAGTATTCCTAAGAGCACATTTTCTTTCTTAATACTCCTGAACTAAGGAAGCATAAAATTACAAGGATCCTTAGCGTGAGGTTGGGAAGATTATTTCTTCTTATCTGGGTATATCTTTATGCTCTAACTCTGTTCTTGATTCCTTCTGGAGGGAAATTATTGATAAATTTAACTCGAAGCTCATTGGATGGAAATGTGCTTTACTTAGCCAGGATATTAAGGTCCAATTAATTAAATATTCTCTCCAAAATATTTTGGTCTATGCGATGAGTATTTTCCAAATTCATAAGAAATTTTTAGACAAGATTGAGAGCATTTATAAAAACTTCTTGTGGATTGGGGCTGAGGAAAGGAAAAGGATGCACCTTGCTTCTTGGGAAGATGTTTGCAGGCCTAAGAAACTAGGTGGTTTGGGTATCAAAAAAATTAGGGAGTTTAATTATTCCATTCTTGTCAAACAACTTTAGAAAATTCTTTATGAGAATAGTGAATGGCCACAAACCCTTTCTAGAAAGCATCTTTGTGGTATTTATCAATTCAGAGACCTATTAGCTAATTTTGTTCCTCCTTCTAGTTTTGACCCTTGAGAACATCATGATGAAATCAAGATTTATTATTTCCAAGCGGCTTAGATGGTCCTTTGGGAATGGGTGAGATATTGTTTTTTGGGATGATTAGTGGATAGGGTGCAGTCCCCTTAAAGATGTGCCTTGGGTTGTCCTTTCAAAGACCTATCTATTATATCCTTTGGTTGTTTTGTGGCTGATTATTTCTCTGATGGAAATCGGAATAATCTCCAAAGTGTTCTTTTGGGCCTTGATGATCTTTGTTGCAAGAATGAAATGAATGAGGGTGTTGTCATTGATGTCAACTAGTCAATTGGTTATTAACTAGTTTTTGTCATTGATGTCATGGTTGCAAGTTATTAGCTTTCTATGTCGTGGATATGGAGAACATTAGATTGAAGAAAGGTTGCAGGTGTTTAGTGGTTGCTCTGAGTTTTTCTCTAGGATTTTATCTTATGTCTGTGTGGTTTAGATATGTTGAACGTGGTTTTTGGAAGCTGCTATATCCAAATTTTTGGTTGTTGATTCATTGTACAGTGCGAGTTGTGGTCACCGATTATGAACTATGGTTTTATGTGGTTCTGGTTGAGGTCTGAGAGAAATATTATTGGTCCAGATTTCTCTTTGGTAAAGTCTTATGACTTGCGGTTCTAGAGATGAGTTGTTATGATTTTTTTTAGATAATTTTGGTATCTGGAAGGTTTGTGCTTAATTTCTCTATGTATTTTACACTGGTTTGGCCGACCTTGTGTTGAACACTATCTTCCGAGTTGATGAAGAATGTTGAATCTATTTGGGTCCTTATCAAGCATGTGTTTGGGTCACCCTCATTCTAATTACACCCTAGGATGTTTTGGTGCCAACCTAATTTGAATTTAATATTGGATGGAAAAAAATTGAATATGTTTCAAATTTGAAGATGGTATAAATATAGGATGAGTTAGTGGCAAAGAAAGACAACATAAGGAAAGAGATAAGTGAAAATAAATAGAGTAGATAGATGCAAGATTGATGCAAATCACTGAGTATGTGTGATGTGAGTGTGGTAGATCTGTGCGAAGCCTAAATGATAAGTTTCTAGAAGTAGTGAGCTGAAGGTGTACTCTAGCATTCATGCATGTCTGCAAGTGGTTGAGAAAATTGTGGTGGATTTCTCTGTTGCATTGAGATTGTGTTCTCTCTATAACATATCTCTTTTATCTTCTATGTATCTCTATGGTAGTGAGCCCTTTGGGTTGTTAGCCCTATTGGATAGTGAGTCCCGATTTAGATAGTGAGTCCTTGTATTGGCAGTGAGCATTTTGTAATCGATTTTGATATTCTCTATAGTGTGAGTTAATTGTCACCGTGGTTTTTCTCTCATTGGGTTTTCCATGTAAATCTGGTGTTGTTGTGTTTGTGTGATGGTTTTTAGTTTTTGCACTTGCATTTAATGTTTAACTCAATTAAGTAGTGTTAAGGATTAGTTCCAGTGAATGAATTAAGGTTTAAATTTGTGACAACTGATTCACCCCCCCTCTTAGTTGTCTTGTTCAACACTCTTAATAAGCTATTATCTTTGATTCACATTCTATATTCCTCCCCTACTGATCGAGTGGTTTGAAATTTATCTTTTAATGACAATCTTTCTATTACTTCTTCCTTTTCCCAACAATTTGACTTTCATGGTCCTCCCCCCTTCTCAACATCTTTGTGGAATCCAAAGTTGATCCCTAAAATTAATGTTTTTTTCTAGTTATTGGGTCAAAATAAAGTGCTTACTATTAAAAATGTATGGAAGTGAGGTTTTGTGATGCCTAATAGGTGTTTCTTGTGTGAAGAGGATTATGAGAATGCTTTTCATATCCTTATTGGTTGCAGCTATGTTAATGTCATTTGGGCTCATGTTTTATCTCTTTAGAATTTGATATGGGTCTTCCCTTCTTTTGGTGAGATTTGGTCCGAATAGATTTCCTCCACCTCTAATCACTCTCTTTCTTTCCCGTAGTCTCTCATTTTGCCTCATGTTGCATGGGATATTTGGCTTGAAAGGAATAAAATGATTTTTTGAAACTCTTCCCTAACTCCTCTTCGGTTGTCCTTCAAAATTTGAAATTTTATAAAACAAGGTTTTTTTAGCTGGAGTTTCTAATGTTAACCATGTTGGGCTTAAAGCTCATGTCTCTGAGTATGATTTATAGCTTTTTTAGCATTGGAATCCACCTTTTGATATTTATATTCTGCTTGTGAAAGGTAATCACTATAGGGAGAATGTGTTCTTACATGCTTTTCCCAAGGACTGGGTCAAGGTTAACTTTGATGGAGCAACTAAAGGAAATTTAGGATCTGTTGGTTGTGGGGGAGGGATGAAAGATTATAATGGTAGGTTTGTTTCCACTGTGGTGACCCCTTTGGGAACCTACAAAAACCACTTCATGAAAGATTTTACAGCCTAATATGGTTTGAAACTATTCCAATCCAAAGGTTTCAAGAAGGTATGGTTGGACGAAGATTCTATGAACACCTTCAATTTTCTTAAGGATAAACAAACTCCTAGTTGTTCAATCAAGAGCATTATTAAATATTCTATCTATATTATAAAATCCTTTGATATTTGTACTATATCTCATATTTTTTGGGAAGGAAATAAGATAGATGATTGCTTTGCTAATCTTGGGGTATTATCCATGTCTAGGGAATGGGGTCCTAATGACCCCCTCCTCTTTGAAGCTCTTAATATCTTAAACCATGAAATTTAGATGTTGCAAGGGGGAGTATAATTTAATGATTTAAGCTAGGGGGAGTATAATTTTATGATTATAGATAGGGGCCTTCCCTTTGATGTCCTTCATATAATTGCTAATGCCATCGATAAATTTGAGTTAGATTGGCATTTAAAGGTTATAATGACTATCTATATTTTCAAAGTCATTTCCACACAAATTTTGGGTGATCTTAGGGGATTTCTTCCTCGTATTTTGTGGTAGAACTTGGTCATTCTCTTTTGGTGGGTTCTTCATTGATTTTCTCTATTCAAGCTTTCAGTGATTGACAAGAGCAGGGTCAAACTAGTTTTGTATGTTGAAACTAGGAACAATGAGCGTGTTTGGAAAATTCTTATGGATGGAGGGAAACTCCCTATATTGAGAAAATACATGGTTTTGACTCACAAATATCCAAAGTTTTTTATGACTTGGTGGAAGGATCAAGTTTTGAATGTGAATGGTATGGAAATTGATATCTCTAAGGAGTTTATTGATATGATCACAGGTCTGTCTAATGAAGGTAAGAAAATATTTAGAGATAGAAAAGCTTATGATTCTACCATGAAAGTCTTCTTCAAAGGTGACGAATGGGACAAACTAGTTAAGGTGGCTTGCAAGTGTGACCAATGGATTAGCTGGGCCGATTACACTTGATCCATGAAGAATTAAAGCATAATGAATCCACTAATGTAATTCTCAACAGGATCAATCAAATGCAAATTAAACCAAGCATCCATTAAAATCAAGCATACTAAACTATGAAAACTTTAAAAATGCCTACTCTAATCCATTAAAACCTATCCCATTGTGGAAGTGGTGTCACGTTGATGTGGAATGACGACCCTTTCCCAATCCTATGGATAAATGAGCTTGTTCCTGTCAGTTTTATTAAAGAAAACTGATGGAACGATTATGAGATGTGTATGAAAACATGATTTTAATCTAAATGAGCATGATGCAAGCTAATTTAACATGATTTTATACTAAAATGATTAAGTTGCGTGAATGCATAGCTAATCTAAATGGATTTTAAGCTAAAATATTGAAACCCTAATTAATAGATAAGCTAAATGTATGCACCTAGGCTACCATTGAAGTCATTAATGGAAGCTAAGCTAATATAACGCAAGAAATTAAACTAAAAGATGCTAAATAAGTACTCAATATTAGTGCAAGTGCAAGTGATTTTAACAACATAAGTTTGATGTTAAAAGATGAATCCATTTGTCTCCAAATAGTGACCTATTTATAGGAGAGAAAATGAGAAATGAAGGGTTGAGATTGAAAAAATAATCAATGGTCAAGGATGAAGGAATTTGGAGGCATGGATCATGGATTCTCATCAATGGATGAGAATGGAAGATGATATTTTAATCAAGGCTTAATATTCCTTCAAACAAACACACTTTTGACCTATACAACAGGTCACAAGTTAACTTGCACAAGAAGTTTGGAGTTGACTTGCACATGAAGCTTATTAAGAATATTCCCTTTTTGAAATGAGTGAGGAGAGAGAATATTCTTTGGAATATTCTCATGGGTGAGGGAAAAAGGATATTTAGTTAATTAAAACGAAATTAAATTGTGCAAAAGGGGAAGGAATATTCCTTGGGAATATGTTTTTTGGAGGAATGTGCAAAGGAGGAATATTCCCTTGCAAGTGGGGGGGAAATTAAATTAATTAGTAATTTCCATTTAAGCAAAAGTTTAATTTATGCAATTAGGGGGATTGGAAGAATTAGATGGTATTCATTAAATAAAATGATTTAATGAACGAGGGAAAGGTGGAATGATATTTAATTAAATAAGGAGACAAGGATTTAAATTAAATAATCTGATTTATTCAATTTAATAGGATGAAATGGTTAGTATGAAAAGGGATGAATTAACCCGATTAGATTAATTAGGTTAATATATAAAAATGAGGCAATTAATTAAATAACCATGCTAATTTAATCAATTAAGCAAAAAGAGGATGGGTTTTAGGATGAAATGATGTTAGGTAGCCAATGTGATCAATCAGGACATTTTTAGGTGTCTACATTTTGCCCCTCTTTGAAGCAATGTATTTGTTGCATTGGCTCAAAGACTGATGGTGATTTTGATATTGATGATGATGCGAAAATGGATATAGATGATCTCTTTGAGATGTTGATAGACAAGCTAAAGTTGATTGATCTAATTGATTGATTGATGACATTGTTGAGGATTCACAACAATGCAAGGATTATGTTGAATAACAAGAGGATTGATAGGGAACGATATATCCCAATGATGTTTGATTTGATAGATTTGATCAAGATTTTCTATGAAGGCTAGGAAAAAAATTTGTTAAATGATTTGATATCGATATAAAGATGGTTGGTTTCCCCCTTGAGAGATTGATCAAAAAAATTAAATGTGTTCTAATTGGGCTCACGATAGGTGAAGATCAGACTTATGTTTGAGATGCCGATATTTCACGTTGCTTTTGGATCAAGGAGCTGCAACTTTTCAGAATGTTGAGTTGAAGATGATATAGATGCCCCACTATGCCCCAACAGAAGAGGGATTGTTGGCGTTCTAGCTTAGATATTTATGTAGACTGATTTCATGATGTATAGATAGACATTGGCTATGGGTAGCCTCATGTATATTTTGATGTAGATCTAGATTTGATGGTTGAATAAAAATGTTAGTAAATATAGAAGAATAAGAAGAATAATATGGATGAAAGAATGAAATGGATACTAATTAACCATTGATTTGAGATTGATTGAGAATTCCAACAAGTCCATGAGTCTTCGAGACTATTAGATATGGTGATGAAAAGGATGTTTTTTCTCATATTCTGGGATTGATAGTTTTTGTCATTCCTTATTTTTGTTATAACATAGACACGATGCATCAAGGTATTGATAACCGGGATGGAATTGTATCTAGTGTAATGGATTTTGACTCTGTAAACAGATAGGATAGTTCTTGTTCACATCTTGACATAAAAAAACCTCGTTGGAATATAGTTTAGTAGTTTAGAATATATCGGACCAAAGTGTAATAGTCAACAATGTACTCCAAACAACCTCCCTACACACAACTAAGAAACTATGCACCAATATTATTTTACTAGAGTATCCACAAGCACAAAAAATGAAAGATAATGATCGATGCCCCATTCCTTTCTCTCTAAATTATTTTGAAAGACATAATTAAGAGGTCCTCGAAATGGGTCATTAAGATAAATCATAAGAAAAGATCAAAGACAAACAATCAGTGTTATCTATATCTCTTTCCAGTTTAAATATAGCTAAGGTGATTTATGATACTGATGCCCATCACAGGAAGGATACATCCTAGGACATGTTGATCAGATGGTTCGATTAGGATGATGTGTGTGATAATCAGTTGATACAAACTTCACTGACATATTTACCTATGATCTAAACTTTATATTTTTGATACTTAGGTTCTCACTTTACAACTTGTGACACTTGTTTTCTGTTTATTTTGCAAAAGGTTGAAGGGGATGATCGATTTATTATGGATGAAGGTTTGTTGTGGGTGAAATCAAAAGGGGATGGATGGTTTTGGGTTTTCTAGAATATTTCAATATTTTTGGTATTTTGAAAATGTTCCTAGGTTGTTTTGGGTCTTTTTGAAAGTTTATGTGGATGTTTTGTTTTCGATTATTTGGGGCTGTTAAGGGGTTTCCTTCAAGATATTTGATGTTGTTTAGGTTTTTTGAATATTTTCTAATGTTTTTTGTGTTTTCTATGTTTTCAAATGTTTTTGTATTTTCCAATATTTAAATGTTTAGGAGTTTTTTGAGATTTTGACCAAGAACCTAACCTAAAAGACCTATCCTAGGGGCCTCAGGGGCTAATCAAAGATTAGCCTTCCCTAAATTATACATGCAGAGACCACATAGTTCAACTGGCTCAACTTATTGAAGATGAGACATGAATAGTTGATGGAATGACATTTTATTATGGACTCCTAAAGACTGACCTAGGGTGTCTCAAAGGCACATCAATGATGGCCTTTCCTATGTTCAAGCTCAGAGACCTGTTGTTTGACAAGATACTATTTTTGGATTTTCCATGTTTTGACCATTTTAGGGATTTTGATGTGTTTTAGATGTTTCTGATTTTGACTTTACAATTTTCTAAATGTTTTTGGATTTTTTGATGAATGTTTTATGAATTTTTTTGAGATTTTCAATAAGATTTCCAAATAACCTCAAGATATAGAAGAGCCTGATATGATCCATAATGAATTTCCCCCAACATGATGCAATAGACTACCTCAATGTAGGTAGGACAAACTGACCTTAGGAATATGCCAAGTAGTACTAAGGGGATACAATACTTCACAACATCAAGCTATAATAAGGACGTAGATGGATGGTGGAATAAATAGCACGATACTTCACTAGAGGACAATTTTTTTCTTTACTTTTTTCAATCCTTTTTCTCTTTTTTTTGGATTTTGGATTTTTTTACTTTTTTTAATATTTTTAGATTTATACCCTTGAAGACTAGGCATACCAAGTTTCAAGATGCAATCTGTTAGTTGGTTCTTGCAAGGGTTCACCTTCAGGTGTTTACAATTGGTATACTCCTGATCCATAGCTTGTTATGATGACAAAGTGACTCAACTAGTTAGGCTCAAACTTTCCTTTACTGTCTTGATCTGGAAGATTTTTTTTATTTTGTTTTAGGACAAGATATCCTACCTAGAAAGAACGACTCTTGATCTTCTTGTTATAGCTTTGTTTTAGTTCGTTTTGATATACTTGCAAGTGATTAAGGGTATCAAGATGACACTCATCCAATAATTCTAGCTCATTCAATTGAGATACTCTATATTCTTCATGAGTGATTAGGTTATGTAGTGACACTCAAAGTGATGGAAGCTCGACCTCAATAGGCAAGATGGCTTCTGATTCGTATATCAAGGAGAAATGGGTTCCACATGTTGTCATGCAAATACTTGTTCAATAAGCCCAAAGAGTAGGATTTAACTATAGATGCAAGTCATGACTAGCTTCATTGAGTGTTTTCTTTAGGATTTTTAGAATGGTCTTATTTGTAGCCTCAACTTGATTGTTGCCTTGAGGTTAATATGGGGTAGAGAATCAATGTTGGATGTTGAATCTTTGACATAGCTCTTTCACATCTTAATTTTTGAAGGGTGTTCCATTATCTAAGATAAGGGTTTGTGGAAGATCGTAACAGTAGATTAGGAAACTCAGGATAAAATTGGAAATTTGCTTCCTTGTTATGTAGGTCATAGGAATGGCTTCAACCCACTTGGTAAAGTACTCTATGGCTGTTATGATAAACTTGTGGCCATTGGATGAGGTTGGAGTGATCTTTCCTATGAGGTCAAGTCCCCACTACGAGAAAGGCCAAGGTGTGATCATTGGTTGCAACTCTTGAGTTGGAGCATGAATCAAATCTCCATGTTGTTGAAAATAGACACACTTCTACACATATTGATGGGCTTCTCTTTCCATGGTTTTCCAGTAGTATCCCATCCTCAACAATTTCTTAGCTAAAGTCATACCACTAGAATGGGAACCACATATACCATCGTGTACTTATATTAAAGAGGTCGATGTTTCCTCTTGGTTAATACATTGTAGTGCTGTCCTTTTGATGCTTCGACAGTATAGAGTATCACCTAGGATCATGAATCGGGATGCCTTTTTGACAAAGGTGCTTTTAAGGTTATAGGTGATATCGGATGGGAGGATTCCTCTGCTAAGGTAGATGAATATGTGATGATACCACAGGGATCCAGGACCAACAATGACACATGCAAATTCAGATTCAGGGATTTCAAAAGTTGGTACGAGAAGTTTTTCTACCAAGAATTTACATTGAAGGACATTGTTTGGCATGTCTAACAATGATCCAATTGTTTCCATAGCATCTACTGCTCGGTTGTTCATGTGAGGAATCTTCTCAAAAGTTATATCTATGAAATGGTCTTTGAGACTCTCCACCATCTTCTTCTAAGGAGTAAGCTTGCCATCCTTAGTTTGGTAGTTATCATTGAATTGGTTGATAACTAGTTGTGAGTATCCATAGACTTTCATCTCTTCTATCTGCCATTGAACCGCTATCCTTAGACCTATGATTAGGACTTAATACTCAACAATGTTGCTAGTATAGGGAAATGATAGCATGTATGACTTTGGAATGCAGTCACATTGAGGGGTGATGAAAGGAATAGTCGCTCCTGATGTAGGTTGGGTGAATTATCCATCAAAGTACATTTTTCATGAATCAGTTAGATTGACAAGGAAAACCGATTCATCAGGGAACTCAGATATCAAAGGGTTCTCTGCATAGATAGGTGCCTCTGCTAGTTGGCTTGTAATCACTTTTCCTTTGATTGAATTGTGCTCTATGTACTCTGTCAAATTCAGTCAATATCATCACCCATTTGGCCATTCGCCTAGTGAGAGTGGCTTTGGATAATAGGTATTTCAATGGGTTGATCTTTGCAATAAGCCTGAATTAATGTGACAACATGTAATTTCTAAAATTTTATGAAGCAAAAACCACCGCTAAGCATGCTTTCTCAATGGATGAATACTTCATTTCATAGCCTACCAAGGTCCTGCTGATGTAATAGATAGCTCTTTCCTTTCCATTTTTATCATGTTGTGCTAGAAGAGCACCTAGTGTTGCTGATGTTGTTGAGATATATAGGATCAATGTTTTTTTTGGTATCAGGGGAATGAGCATTGGAGGTGTCAATGGGTAGTCTTTGATCTATTGGAAAGATTTATCACACTTCTCATCCCACTTGTAAGTTATTCCTTTGTGGAGATGTGAGAAAGGGTGGATTTTATCTGATAATTGTGCTATGAACCTTTTGATGGACTGCATCCTTCCTTGTAACCCTCTCATCTACTTTAGTGTGTGTGGTGGTTCAATGTCGAGGATGGATTTTACTTTTTCTGGGTCAATTTAATTTCCTCTTTGCGAAACGATATAGCCAAAAAGTTTCCCTGATGTAACCCCAAAGACACACTTTTTTGGATTGAACCATACGTTTTACTCTTTGAGTCTATCAAAGATGGGTCCTAAGACTTGTATGTGCTCATTCCTTTTCCTTAATTCTTCCAAAATATCATCCACATAATCTTCTCTTGTTTTGTGGATCATGTCATGAAAGATGAGGGTCATTTCTCTATGATAGGTTGCTCGTACATTCTTCAACCCAAATGGCATTATGTTCTAGCAATATGTTCCCCATGGACAAGTGAATGTAGTTTTGTGTTGATCCTCCTTGGTGATCATGATTTGATTATATCCTAAAAAAACATTCATGAGTGATAACATTTCATGCCCAGCTATTAAGTCCACAATGAGGTCGACATTAGGAAGAGGGAAATCATCCTTGGGGAATACTTTATTTAAGTCTCTAAAATTAGTGCAGAGTCTAATGCCCCCAGTGGATTTGGGGACCGGTACCAGGTTTGAAATCCACTCAGAATAATCTATCGGTCAGATGAATCCAACGTCAAGAAGCTTGTTTAGCTCAAGTTTCACCAAGAGTGCTATTTGAGGGTGCATCTTCCTTAATTTTTGCTTCACTAGCTTAGCTTTAGGATGGACTACTAAGTGATGCACAACCACTTCTAGATCGAGACCTAGCATATCAGTGCATGACCATGCAAATTTATCTCTTTGTTCTTTTAGGAAATTTTCTAGGTTTTTTTGTTCTTCATCCAACAGGGATTCAACATAGAAAGTGATCTTGGGTGCTTCTTCTATTCCCACATTGACTGGAGTGGCCTTTTCTCCTAGTAATAATGACCTCTTTGGATGCATTGCACCAAGGGGGATATTAAATCCCTCATCCTTGGGTACCTCAGAGAGGTTTTCACCCTTGGATGCATCCTTTCTTTTTACTATTTTAGGATCAAAAAGTGCCATAGTGTGGTCTTCACTTAAAGATTTGTAGGTTATTTACATTTTGTCAATTTTATGACTGAAGGATTCAATCATCTCCCCATAGTACACCGAGGTGTATATATCTATGTCAAAACCTTCTTTATGATCTACCCATGGTAAGTTGTCATGAAGTCCCATGAATTCTGAGATTGCTTTATTATTTTTGAATAAATCTAGAACTGGTGGTCCTTGTTGGTCCAAGTCAATGAGTTGTGGGTATACTAGACGTAATTCTGTTGGTTGTTTTCTTGGAGCAAAGTATGTTATGGATATCATGAAGAGGGATTTATTCTCAAATAGGTTAGAAAAATCAAGGGGGAAGTCATCTAGGATCATATCACATGATGTAGGTAACCAAGAGGAAGCCTCATCTCATTTAGAAAAAGTACCTTTTCCAAGAAGGGTAACCTTGCTAGTAGTACAACCTAAGCCAAGATTTTTTAGTCATTTCTCAGGAACAATGGGTTCTAGCAAACCATTATCATTCTATCCTAGCTTCTCATTCTTGTTATAGCCCCATTTCTTCATTAGTTGTATGCCTTTATTTTCATCTTCCATGGGAAGAACAAGGACAAATAGTTCATCTTGATATAGTAGTTTAGAGACATCCTCCTCATTGACATCTTCTTGGTTCAAATCCCCCCACTTGGTGAAGGTAGTAGCTGCCATCTTGATTGTTTTAGGCTCTTTGTTGCTAGATGTGGGTTTCCCATGGGATTGAGGAGAAAGAGGTAGCTCTCCTAAGACAAAGGTATTCTTCATTAGCTTATAGTTTCCACAATCATCATCTTGGATTATTTCTTTGATGTCAGGAATATTTTGCAAAAAAAGTATTTTTATTTCTGAGGTCGATGCAAGGGATGATGGGTCAAAAAATGAGGGGGATGGTGTAGGCCCTTCATCATTCTTGGGTATTTGGGGAATTTTAAAGAACTTAGCTTCAAGATTCTTGTAGTAGTAAAAAGGTTTAGGATATCCATGGATGGTAATTTCTCTACCCTCAAAAGGAAACTTTACAAATTGATGATAGGTCGAGGCTATAACTTTTAAGGCATGTATCCATGGTCAACCAAATAGGGTGTTGTAGGGAAGATCAAAGTCTAACACTTGGAATATAGTTTCTTCATTGATAGGTCCCACTTGGATGGGTAGTGCAATGATACCTTCTGATACCCGCTGTTGGTCATCATATGCTCTGATGGTGATACTCTTCTTTCTCAATGGTATCCTTTGAATACCTAGTTTCTTGATCAATTGAAGGGTACAAATGTTCAGACCAACACCTGCATCTACTAAGACTCTTTTGACCTTGTTCTTATGAATGACGACCTCAAGGAGAAAAGCATGGTTATGAGATGGCTGTGATGGTAGGTCTTGTTCTAAGAAGGTGAGAAGATGATTAGAAATATGCCCTACCATAGCTTGAAACTAATCTATATTAATATCCTTAGGGATAAATGACTCTGAAACATATTTCTCTAAGATTTCCATATGTGCAGGGGATAACCTTAATAATTCTAATATTGAAATCTATGTGGGGATCTTCTTAAGTTGGTCTAAAAGATTATACTTGCTGGGATTTGATGTTGGAAAATAGGTTGTGCCTTAGATTGAGATGGGACTCCTTGGATGGTGACTTTTCCACATCGTGTGGTGACTCCACACTCCGCACTAGGCCCTTTGATGGTGATGACAGTATCAAAAGAAGCGACTACATTGGAATAGGTATGCTGCACATTTGTGTAATCCTTAGAATTTGCATTCTTCTTCCCTTTTCCATGATCTGGCATAGGTTTCTTGTATATCTTAAGATCCTGATTCTTGATGGGTACTTCATAAGATATGGTGTCATTCTCTATAAGATCTTGGATAATATTTTTGAGACTCATGCAATTTTCCATTTTTTGTCCTTTGATTTTGTGAAATTCACAAAGATCATTTTCGTTGTACCAAGATGGCTTCTCTTGTGGTTCTTGGTAGTTTTCAAAGTTGGGCAGCGTTATCAGGTTTGAATCTACCAACTTCTTCATGATGGTTTTGATAGGTTCAAATAGTTGTGTGTACTTTCATTTTGGATAGTTTTTCTTGTTAGGGGTTCGTCTTTGTTGTGTTTCGATGTTATTGATTTGATTTTTCTAAGGAGGTGTCATTTGTTGTATAGTTAGTTGAATGTTAGCAACTTGATTGTTGTTTGGTCTAGGAGCACTTAGGAGCACCTTAGCATCTACGACACCATCAGTTATTACGTTCTTGTTCTTAGCCCAGACACGAGGCTTGTCGTTCAAACTAGTTGATGGTTGATTGTCTTTGTAAGCTTGAGTATTTCCTTGTGAGATTAGAGCTCTCTCGATGTTAAGGGCTCTAATAAAAATCTCATCATAAGATGCAATGCACTACATTTTAAAGTGGAAGGATAGATTTAGATCTAGATTTTTTATGATGATCCCCACTTGTTCATTGGGAAGGGGCCACTTGCTCTAACTAGCTCTTTGTCTCCATCATTGTAAGAAATTGGCAAAACATTCTCCTTTGTTTTTTTTAAGAGTATACAACTCTTCTAGGCTTACATCCATGTCAAGATTAAAATAGAAGCGATCGATTAATTTATTAGTGATTTCTTGAAAAGTTTTGATACTGGAAGGTAGTTGAGAAAACCAATCCATGGAAGAACTTGTTAAACTTCATGGAAAGAGGCGTATGAAATAAGAATCATTATAACCAACCTCCATACACATGATGTTGAAATCTTTGACATGGTCCATAGGACTCCCTCTGCCTTTGTATTTATCAAATTTGGGGATTTCAAAGTCGAGAGGGAATGGTACCATTATGATGTTTTGATTGAATGGATAGGGACATAGGTTATGTGTATGCGGCTTCTTTGTCTTTCCCATCTGAAGGTCTTGCATTTCTTGTGATAATTCTTTGAGTTGTGATGCTAGATCATCTTGCGGATTTGGTGGAGGAACATATGTTGGGATGATGGATGGGTTGTATGTGGGATTCTGATACGATGATGTGTTGTATGGGGTGTATGGTGGTGTGGGATTCTATGAAGGTGATTGAGGTGTTGATTTATGTGTTCCTAATGCATTTATATTGAAAATGTTCTGTTGATAATTATAGTAGGAACTTTGTTGTTGTTGTTTTTGTTGGGCATACTATTGAGCTAGTAAGGCTTGTTGTTGTTGTTGAGCCACAACGGACGCTTGTTGTTCTTACACTAGGGCTTGTTGTTATTGTTGTGCTACTAAGGCTTCTTGTTGGGCTTGATGTTGTTGTTGTGCTACTAAAGCTTCTTGTTGGGCTTGATTTTGTTGTTGTGCCAATAAGGTTGCTTCTTCTTCTTCTTCTTCTTCTTCTTGTGCTGTTAGGGCTGCCTGTTGTTGTTGTAGCTATTGTTGTTGTGCTGCTAAGGCTTGTTTGTTGGGCTTGATGTTGTTTCTATGCTAAAGCTACTTGTTGTGCCACTAAGGTTGCTTGCTATTGTTGCTACTGTAGTTGTGTTGCTAGGGCTGCTTGTTATTGTTGTTGTTGAACGACTTGCTGATAAGCCTATTGTGCTTGTTATAAAGCTAAGGCATGTGCTTGTAATGTAGGATCAAGTGGTTGTTGGGTCATCTGTGATGGATTTTGGGTGTTGATGTTTTGAGTGGGTTATGGGTTGGTGATGAGAGGTTGGGGGTTCCCTTGGTTTAACATTCCTTACATAAGATAGTGGATTGAGGTGGAGGAATGTAGGTTTGAGGTCCCATTTGATTTTGCATGGTGTAGGGGACCATGGGGAAAGATGAGGATGGTGTTAATAGGTTTTGTGATGGTAGTGACATACTAGGATGTCGAGTCCATTGATTAAAAAGGTTCCCTTGATCGATGTCTTAAGGATTTGATTGCGCTAGGGATGTGGACAAAGTATTACCTGGGTTAACGGGATTTGTAACCAAGGGATTGTTTAATTTGGGTTAATGATGGATGTGATGTATGAGTTTTGTGAAACTAATGGTGTGGATGAACCAATTGGGGGATTGGATAGAGATGGCCCTATTTGCATTAAGAGTTGATTTTGCATTATGGTGTTGGCATGCTCTTGTGGGTTGATTTGAGACACTTGGTTCAAACTTCCTTGTGGGATGTTGGGAACACTTATGGTACTTGTGGGTATGGATGAAGATGGGTACCCTCAGTATATTGATGTTTTCAAGGATTCATGAGGCATAAGTGGTTTATGTTGATGCAAGGGGTTTTCAAGAATGGTTGAGGTACCAAAGGTTGGTGTCCGAGTAGTGCTTTGAGGTGGATTGGTATTGAGAGTACCCACTTTTGTGGGTTGCTTTTGAAAGGAAGAGATAGACCAAAGTCTTCAACAAGACTAGTTGCAAGACCAAGAGTGGATGTTTGACTTAGCCCGAGTGATGGAGTTATTAAGTCTTGTGTCAAAGGTTGCATAACAAATGATGGGGAAATCAAAGTAACTTTTTTTAAGGCTTGATGTTCTTGTTTGTACTCCATGATTTCTTCCTTAGTAAGTCCAGATGGGTTGTTTGTAATGTCTTCAATCTCATATGGTCCTGATGGAGATGAGGGCTGCTATGATGGGGTAACTCGACTTCTTGGATAAATTCTAAAGGATTGGTATCACTTGAGGTGAATGTGATTCTAGTTTTCTCCATGATTCTCTTGTGTTGTGATCTTGTCTTTACCATAAATTTTGGGTCACTTATGGGAGAGTTGTGTTGAGATTTATAATGTTTGAACTCTCTAGTTGAATCCAATCTAGGTAAAACGGATGCTCTAATTCTTTTGGGAGAAATGATGATAATGAGAGATGAAAAGGGTGGACGATGTGGGAAGTGATATTTGCAAGTTACATTTTGGGACAATACTTTTGACTTAAGTTTGATGTTTTGATGTTTATATAAAGGATGTTTATGAACTTGGAAATCTTTAGGGTAGACTTGTGACCTTCATGATAAACTAGTTCAAAGATGATAACCAACTTAACTAAGTGCATGGAAAATGATACATTTACCATACAAAGTAGCTAAGTTAGGGGTTGGTTTGATAGATGTTTAAGTCCAAAAGTGTTGGTGTATTCAAAATTCTTGCAAAGTTTGGTGGAGTGAAGGATGAACTTTGATGAAGGGGTGGATGAAATGTTTGACCTAATGTTGACCTAGAGTGAACCTTTGTTTGATAAGGCCAAGGTAGTGAGAAACATGCTAGACCTCTAAAGTTCTCAAATCCTAAAGACTCAATGTTTTAGATAGGTTGAAGATCATGGAAAAGACCATTTGACTAAAAATGAATGCATACAAGTTTGGATTCTTCCTTCAAGCACATTTGTAGAAGTTGTATAACAACTTAGTTCTATTTTGGTGAAGTGCTAAAAGGTGTCTTTTGAGAGCTTTTCGACTAAGATTCCTAAGTTTGAAATGATGACCTATAGACCTTCTCTTGGGGATTTTGATTTTGCATGAGATCATTTAAAGAAGTCTAAGTCTATGGAAGAAAATAAGATATTTATTGCCACATGGGTGGTGGTAATATGGGCCTTCTAGCCTCAATATCGGTTTGTTCCTCTTCTTCATCTAAGATTTTGTTGTGTTTCTCTACTGAATGGGTGTTTCCTTTGTTCCAAAAGTGAAGCTTCTCAAAATACATTATATCAGATTTTTCTCTTTCAATGAGTTCAAAGTTTGGTTGAATGATAGTGGGCATAAGGTTAGGTTGTTCAATAGGAGCGGTCAGTCTCCAAATGTTCATGTGGGGTTCAATTTGTCAAGTTTATCTTGCTTAAGTGAGTTTCTTTTTACCACAAACACTTGTCTTGATTAAGTTTCAAACTAAATGTCTATGTCAAAAACATCACAAATTTCACAAGGTCCATTTTGTGAAAAAGGATTAAATTCAAGTCATAGTTGCCTATGTTAACTTTGGGAATTATGGATTGAGATATAAAAAAAATACTTAGAAGTCTCTAAGAATAAATTCTTAGGACAAGCATTAATATCAAGGTTTTGTCAAAGGGTATCCGTACTTGGAACAAAGGGTTTGAAATTTTGAGGAAGATTGTGAATGTTTGTTTGTAATGTTTTGGAACCAAGCAAAGTATTAAACTGAATCACAAGAATTTACCATCCTAGGTTCAAAAGATACTACTTGTTGAATCCCCACTTGGATTTCTCCAAACACTAAGACAAAGCAAATAGCTAGAGATTTGGCAACATTGGCTCCCCTCCATGACACACACTTCTCAGGACCACCAAATCTCAAATCTTAAAGATCCAAAGATCCTAAGGGTTTTTTCTATTTCAATAATTGAATAGTAAAATGTGGGGCAACTTTGAAACGACCATTCCTGCACCAACAAGCATAAAGGTTTTTGGCTTCTACACAATGGTTCTTAGTAAGGGCTTTCATTCAAGGTGGTCATACATGCGGCAAGATTAGCTCAAGATTATTTCAATCAAGAGGCCTCCCAGTCCCTTCCTAAGAAGAGATTTTGATGTATCACACAAATACTAAGGGTTACACTTGTTGGTATGCACATACACACTTGTTGTTTATGACTTTCATCACAAACACATTTTTTATATAGCGATTCAAAAGAGATTGGATTTAGCTCGTTACTGCTTGGGTCATTCCCTCCTTTCAAAGCAGGGAGGAAAGCCCTCTAAAGATAAATAAAAGCAAGGAAGTACATTTGTAGTTCGATCTCCCTAATCGTATGAAGCAAGGAGAGAGCACACATAATGCATTTTCCCTACACTAGCATGGGGTTCATTTTTAATCCAAATTGAAGGATGTGGGTGATTATACAAAATGTCAAGGAATGTTTCTGATTCTCAAGATTGTCTAATGGCATAAGAAAAGTGCATACACATTCAATGACAAAAATGTAAATCACAAAACATAGCAAACACTCATTAATTTTAACGCTCAAAGAAAAGACGAGTTTATTTTAAGAACCAAATGAAGTGTTAGGTTATTTTGTTGAATTTTAAACTCAAAGTAAAATGATGAAGTGAGGTTCAATTTTAGTCCCGTTTGAGAATTATTTTTAAAACCCAATTGAAAGCTAGTGTGGTCCTAAAGAA
Organism: Sequoiadendron giganteum; assembly: GCA_007115665.2. Taxonomy (NCBI): domain Eukaryota; kingdom Viridiplantae; phylum Streptophyta; class Pinopsida; order Cupressales; family Cupressaceae; genus Sequoiadendron; species Sequoiadendron giganteum. The sequence continues at coordinate 505,445,505 of CM021101.1, read as the reverse complement.
TAAATGAAAAGCATGATATTTATGGGTTAAAATTGCCCCAAAAGTGTTGAAACACTTGTTACAATTATAAGATTTAAAGACAAGAATACTTCTTCACTTCAACTTTTATCGTCCAACCTGCAAAACCCAGTTAGTCTAAAAACTAGAACAAAGTCAGAGGCATGTTAGTGATCAAATGAAATCAAAAAATTAAACACATGCTTAAAATTGATCACTATTTTGCTTACCAGAGAAGGGCGTCGCTATTCACGATAGCATTGCCATAAAGGAAATGAGTATTTCTCTAGTGAATTTGGACGTCACTTTGTAGAAATCCAGTGATGACGATAGTGTCGGTATTTTGGAGCATCACGATTTGCAAATTCTTGATACCTCTAAAAGTATTTAGCGTTGCCATTTATTTTAATTAGTGCCAGGGTATTAAATATGTGTCGCTGTTTTTGATGACAATAGCGTCGCTGTATGGCGATGCCCAACAAAGGCATCACTAAAATTCCCTTGAGCATTGCTATATCCTGAAAGAAATAGAAAAATTAGAATTCGAGATAGAAATTCATTAAATTTGATCAGTTATGCCCTCTTTCTAGCGCCAAAATATGACCGACGGATTAGCATGGGCTGATTATGCTTGATACATGAAGAATCGAGGCATAATGAAGCCATTAACGCCAATCGCAATAGGGTCAATCAAATGCAAATTAAACTAAGCATCCATTAAAACCAAGCATACTAAACTACGAAAGCTTTAAAAATGCCCACTCTAATCCATTGAAACCTATCTCATTATGGTAGTGGTGTCGTGTTGATGTGGAATGATGACCCTTTCCCAATCCCATGGATAAATGAGCTTGTTCCAATTAGTTTAATTGAAGAAAACTAATGGAATGATTGTGAGATGTGTATCAAAACATGATTTTAATCTAAATGAGCATGATGCAAGCTAATTTAACATGATTTTATGCTAAAATAATTAAGTTGTGTGAATGCATAGCTAATCTAAATGGATTTTAATCTAAAAGATTGAAACCCTAATTAATAGATAAGATAAATTTATGCATCCAAGTTACCATGGAAGCCATTAATGGAATCTAAGCTAATATGATGCAAGAAATTAAACTAAAATATGCTAAATAAGTACTAAATATGAGTGCAAGTGCAAGTGATTTTAAGTTTGATGTTAAAAGATGGATCCATTTGTCTCCAAATAGTGACCTATTTATAGGAGAGCAAATGAGAAATGAGGGTTGAGACTGAAAAAGCTAATCAGTGGTCAAGGATGAAGGAAGTTGGAGGCATGGATCATGGATTCTCATCAACGGATGAGAATGGAAGATGAGATTTTAATCAAGGGTTAATATTCCTTCAAACAAACACACTTTTGACCTATACAAGAGGTCACAAGTTAACTTGCACAAGAAGTTGTGAGTTAACTTGCACATGAATCTTTGTAAGAATATTCCTTTTTTCAAATGAGGAGAGAGAATATTCTTTGGAATATTCTCATGGGTGAGGGAAAAAGGATATTTAGTTATTTAAAACTAAATTAAATTGTACAAAAGGGGAAGGAATATTCTCTGGGAATATTCACTTGGAATATTCCCTTGCAAGTGAGGGGAAATTAGATTAATTAGTAATTGCCATTTAAACAAAAAATTAATTTATGCAATTAGGGGGATTAGAAGAACTAGATGGTATTCATTAAATACAATGATTTAATGAATGGGGAAAGGTGGAATGATATTTAATTAAATAACTTAGGGTTATTTAATTAAATAAGGAGACTTAAGAATTTAAATTAAATAATTTGATTTATTTAATTTAATTGGATGAAATGGTTAACATGAAAGGGGATGAATTAACCTGATTAGATTAATTAGGTTAATTGATGAAAATGAGATAATTAATTAAATAGCTAGGCTAATTTAATCAATCAAGCGAAAAGAGGATGGGTTTTAGGACGAAATGATGTTAGCTAGCCAATGTGATCAATTGAGACATTTTTAGGTGTCTACAACAGGGGTTATGACAAGAATTCTATTAAGCCTATTTGGACAGACATGACCAATGTTTTGATGCGGCACTTTTCCCTTGATGGTAGATTTTTAGTGCTTTTTAGGTATCATTTTATCTTGTTAAATCATTTCAGGCATAAGCGTTTAATTTCCTTCCCTTATTACTTGTTGGTATCCTTGGAAAATGGTATTGAGGATCATAGGAAAAGTTTTTGGAGTACTAATTTGTACGAATATCTCATCTTGTTGATCATGGAGTATGCCAAATATTTTTTTGTTTTTGATGGTCCCAAGAAGCTATCTAAACATCATTTGGAAAAGCATGGTAAGTAGCTCTCTAGTTATGATACGGGTGAGGAGTTGGAGGATGTGGATTGGGAGGAGGAGGGAACTAAAGGGGACTCAATGGAGGTATACTCTAAACCTCCATCTGAGTTTATCCCTAATTTGAAGAAATATTTCAAGAAAAAACCCTAGCTCTCATGGTCTAGGGTCTCTCATATGGGTAATGAGGAAGAGAAGATTACCCCTAACTCGAGGGAGAAGATTTTGAAGTTTGCCCAGGGTCCTGTTGAGGGTTTTTTGGAGGCTTTAGACCCCTTACTTGTTCTTAAAAGGAAGATTTCTATGCTTGGTAAAGGAAGTGTTGAGTGTAAGAAGGATATGGGGAAGTTTGTTCACTCTTTCGTGACTAAGAAGATTAAATTTTTTTGGACCTGTGAGGATGATGGTGAAGGTAATGTGGATGGTAAGTTATTAGAAGTAATGAACATCAGATAAAACACAACAAAAAATAGAACAAAAGAATAAAACAAAAGAACTCACATATTTCATGTATTAATCATCAACAACAATTATAGATTTATATCTATACAATCTATCAACAACATCGTACAAGTCAAGGATATACAATGACAACTATCTCCAAATTATGGACAATAAACTAAAGTTTATTTCCAAATAACTATGTGACTAATGCCAATGAACATAAGTTACAGATAGTTCATTGAAGACTCCTATTTGAACTTCACTTGCATGCATAATTTAGATATGAATTATTCTAACACCCCCCCTTAAAGAATAACTAAATTTTGCTTGACTCTTAATATATCTAACAACATAAAAAAATTACATTATGTAAAAGCTATCTTTTGAAAATAGTTCTCAGAGCAATAGGAATTCTTCAAGCTACTCCCAAGTATAGTCATCTAACTATCATCCAAGTTGTCAACATCATTGGACACCATTTACACATGAAGTGTCTCATCACCCTTGTAAAGGTATGATATTGAACTTCCATATTTCATATCCCCTTCTAAACTATTGGACATCAATCCTCACATGCATGTCTCGTAACCCCAATGAGGTATAGTTCTTGATCCACAAGCATCTCAGACTATCGAGCATCTATCTATTCTCTACTGCATCCTTCCCTATCTTCGATGTGTTGGTCACTTCAAAATAAAATAATTGCTTCATCTTCAATGAAGTCATCATCACCATCTTTTGGTGGTTTTCCATCAAAGGCTAACATTCTCTCAACTCTTGTACAACTCAATAGCAACAACAAACTTCTTTGTAGCAACAATAACAAACTTACATGCTCACAACACCATGACCTACCATTGGCTCTAATTCCATATTAGAATTAATGAATAGAAAATAAAACACAAAAAAAAATAGAACAAAAGAATCAAAACAAAAGAAATCACATATTTCATGTATTAATCATCAAGAACAATTACATATTTATAGATAGAATTTGTCAACAACATCCTACAAGTCTGGAATATACGATGACAGCTATCTCCAGATTATGAACAGTAAACTAAAGTTTATTGTCAACTAACTATGTCACTAATTCCCATGAACAAAAAATGTGGATAGATTAGATAGTTCGTTGAAGACTCCTAATTAAACTTCTCTTGCGTGCATAATTTAGTTATGAATTATTCTAACATAAGCCTCTTGGAGAAATTGAAGGGTAGTTCGAGCCCTTGTCTACAAGTATGAAGGAGGTCCTTAAAACTAAAATCAACTTGATGGATGTGTATGATGAGGACCATGGGAAAGAGAAAGGTAAAGTGGTTCTAGAAGATGACATTCAACAAGAGAATACGAGTACTCCCCCTATTGACTTTTCTGAAGATATTAGTGTCTTTAACTATAATAGGGAGGATATATTTGATATATTAAGCTTGGTGAAGCATGGAACTATCAATTATTTTAGATTGCTTAAATGGTTCTTCACTGATATCAACCAAATCAATGTTAAAGTCTGATCCCTTCTCAATAGGAATGACAAGAAGAACTCCAAAGAGGATGGGTCCAGAATCCAAGAGGAGAAGATGTTGTAAATTCTCCAAGATGTGGTGAAGGATGTGGGGGTCATGAAGAATGATTTTAAAACCTATATTTTGGTGTTGGAGGAGAAGACTCTGAAAGTGTATGAGAACCTTGACAAACTGGTTAAGATTAGTGAAATGATGCTTCAAAATAATGCAAAATGACTTAGCCTTCTTAACCAAAAGGTTAGAAATTGGAAAGGTGAAGAGATGTCTAGATTGGTGAAGGATATTGCTACTACTAATGGGGTTTGATGAAAGCTAAATAGGACTCTTTTGTTGGAATTGGATCGAGTACCCATACTTATAGCCAAGCTAAGAAACCTTTGGATATTTCTAATAAAGATCTATTTGAGGTTGTTGACATGCATGAGCATATAATATCATAGGACTTAGAGGTAGCTAAATTCTTAAAAACTTACAATAAGTTTCTTTGTTTGTTGTATGTTTTTCTAATGTCTTGCTATTTTTGGTTGCTTGTTTAGTGTAGTTCTTTCTTTAGTAGCGTTACTTTTGTAGAGGGTTTCAGGTACCTTCAAAACCTATTTTACCTTTAATAAAAAACAAAATAAATATTTTCAAAGCATCAGATAAAGATAATGAACATGCCTCTGAAATCATGTTATGTGCTAGGGAAATGATAGTAGATTTGGTTGACTAATCATGAAGTAAAAGACCAATAAAAAAATACACGTACCACTATCGACTCAATGGTGGGAGTTTGTACCATGGGAACCTATGAAAAAATAAAACCATGTAACACCACCTATGTGGAAGGCCATCAAAATGACACAACAAAGCCCACTAGGAGGCAAAAGTCCTATTGGGGAATTTTTGACTTTTCGAAAAAGAGAATTGACATTGAAAAAATATTGAGAAGTTGTGCTCAAAGGGAAATAACTAGCAAATGAAAATCTTTGGTGAAGTAAATAGTGGGCAACCATTGAAATAAAAAAACCTTAGCAAGGTTGTAGTGAGGGTAGGTAGAAGGATAAATAAGTTCTCAACATTTAATAAAAAAGCCATTGATAATAAAGTACTAGTGCTTAGAAAAAAAATGGGGAGTGCAGGAGATCAACATTCAAGCAAGTGGAAACTGCCATTGGGAAGCAACCAAAAATATTAAAAAGGCATGCATGTACTTGAATTTTGTTTTTAATTAAAAACAATAGATTTTTGTTGCACGAAATCTTCACTAGAAAATCTAAATCAACACCAAAACCACAAAAAATGACCAAATTGCAAAAAAATTGTTGGAAAAATGGATGGAGGGGTTGATTATTTTCATCAAGAATCTATATGATGTTGTACATTGTGTGGATATGTATGGATTTCAGCACATCAAAATTTATGCTTTGGCAAAAAAATGCCTCAAAATATTTTGAGCCCTGATTTCAATGGAATGATAGTCAATCTTAAGATATTTGGTCATGTTATGGATGCAATGATGAGGTGTAGTTGGCTCTATAGTGCACTAAAATTTCAGCTTTAAGACTAGATCTCTCAAAAAATAGATAAAAAAATGTAGATTTGGAGCTCTAATACTATGTTGAAGTTGGTCCCTCAAATCCAGAACCCCCAAAGATCACCTCCAATCAAACACCTGTTACACAAAGAGAGAAAAACAAGACTATGGAGACCAAAAATTGATTGATACAGAAATATGAATCATATTGAATGTGGAAACTTCACTAATTGAGTATAATATGTAATGAATAATTCATTGTAAAAAGAAAAAACGAAAAAAAAGCAACCCTAGAGAAACCATAAGTGAAGATAAAATTATATCATCCTATAACTTGAGATATAAAAAATCACATGATCTAAATAAGATTAAATTGCTCTAATATTCCTAACTCTACCCACTACCTCCTTTCCCTCTCTAATATCCCATTGTAGTATGGAGTCCTTCACTATATCCCCTTGATAATAACATTGATATCTCGACTATTTTATTCATTATATGATTGATTAAATTGCCCTTACAGTATTGTTGAACATTTGATTCTTATTGTGGAAGGTATGTTTGGCCTTGATACTAGAGAGGTGCAACATATAATGGAGAAGCAATGGTTGTGGTAGTTATTAGGTTACCACAAACCTTCACATATATTCCGTTAGATTGACTATTACATCTATTCTTAAGCAATATGTATGAAAGTAGTTAAAATTTCTACTTACATTAGTTATGCAATGTATAAGAAAAAATCTAGTAAGGGATGTCCATATTGGTCATTTTTGTTCTGAAATCGATAGATACCTTGACCATTGATGTTGTGTTTTCTTGAAGCATAGGTGCTCTATGTCCCATCTCATAATGGGAACATTTGTTTTGTGCATGTCCCTCTATAAAATAGGTAACATAAATTATTTTCTAACATATTTGTTGGTTGTGATTGTTCTTCACCTTCTCCCTTAAGCTCAATTTTACTAACTTTTACCGAACCTGAAATAGCTTTCATTTCATTGATCTTTATTCTCTTTCACAAATTCTTTTCTAACATATTTTATGATTGTTCTTCACCTTCTCCTTTAAGCTCAATTTGACTAACTTTTACCAAACCTCAAATAGCTTTCATTTTATTGATCTTTATTCTCTTTTCTCCATGGTTCTTCTTCCACAAATAATGCTCATTCCAATGCTTTTGCAAATATCCTAAATACTTTCCCATCCATGGATGCTCTCAGTTATGGCACTGCCCTTGACACATAACATTCAGCCCCTTGTTTCTCATTTGGCCATTCCTCTAACTTCTACACTATTGCCTTATATCATTAGTCAAATTCTCTTACTAATTTATTCTGATTTTGCACAAAATCTCTCATTTTATTCACATTTTATATGTGTATTTCGATATGGAAGCTTTTTAAACGTTGCCTTCAATATGTTCCAGGACAAACTATGGTTAGGGCACATTTTCATGTATCATCTCAGAGTTTTGTCCCTTAAGTACTGCCCCTACCAAATCAAAGAGATTTACTTTAAGGATCAATTTTATTCAACCTCCTCGACATGAGTCAAAAACAGATATATATATTCTTTAGCTTCCTAGGTATCTTCTCCAGTTGTTTGACAATTAAAATCTCATCGGGCTGCCCCAATTACTCAATGGAAAAAGCCAAGTGGTAACATAGTTGGGAATAATGTAGCATGGCCACTTGGAATCTAAGCGTTTGGTCACTTGTTGTCTTTGAATCTCTTATTTATTTTCTGCAACGTAAAAGAGGAATACATTCTAAGAAGATTTGGTTTTGAATCGATTATTAAACTTTTCTGAGTAAAAAAGAAGATTTGTAAGATCCGTATAGTGAAAGCCACGAAACAATTTCTTATATATGATTTAAGGTTTGGAATCTTGGATTCGTATTATTCCAGAAATCATTCGAAACAGGAAAGAAACAAATAAAGGCAGATGTTAGCTTGTGTCATAAAGCAGTTTAGTGCATGTGAATAAAGCAACATGCAAACTAATTACAGCACGAAATCAGAGCATCTGAACATATTGTATTATAAAATGATACAGTGGAGATTATCATCAGTATGGTTGGAGAAGAGAATGGTATTGTGTGGAAGAGTGTAATAAAAAATTCCCGACAGTATAGCGGGTGGAGAATCAAATTAAAATAATGGAAGCAAGTAATGAAGTTGTCCTCCATTTCATATTTCATTTTTTAATCAAAAGTTTTGAAAAATTAATGGCAAGTGCTATTATTTTATACCACCCTCTTGTGCGACGTGAACCATGGGTTAAATGGAAAATTTCTGCCCATGTGATATATTTTGTCTAATAATATTTTAATAATATGATTTTTTTAAAGAGAGTTGTTTACAATAGTTCAGAAAATCTAGAAAAGAGAGTAATAAAGTGTACTACTTTTCTTTTTTTTTAAATAAATATTTTTATTAATTAAAAGATGATATTATATATAAAAAGGTGGGTGGAGAAAAATGTAGAATAATAAAAATAAATAAGTCGTTAAATGATAAGAGCAATAGTTAGAGGAGAGGGGGTCTTGGTCATTTGATTTGCCCCATACATCAATAGGGTCCAAAGTGATATCAAGAAATTCCCATCCATCATTATCATCATCATACTATTTTCTTTTGTCAAGTAGTTGAATGTCATGAACAAACAATATAACAAGAATGAGACAAAATATTATTATGATTTTTTTGGTTTTTGTCAACAAATTAATTTATAAACAATATCACAATAAATATAGATAACTCTACAGATTTATTCCTAAATAAATATAAATGTGTATTTAAAATAATAAAACATACTATAAAAAAATAAATATTCAATACGAAAAATTATAAATTTTTAAATAAAATTAAATGGTAACATAATTTGAATTGTATAATCATGAAAAAGAAGCGTTCAACTTTACATATATAGAACCCTTCAATACTAGACATGAAAATTTTATGTTCACCTAATAGCATATTACTCATGATAAACATATCTATGGTCATATTTATTTAAGGAAAAAATTATTTATTTTTATTATTATTATAAATCAAGTTCAACTTGATTTTATAGGTAGAATATATGGACAATTTGGAACACCTATTTTGTTGTTGACACATTTAGTTTAATGAATAGTTTTAGATATTTTATGAACATTTTGGATTTAGTTTATATAAATTAATTATATGTAATTAAATGGTATCAGAATAATATCATAAGGGAGAATAAAATTCTTTCTACATGTATAAATTTATTTAGGTTAATTAAATAAATGCAATCAATTAAGAATGCAAATTAATTTAGATAATAGAGTTAGGATTGAAAATTAAACTACAATAAATGTGATAATTAAATATGACGTTAGAAGGGTTTGGATCTACGATTAATGATGAAATATTAAAGCTATTTTTTTCTTAATAAATCTATCACTGTCATGAAATTATCTTCTTCAATTTGTTGGATGTCTTAATGTCTAATTTTTCATATAAAATTTTGACTCAATTCCAAGCCTTATAGGGACAATCTCAACTACCAAAAACTTGATCTGCAATGTGGGGTTGATCTAAAATGTGTTGAAGTGATATGATAAAATGTATGCCTAAAAAGTTCTCATCTTCACCTTCATACTATTTATATATGTCATAGTGGTGATTAAGAACATCATTTAGGATCTTGTTGACTATATAGGTGAACATGTTCTCCTAGGTCAAACCCCTTGGTAGCTCGACTTATTGATGATGAAAATATTGAAGATAACATTTGCAAACAAGTAGATCACCTATATGATAACAATTTATATCTAGTAGCTTTATTTCCCTATAGAATTGAAGTGTAATTTAATTATTCTCTTCGATTATTCTATGGTTCATCATGCACGTTTAAGTGAAAAATAAATATTTTCAAACATAATGACATAGAAATATCACATGACTTACATGTGATATGCCAAATCATAACAACTAGTAAATAGGGGTGGAAATATTTGCATTTGAAGCCTTGGGATTCATGGATAATTAATGTGTTCCTATAATTGATCTAGATTAAAATTGAGTCATGCATAAATGATCTATAGGGATAAGGTGGTGATCTTTAAGCAAGGAGTGAATGCAAAAATAATTAGAATAATTATGAAAAAGAATTAGGTTGCTATCCAAACATATCATAAGAGTATTTAACTTATTGATATAATAAATTAAATTAGGATGTTTTCATCAAAGTGGGCACAAAATAAAATGGGAAATGAAATGGGCATGTTAATTTTACAATTAATTTTTTCTCCCACTTTGATGTGCATATAAATCTAACATGATTATGAATTTAAATGAATAAGGACATTCTCAACCTAAATGTATATGAGCATTCTCAACCAACATGAAAAGTAAATATTTTATTGCTCATAAAAGGATATCTTTGGAAAATGGCACAATGATTCTTCTTATATTATCATTATTATGATTTTTAATACCACCCTCTTGTGATGCATGAACCATGGATTAAATGGAAATTTTCTGCCCATGTGATATGTTTTGTCTAATAATATTTTAATAATATGTTTTTTTTAAAGAGAGTTGTTTACAATAGTTCAGAAAATCTAGAAAAAAGAGTATTAAAGTGTAGTACTTTAAAAAAAAATAAAATTTTTTTATTAATTAAAAGATAATATTATATATAAAAAAGGTGGGTGGAGAAGAATCTAGAATAACAAAAATAAATAAGTCCTTAAATGACAAGAACAATAGTTAGAGGAGAGGGTGTCTTGGTCATTTGATTTTTCCCATACATCAATAAGATCCAGAGTGATATCAAGGGGTTTCCATCGATTATTATCATCTTCATACTATTTTCTTTTGTCAAGTAGTTAAATGTCATGAACAAACAATATAACAAGAATGAGACAAAATATTATTATGATTTTTTTGGGTTTTGTCAACAAATTAATTTATAAACAATATAAAAATAAATAAATTTAGATAATTGTACATATTTGTCCCTAAATAAATATAAATGTGTATTTAAAATAATAAAAAATATTTTAAAAAATTAAATCTTCAATATGAAAAATTATAATTTTTTAAATAAAATGAAATGGTAACATAATTTGAATTGTATAAGGTCATGAAAAATAAGTGTTCAACTTTACATATATAGAACCCTTCGATACTAGACATGAAAATTTTATGTTCACCTAATAGCATATTACTCATGATAAACATATCTATTGTCATATTTATTTAAGAAAAAATTATTTATTTATATTATTATTATAAATCAAGTTCAAGTTTTTTATAGGTAGAATATATGGACAATTTGGAACACCTATTCTATGGTTGAAATATTTAGTAAAATGAATAGTTTTAGATATTTTCTCAACATTTTGGGTTTAGTTTATAGAAATAAATTATATGTAATTAAATGGTATCAAAATAATATCATAAGGGATAATAAAATTCTTTCTACATAAATTTATTTAGGTTAATTAAATAAATGAAATCAATTAAGCATGTAAATTAATTTAGTTAATAGAGTTAGGATTGAAAATTAAACTACAATAAATGTGATAATTAAATAGGAGGTTAGAAGAGCTTGGATTTAGGATTAATGATGAAATATTAAAGCTATTTTTTTTTCTTAATAAATTTACCTATTGTACTTAGTATTATCATATTGATATTGTGATATTAGTTAAATGTAATAACTCATGCATTTATTATATTTAACATTAATACACTTATGGTTATGCATTAGTAATAATGTATTAGTATCTATAATATGATATAATAGTTCCCTTCCATATTATTTACTAAAATTATATGTTTAAAAATAAAAATAAAAATTATTTGTTACTCCATATAAATAATTAGTCACTTTATGAAACTACATTAAAATAAAGCGATCCATAAAACTAACTAATTTAAGCAATAATTAGATTCACTTTATAATATTATTTTCCAAACTAACTTTATTTATGTCTTCTAAGCCACATTTCCCCCTATGATGAATTAAATCCTAGATTGAAATTAATTAATTAAAAATTTATTTTAATTTAATAGGTTAGGGTTTTAAGGGATGAGCATAAAATCTCATCCTTTGGATGATATGTATGATAACCCTTAGATCTAGGGCAACTTAATGTGTTTCCCTAATCATTAGGAGAACATAGTAGAGGTCATTCCTCAAATTTCTAGCCTCATTTTTTAGGTTAAAGGAAAGAAAACAAGAAAAAGGGATCTTGAATATTAAATTGCACCACTGAGGTTATACAATATATTTGTTTTTAATTTTATTTTTGTTTATTCTACTTCATTTATCTTTTATCTTTTCTTATTTTCTTAAAATTATTTATAATATAATCAATTTTGATATGTGTGTATTCTCAATATGAAATAAAAAAAACTTAAATTAATACAATATCCATAAAAATAAGTTAAGGATACAATATCCAAAGAAAAGAACAAGAATTGCCACTAAGTATACGAAGGTCAAATCCACATAAATCTAACAAATAGATGTTAATTTTTTTTGCTTCTCACTCATGAAAATTTTTAAACAATATAGTATTAATAAGGAATTAAAAAGCAACATTGACATAATGTAATTATTTCAAAATTGAATCCATGCACTAATAAAGGACCATATAAATCATGATATTTTTTCCCATCAAGAGAAAAATTCAAAACATTTAATTCACAATTATTTTCTTTGAGTTAACATTTGCAGACTTATTTTGTGAGTTAGTTCACACCATTCTCACATGTCTCAAGGAATGCATATCACAAAGTGACATCACATTACTCACGTCATAGGATTGTAGGATGGGTTTTATGAGGATGCCAAATGCCATAGTATCACCAAGTAACCATATGATCATATAGCCATAGAATCATAGAACCAATATTTAATAATTGTAGATCCATAAAATCTTATATGGACACTGTCCAAATAGCCATGTAATCAATAGGAAATATAATTTATAGGTCCTCCTCATGGTCCCCTACATTAAATTCTTAGTATTTTTCTCTTTATTTTTTAAGAGCTTAGCCTCCAAGAGATGAGTACAAAAGAGATCATACATGCATATGGGGAGTGCATTTTTACCATTCCATACTAGTCCTATTTTATGTCCTGATCCTCATAATAAAAACCTCTCCAACAATCTACTCCCCATCTAACATACTACATACCCCTCCAAGATATAATATTTTTTAAATGTTTATATTGATCCACAAAAATAATAGTCACAAATAGTAAAGAATACTCAAACCAATAAGTTTGTAATAAAATTAAATTCACCAATAAAAATCATAAAATAGATGAAAAATCATAAGTAAAAATCAATGCCACATCTCAAAATATAATTTACCACAAAATTTAACTTAAAAAAGTCCCTAAATAAATAAGACCCTATCAAATTCCAAATGTCCAAGAAACTTAAAGAAGTACAATCTCAAACATTTCTAATTTTTCTAATAATATAAAAGTCTTGATAACATTAAATAATTCACAACCTCATAAGAATTGCATATCACAAACATTTAGCTTCACAAATCACCTAAGAGGAGGAGGGGAATGGTGGTCCCAAACAACATAGGACCATAGAATATATCATGTCATACAACCACATGACCTACACAACTTAGGACATGTCCTATAGCATATTCCAAGATAAAAGAGTCTAAAGAGTCACATCCACATAATATCATGTGTAAAAATACCATTTAGGATATTCTTAGAACCAAATTATCACATTTATAAGGGAATTATTGTCCCCCTAAGATAAGATCTACATAGCCGTTTTTTTAATATTTAATATCAATTATCTCCTCATGAACCTAAGTCATAATTGCATCATAAAGTTTATATCACTATTATTTCACTATATAAACCCTACTATACTATTAATTATGTCAAAATTCCAATGTAATTATAATGCCAATTTATTATTCCAATACCAATATTCTCATAGTACTAATCATCCTAAAAAATTATCATGTACCTTAATATTTGAGAGGTAAAAACTAAACCATTCTTAGTGCTCAAATAAAACCATGAGCTAATGTAAAATGCTAATAATTAATGAGAATATTAAGTGATATTATTATAGTAATTTTATAGATGAACCACTATCATCCCGACCTAGTGTTTAGATGGATGAGGATGTGGATCCATCAAAAAATAAAGTTTGTCAATAATGAGATGTTGATGATATAAGATACATGAACAAAAATGATCATTAAAAAATAATTTCTAATAATGAGGAAGAGTTACATCATATGCACAATATCAAATCTACTAGATTGGATTCTAGGCTAAGAAGACCCTTAGATGGAGAGATTAGATCTTTGACATCAACAACTATTGCCTAGGTCAAAAGTAATTATAAATTAAGAATCAAGCAAATAAAAGTGGTCCAAGCAATGCATGAATCTTGTTTATGTTATTTTTTAGAGGGAAAAAATAGATTATCAAATGATAACTTATACAAGAAAATAGACACACACAGCAACAAAGACAACACAAAATGTTTTACGTGGTTCGGCAATATGCCTACATCCACTGAAAGTGGGAGAAATTTTTTTACTAACCACACAGTCCATATTTTATTACAAACAATCCATTATATATATTGGACTCTTCAACCGACTAACCAAGTATGTAGTCTTGCATTAGCTGGAGTACGGGAAAGAGAATCATCCATTTTAGATAAATCAGAACTGTTCAACAAAATTAGGAGATTTTATTGTTTGATGCATCAGCAGAATTTGGATTCCATTGGAACTAATTTTGGTTGCATTTACTGGACTTCACATCCCAACAATCTCCCACTTGAAGTCCAAACAATACTATGAACACTCATGCTTAAAGAAATCTCCCACTTTCCAAGGCCTATTGTCATAGGCTTACCAATCCAAGAGAAGCTCTACAGAACTCTAGCTTCTCTTTTGAAACAAATTTTGTAAATGCATCTGTAGGATTGAAATTCGTATGTATCTTTTCCAACTTGAGCTTACCCTCCTCAAGAACACTTTGGATATAGTGATATCGAAGCTCTATGTGCTTCGTTCATGAATGAAATGTTGCATTTTTGGCCAAGTGAATGGAACTTTTACTATCACTATACAATATGAATTCCTTCTGTCTATTACCCAATTCAAATAGTAACCTCTACAACCACAACATCTCCTTTGCTCCTTCTGTCATTGCAATATACTCTGCTTCAGTAGTTGAAAGAGCCATTACTTTCTGCAATCTGGAAATCCAACTAACTGCTGCTCCTGCCAATGTGAACACATATCCTATTGTAGATTGTCTTCGATCTAAATCTCCAGCCATGTCTGAATCAACATATCCATGTAATTGTGCATCTTCACCTCCAAACTTCAAAACATTGTGTGAAGTGCCTTTAATATATCTCAGAATCCATTTCACTGCTTGCCAATGAACTTTTCCTAGATTACTCATGTATCTGCTAACCACTCCCACTGCTTGGGCAATATCTGGTCTTGTACAAACCATAGCATGCATTAAACTCCCAACTGCAGATGAATATGCACTGTTGCCATGTATTTTTTTCTTCAAGTGTCTTGGGACACATCTCAGAAGATAATTTGAAATGCTCTACTAGGGGTGTGCTTACTGCTTTGGCATCCTTCATGATAAACCTTTCTAGTAATTTTTCAATGTATTTCTCCTGTGACAAAATAAGTTCCCTTTTCTTCCTATCTTTGATAATTCTCATTCCAAGGATTTTCTTTGCAGCTCCCAAATCCTTCATTGAAAATTTCTTAGCTAATTGTTGTTTCAACCTTTTAAGAACAACCATGCTAGATCCTGCAACTAGCATATCATCAACATACACCAATAGCAATACAAATTCTCCATCATCAAAGAACTTAAAATAGACACAATGGTCAGATTCACACCTAGAAATTTTTTGCTGAGACATGAAAGAATCGAATTTCAGATACCATTGTCTAGGAGCTTGCTTCAACCCATATAAACTGCGATTGAGTTTGTAAACAAGTGCTTCTTTACCCTTCTTCTCAAAACCTTCTGGTTGCTCCATGTACAACTCTTCTTCTAAATCACCATGAAGAAAAGCTATCTTGACATCAAGCTGTTCCAACTCTAGATCCTGAACAACTACTAAACCCAACACCACTCTAATAGAGGTCATTTTCACAACTGGTGAAAATATCTCTATAAAATCAATGCCCTTTTGTTGAGCATATCCCTTGACCACCAATCTGGCTTTAAATCTTTTCTTTCCATCTGCTTCTTCCTTCACCCTATACACCCACTTATTTTGTAATGCTTTCCGATTGGGTGGAAGTGTTACTAGATCCCATGTGTGATTTCCCTTAAGAGATTCCATCTCATCTTTCATGGCTTCCATCCATTTATTACTATCTTTATCTACACATGCTTCTTTAAATGAAGTAGGTTTAGATTAACCAGAAAGCAATAAATATTGAATAAAATCTTTATACCTGGTTGAAGGCCTATGCTCTCTAGTGGACCTCCGAACTGGAGGAATCAATTCTTGTGTATTACCATCTAGATTAACACATTCTTCATTATCTTGGAAATCTTGTGGTTGATCATGTGTTTGAACTTGCATTGGTGGTTGTGGTTGGTTTACAATTACCTTTTGTTTAAACATATCATTACCATTTGTGATATCTTCTAATGGAATATACTCTTTAGGTGATTTAACTTCTTGTAAACCTGGCATTACTTTTTCATTAAATATCACATCTCTACTTCATGTAACACACTTAGTAATTGGATCCCACAACCTATAACCATATGTTTTTTCTCCATATCCAATAAAGATACACCTTTTAGATTTCATGTCAAGCTTAGTTCGTTTCTCTTTTGGAATATGAACAAAAGCTTCACATCCAAACACATGCAAATGATCATAAGAAATTTTCTTACCTAACCATTTTTCTTATGGAATTCCAAATTCAAGCCGAGTGGATGGTGCTCTATTAATCAGGTACACTGATGTATTTACTGCTTCTGCCCAAAACTCTTTTCTTAGTCCTACATTAGAGAGCATGCTTTGTGCTCATTCCATAATGGTTCTATTTAACCTCTCTACAACACCGTTCTCTTGTGGTGTAAGAGGAACAATCTTGATTCTCTGAATACCATTCTCTGCATAGTATTGATCAAATTCTTTCGAACAATACTCACCTCCATTGTCAGTTTTAAAACTTTTAATCTTATAACCAGATTGGTTTTCAACAAGTGCTTTGAAAGTTTTAAATATACCAAAAAATTCAGACTTCTTTTTCATTATATAAACCCAAACCTTCCTAGTGCAATCATCCAAAAAAGTAACAAAATAAATAGAACCTCCAATAGATGCTACCTCTGTGGGGCCGAAGACATCCAAATGCACTAGCTCCAATGGTCGTGCCTTCATCTTCTGTTCCTTTTTAGAGAATCTTGTCCTTGTATGCTTGTCGTAGATGCAATGCTCACATAACTCCATATCCACTTCTTTCAAACCAGGAAGTTGGTTCTTCAAAATCTCAAGTCCCTTTTGGCTCATGTGTCTGAGACTTTTATGCCAAAGCTTTGTTGCACTATTTGCTACTGCCAGTGTAGCTCCCACTTCAATATGACCCTCTAGTACATACAATGTACCAGATTTGCTTCCTCTCGCTATGACCAATGCTCCTTTTGTTACCTTCCATGATCCTGCTCCAAACGTAACATTATATCCAAGAGCATCTAATTGTCCGACCGAAATCAGGTTCCTTCTGAGTTGAGGAACATGTCTAACATCTTTCAGCAACCAACTATTACCATTTTTCATCTTCAATAGAACATCTCCTTTTCCAATGACACTGCAAGGTTCATCATCACCGAGATAAACCTTACCAAAATTACTAGCTTGGTAATTTCTAAAACAATCTCTTGAAAATGTTGCATGAAATGATGCTCCCGAATCAAGTATCCAAACATCTGCAACAACATCACTTGAAGATAAAATAAGAGCATCAACATCTTCTTCAAAAGTTGTATTTACCTCATTATCTTTAGATTGATTTTCAACCTTCTTTTTGTTTTGGAGAGTCCAACAATTTTTCTTCACGTGACCTTCTTTTCCACAATGCGAACAAACACCTTTTCTGCCTCTAGATTGGGATCTCTTAGTAGATTTTGATCTTTTCCTTTGGTCATCATTGCCTCGTTGTTGTGTTCTTCCTCTATTGCCAGCTACTAAAGCAACACCTAATGAATTACTTTGATTTTTTCTTCTCATATCCTCACTGAGAAGAACTCCTACAACATCATCAAATTTTAACATGCCTTTTGGACTAGCTGCAGAGTTACTAACAGCCATAACAACACCTTCCCAACTATCAGGCAATGAACACAATAACAAGATGGACTTTATCTCATCCTCTACTGTAATATTTACTGAAGAAAATTGACTAACCAAAGTATTAAACTCATTTAAATGATTTGTGACAGAACCACCTTCTTGCATTTTTAAATTATACAATTTCTTCATTAAAAATACCTTGTTTGATGCAGAAGGTCTCTCATACAACTTTGATAGACGATCCCAAAGTCCTTGTGCTGTTGTTTGTGTTTAAACATTGAACAAAACATTACTGGATAATGAAAGAATAATTGTAGCTATAGCCTTCTGATCCATTTTATCCCAATCTTCATCCTTCATGCTAGTTGGATTTAGTTTTTCCTTCCAAAGTAATTGAAAGGTCCTTCTGAATGAGAAGAGCTTTCAGTTGCAATTTCCAAATTCTAAAATTTTGGTCTGAGAATTTTTCAATTCTCCATTTGTCTGTCTCCTCCATTTCAATAAATAGATCAAATTAAAATTATAATGATTGCAATTAAATACTTAAATTCAGATTTGCAATACACAATTTTTTTTTACAATCCATGCTTTCTGCAATTGTTTCTCCTTTGACTCTAATCCAAATTTCTCTTTGGTAGCTTGACTTTTAAACTCAGGCTCCAATATTTACAGGCTCTTCAATTGCCTCTGCTGAATGAATATTGCCAATACCTGCTGCCACTGAGTCTTCAACTTTCTTCTCTGTGCTTTTTGTGCTCCCTGTGCTCTGATACCAGTGGTTATTTTTCAGAGAGTAGAAACAGATTATCAAATGATAACTTATGCAAGAAAATAGACACACACAACAACAAAGACAACATAGAATGTTTTACGTGGTTTGACAATATGCCTACATCCACCGAAAGCAGGAGAAATTTTTTTACTAACCACACAATCCATATTTTATTACAAACAGTCCATTATATATATTGGACTCTTCAACTGACTAACCAAGTATGCGGTCTTGCATTAGCTAGAGTACGAGAAAGAGAATCATCCATTTTAGATAAATCAGAACTGATCAACAAAATTAGGAGATTTTATTGTTTGATGCATCAGAAGAATTTGGATTCCGTTGGAACTAATTTTGGTTGCATTCACTGGACTTCACATCCCATCAGTTTATTAAATAAAATCAAGAGGAGCAAAGGAATCCCACTTTTGTTTAAAATTTTGATATCATAGGAAAAATGATAAGATTGATGCACAGTGTGCAAATGCTATAATTCCTAAGCATAGGACTAAGGTTCAAGACTCTAGAAATGAAAAAATAAATTCTAAAGGTATGCATGTCTCCAAGGAAATAAGTGTACAAGAGAAATAAGGTAACCTTACTTGGTCCTAATAATGCTCATGTTTATGCTTTGCCAAAATATGTACCTATAGATGTGACACAAGTCCTTAGTCAAATTAAGGTTTTAGTGCCTCTACTAGAAATGACAAGGATAATTGAGAATAACGCTAATATATTTCCCTTATTGGTGATGCTACAAAAAGCTCCTCTAGTAATACTAATGACGTAATAAATAGATGAATAGGGTTTAAAGTAAGGACATAAATTATGAGGTAGTTGAGGTATATTTGGGAACTAGTTTGAGTAAATTCCCAGCCCAAGTAGATTATTTCTATATAACCTTGTCAAGATAAATGATAAATTATTGAAAAACTTCAATAATTTTTCTACAGCTTCAATTAATGTCATGCTATTAGCAATTATGAATTAATTGGGTTTTCAAGTTAACAAATATTTTGAGAAATGTTTTGCTACGTACTCTAGAGAAGTACCTATTATAGGCATAATGAAAGATGTTGAGTTTAAGATAGCTTCATTCCCTGAGAATACTTATAACATGAACATTACATTGGTTGAAATCCATCCTCAATATGGTATGCTATTTTAAAGATGGTTAGCAGTAGTGGGCGGGAGTACTGAAATAGATTCATTCTATGCCTTCATCCGTATGAATGGAAAAAAAGAAAAATTTGATAGAGATATGGTCTCCTGAAATTATGGAGGAGACTAGACTACACAAGAAAATTTATTTTGAATAAACTCATAGTAGAAGTAATTGAGTTTAAATAAAATAGGAAAAAATATAGATTCATAAAAGAGGATCAAGAAATATCAGATGATAATAGCATATGGCTGATGCATTTTGATGGCTCATGATCTAAAGAAGGATAAGGAGCTAGAGTTATTCTCATCTCACCTACTGGTAAATCCTTCAATTCTTCTTTCACTCTTCATTTTGAATTCACAAATAATGTAGTTAAGTATGAGGTCTTGTTATTAGGTTCAAACATGGTTGTTAAACATAGAATTAATAAGCTTAGAGTTTTAAGGGATCCAAAGCTTGTAGCATCTCAAATCATATCTAATTATGCATCTAAATAAAAGAGACTTAAACAATATAGGGTTGTAATATGGCATGCACAATTTTTTTTATCTTTTTCTATTAACTAGATTAAAAGAGGAAAAAATGTCATGTTTGACTTTTTAGACAACACAAGCCATTAGGTTTGAATATATAATACTTGAAGGAATCTCAAAGGTTGAAGTATTGACTAGGCCTTCAATTTATGAAAATATATACCATTGGAAAGTGTTTCATGATGATCATGACCTTAAATTTCTCTATTGTAGTGATTAATATCATAAGTTCAAGAGATTGATTTTTAAAACTTTGTTGATAATATTGATCAAATGCATACCATTTTTTGAAATAAAGTTATTCAATTGAAAATTAATAAAATTCCAAATGATTGGTAGCTCTGGAATGATTTTTTGATGGATTAGACAAAAATACTTCTAAACATGTGCATGCACATAAAAAGGATTTAGAAGAAATCAATTTCTATGAAGTGATGCATCTCCCAAGAAAGTTTACATTGATAAGAAATTAAACCATAAAATAAGAACCATGCTCATTGTCTTATTGAGAATTTTTTTTTTTTTTTGCATGGTGATATGATGACTTGAAACCTACAAAGAAGACTTGTTTCAAAATTAAATGCCTTTGAAACTAGATGGTAAACCTTTCAAGAAAAAATATAGGTGAATAAATACTTGACATAGTTGAGCATTTAGAGGTGTATGTAGAAGTATATTCTACATGTGTATGATGTGCAAAGTTTCTCTCTTTGGTCTTGGTTTTCTTCTTGGATGTTTAGATTCACATGATCCTAGAGTTGAGATCATGTGCGGAGCTATAGTGATCACAAGTTTGTGGTCATGTGTTGTCGCTTGGTTTTGGGTGATGACATGGAGGTTCCTTTTATCTCTATCCTTTGTCGGATGTGGAGAACATGTGAGAGTTTTGGAGACTTTTGGTGAGAGATATACTTGTTGTTATTTAGTTGCAAGTTGTTGCATGTCATTGTGGATGGTTCTTGATATTTCATGTATACATCCTCTATGTGGTGCTATTGGTAGACTCAATACGTCTTGATGTCTTTTCAGAATAGATATTGCCCATGTAGCGGGAGTTCCTAGATATGCCTATCTTCGTTGACTATTTTGGAATAGGGAGCTTGTGATTATGGTTGATGGATTGGATATGTTGTTGGAATGAGTTTGATGATGTTGTAGATACCATTTGAGGTATGGTAGATTGGATGGATTAAATTTTTTTATGAGTGATATTTTGGTCTCATGGGTTCATTAGCTATATGAGGGAAAACTATTTTGGTTGTTATTTTAGATAATTGTTTATCATGTTCTCTGGAGGATTCTTCAGCTTCAGAATTGTGTTTAGGTTATGAGCTTGGAGTTTTTTGAGATTTTGTTTAGCTCATAAGCATAGTGGAGTTGTGGCAGTATCCTATAGACTTTGCTATTGGTTGGATTTGATGATTGTGTTCTTTAGTCTAGTTCATATACACTATAGCTTATTCCTTAACTTTGGAGGATGGTGGGAACTATTACATGAGATGGTGGAAATATTAGATGCTGTTATAGGTGTCTTGATTGGAGCATGGGAGAATTGTTCAAGACTCATGTGATTGCATGCATGGTTGTGATGATGTGCTTTCATTAGTTGACTCTTAGCAGTTAAAAAATGTTGTTTCCATGGACTCTTGGTAGGTCTTCAACAAGTGGGAGAATGTTAGGATTAAAGTGTCTCAAACTTTGAGTCCTAACATTATTTTTGGGATAAATATTTATGCAAATATCGATATATCTTAAGTTCCCAACTATAATAGTTGTCATAGAATTTTGTGGGACCTATCGAGGAGTGTTATATCCTACATGAAGCCTTGTGTGAAGCTCAATAGAGTGCCACTTGTCACCCAAGAACTTATTGGAGGCATTGTTGATTGTTCCTACTTCATGGAGGTGCACCATAGTGACACTTGTCACTTGTGTGCTCATTTGGAGAGAGGAGTTTGTAAAAACTTCTCAGAGTTGCACGAAGGTGACACGTGTCAAGGAATGTTCAGTTAACTATGGTATGTTCCTAATTTTTTGGAAATTGGTACACACTTTGAAAAGTCACGATTGGAAGTTTCCATTTGCAAGATGAGTTGTGCATGGATGCAAGTTCTAGAAACAGTTGAGTCAAACTTGGAATGTGGAAGCCCAATTTTTTGATAGGTACTTTTTGCATGTGCATATTGCATGATTTTGTATTTCATGCCTTTCTTGTTATATGTTCATGCATGGGCATGGGTTTTGGGAAACTTCTATCCTAGGAACTGTATACTCTATAAATATAGGTATTTTTCTAGAGGAGTTATGTGAGAAGAGTTATTCATAGGGGTTGTGTTGCCAATTGTTTTCCAAAGATGGAACAAGATGTAAATCTCTTGTAATGGCCTTGAGCCTAAAACATACATTGTAACTATTTTATTATTGAATAATATATTGGCTCTGTGGTTTTAGAGTGTGGGTTTTTTTACTTGAAAGGGTTTTCCCCACGTAAATTTGTGTGTTCTCTCTTTTTTCTTATTCTTCTTGTTTTATTTTCTGTGCTTGTAATGCTGTTGAAACTAATTGATTTGTAAAGATCTTCTCCTTGATCTAAAAATATTTGAAACTTATTTGCAACCTCTTTCCTTTAAGAATTAGTAGTGGGAAAATAACTTTTTTGGTTTCTGCTTCAAGGCATGTATATTATTTTGAGGTTTTTGAATTGAATGAATGTTACTGAAGGCACATAATGATCCTAGATGGCATTTTGGGATGCCTAATTTTTCCCAAAAGAAGCCCCTAAAAGAGAAAGGATAAAAGGTTTTAAGTAATGTAAGATTTTTTTTGGTAGATGGTATGAAGCATGAGCATGTGTTCTTTGCATTGATTCTTAGAGTTAAAGAAGAAGAAGAAGATGTACCACTAGAAGTTCCAAATCTACTGGGAGAATTCTAAGACATTATGTCTAATAATGTATCTAAAGGTTTGCCACTAATGAGGAAGATTAGTCACTAGATGGATTTAATACTATTGGGGATAAGGAGTTTGGTCTATCATCAAGATAGGCATCTAAGACAACAGTGCCTTAGTGATTTCAATTCAAAATCACTCCAAAGACACACACAACTATACCATAAAGAGGAAGCAGGCACAAAGTATACCCCATTGATCTTCTGAGAGAAGTGAATGCAAAACTATTAACATATTCAACACAAATAGTTAACCATGAAAGACAAATAAGATGACACACAAATATCGGTGGGGAAAACCCTTTCAAGTAAAAACCCCACACTCCAAAAGATCGAGCCATTGTATTATTCAACAACAAAAATAGTTACAATACAATCTCAGGCTCATAGCCTATAAAAGAGTCACATCTTGTTGATCTGGAGAAATAGCAGGCAACAGTAAACCAAAACCATCATGTAGTTCCAATTCCATTCAGCTAACATACTACATAGATTCCCTTCAACTCCTCAGAAATAACTATCTTAGCTAGCCTCTCTGCCAACACAGCCCCAAGGCCTCATAGTAGTTTCACATCGATTAGATCCAAGAGACTGAGTGTTCACAGTTGCAATGCCTTAGCATACTGCTCGAACACATTTGTTGCCTATCTCTGTCAACGACTCTCTCTATCTCTCCGTGCACACGAGATTACTTAATCTCTTACCGTGCACCAACCTATTCTGCCTCACCCAACAGTCAACTATCCTTAGGATATCCACTGATAGATCTTCTTGC
Organism: Sequoiadendron giganteum; assembly: GCA_007115665.2. Taxonomy (NCBI): domain Eukaryota; kingdom Viridiplantae; phylum Streptophyta; class Pinopsida; order Cupressales; family Cupressaceae; genus Sequoiadendron; species Sequoiadendron giganteum. The sequence continues at coordinate 505,421,143 of CM021101.1, read as the reverse complement.
ATCAGGCCACTAGGCATTCAATATCTTGCCCAAATCAGGTCCTGTATTCAGCTGAAAACTCGGCCCGCAATAACTGTCAAACACTATTTTGGAACCTAGCCAATCAACATCCTGACCTTAAGCCACATGTCACAATGCTATTCGTTTGTTGCCTTTGATCATTGATCAAACTCAGTCAAGCCAGTTGGCAGAGCTCTGAGCTCACCTCAGCCTTCCACCGCGCTACCACTCTGAGTCCAAACATCCTTCGCAGTAAGGCAGTGAGCCTACAACGACCCTTCGGCCTCCAACCGTGTTACCATTGAGCTTAGTCGACCCGGCCACGGTAATGCAGTGACTCCTCCCAAGCTCACCTAGACTCCACTGAGCTCTGCCGAAGATACCCCGCGCTACTACCGAGTCCAACTGACCCATCTGCTGTGTGGTGGTGTGGCGGTGAGTGCACCCGAGCTCCATCTTTGATCGCCCCGCGTTGCCGTACTTCGACTGCAAGACAACCACAGTAAGTTAGTGAAACCGCCAACCCAAACTACTAATAGTCAACCGTGCTACTGCGGGGGTCAATAGGCCACCTCGTGGTAGGGCGATGACCACCAGGTAGATCGCCAATGGTCATACCATGGCACCGCAGTGAGTCTCCTCACCACCTATGGTAAGGCGATAACCACTATTGTTGACCGCTAGCCATACACCGCAACTATCGCAGCTTCCCTGAGCATCAACCGTGGTATAGCATTAAACCTTACACTACCAATCTGCCACCCCTATGCCGCTCACTGCGTTACCTCGCCACTGACCAGACCACCTAGTGGTAAGGCAATAAGCCTTCGCTTCTCCAGCCTGCCACTAACCGCACTACCTCGCCACCATCGAGGCACTTCTATGTTAAGGAGGTAATAGTCATCCAGGCCGCCACCACTTCACCATGCCATCACTAGTCTAGAACAAGACCATCGTGGTAAGGCAGTAACATCACCCAACTGCTGAACAGGGTGGCCCGCGGTATGGCGGTAAAGGCCCAAAAAGGAGAGAAAACGCTTAAGTCTTCAAATGGGTCGACCAGAAAGTTAAGGAAAATTTCCCAACAATCTCTCACTTGCCAAAGACTTTCAGGCTTCCTCCAAAGACCCGAACAAGGACCAAACCAAACTCTCATGCTCCAACCAAGACCTCTGCAATTGACATTCAAAATGTCCACCAGCTTAGGCAATTGCTCCAAAACATCCAATACAGGAATAGGAACAAGACAAGGCGTAAATGTACCAGTCTTAGGAACGAAAGAAAATGAACCTACAGGCAGAAAAGGTAGAACAAAAGCAGCAACAAGGCACAACGTGAACATAGGAAACAAGACACAAACCATAATTCTGTAGAACAAGAACACCAATCAACCAGAACAACAACTAGTGACCTAACTACCCTCATCCAACTGATCGAACCCACGTAGTTGAACATAGCACCCATAGCTCGTGCTAATCCATCCAACCACCCATACCTTAAAGGTATGATAAACAACAAAAGACTCATTCCATCATAAAACCACCCATCTCAACAACAAACAAGCACCTTGTGTCAACCAGTCATAGACCAAACACATCCAGGTACTCCCACTACAAGGGCGTTGTCCAGATGAGTGCAAACAAAGCACCATCACAAATGATCCAGACATACCAAGTCCACTAGTCCCTGCATATAGAAGAAATTAATCATGTAGTTCCAAGGAACACCCACTTTGATCTGCAAGAAAATTTCTCTCTCATCACTTATCCACTGTTCTTCCAAGGTTCCATATTTGACTAAAGAAGAATAAACCCCTCGTGTCATCACCCGAGTGAAAAACACATGACCATAGAAAACAGTGACCATCACAGCTCCACAAACATCTAAATTCACATGAAACAAATAGGAATAACAAGACCAGATTAGAGAGAAACATCAAATCAAAACATGCCCTTCTACAAACCCTTCTAAATGCCAGCTATGACAAGAGTGATCTTCTTCACATCCCAAAGGGAAAGCCTTAACAACAACCAACAAAACCATGGATGTAAGCAACAACAAGATTAGACTAACCCATACACCATGTCCTATCAGTCCTCAGAAGCACAAGGGGATACACAATGTTATCCATCTTCCATTATGAATTCTCTAGAATCTTAAAACAACAACTCAAGATTCATACCAATGAAAGATAAAGCATAACACACTTGAAAAGTATAATGGGGAAATACCTTTCGTAGGAACACTATCAAGTAGACCAAAGAGAAAAGTAAACATGCTCCTCCAAGATATACAAGTCACTGTGACTTACCCAAGATAATTCTCCTTCAAGGTCTCTGTTTAATTCACATTCAATCAAGGTGCAGGCTTCTCGAACTTTCAGCTGTAACAACAAAATTCTCATAAGAATTTCAGCCTCACCTTATTCTCCATGCATCCATGAGTATCAACAACCTGTCATCTCATGCTCACTCCAATCTGCAATACTGCAACAACCATGAAGTCCACCAACATATGACCAATGCACTCAAAACATAGAGAAACCCCAGACCACTGTCAAAGCTTCAAAACTTATCATGACACCATGATCTACTCATCCCCCTTCGGAGATACCATGCTTCAAGTGAAGTAAAAATGGTCTCAAGAGAAAAAAAACATGCCAACACTCTAAGAAAGAGTAACCATGACATAAAGAAAACAACTCTAAACCAAAACCAACATCACCTATCAAGCACCACTAGCAACTCAGCCAAAACTAACAAAGTCTTCCATGGCTCCAAGATGTTGTACACCTTCAAATAGTGAACATGCAGATGCAAAAGAACTCTTCTGCAACACTAAAGAAGGACACCAATCATTGCTAAAGCTCCCACTACAGCATGAAATCAAGCTTTCCAAGAAAAATGTCTGACCTCCTATTGATCCAAACAACCTTCAAGTACAATCGACAACATGCCCATCAGATAATAACGTCAAACAACACCAAGATCACCAGATCAAACAGGCAACACCATCACTATCAAAATCTTTACAAGCTCTCCATGACATCGTGACCCTCATGCTATAGGTTCCCATCACTGACTATTCAGGTACTCAACTTCCATCCCTCCTCTCATCTCAAAACAACCATGCCAATGCATAAGTGACCATAGACAAGGTCATCTAATAGATCTGCACCACACAGTTACAACCTCATGGATATAGATAGCCCACTTTCAAGTTATCTCACAAAAAATATGTAAGTAAGGACAACCCGAAACTTTGCACAACTCATGGATGCAACCAAATGAAAAACCTACAAATCTATCATCGCACTAGAAACTATAAAACTACGATCATCAAAGAGAACAACCAAAGAAGATAGGCATGACTTAAACACCAGATCAGCAACAGATCCAATTTTCCAGTCACGTCCCCAACTCAAGCACCATAGTCTAGGCAACCATTAAGCAAATGCAGCACAAGAATTTTGAATGGGTAAAACACATACCAACACTCCCATGTAGAGAAGACAACACACCTCCTCAAGACTAGTTGAACTTCAGCTATCTCATCCAGTCACACCCTGAAATCCAGGATTTGGAAAATAGCAGACAACAGCTCCACACAACGCAAGTTTTTCTCTTGACCGTGTAAAACCTACAAAACGACAGAGTTTATAAAACACCCACGCATCTCCATCTTCATTGATCATCTTGATGACTCAGGAGTCTCCACACAACCATCATGATTAACCAAAACAATGAAAGAACATGAAAATGCAAGATAGACTTTTTAGGCAAATCTACACAAAACCTCTAGAGCCAAAGACATGAATTTGAAACTATGCAAGTGCAAGACACAGGAACACAGGAATAATAGGTCCATTTCAGACTGGTTCCAACACCATAGTTATGCACAAGAAAATGGGAGAACTAGGCTATCTAGAAGTTGCAAACCACTAAGGTCACTTCATAGCCTCCATGCAATCAGAGCACTAGAGAAACTGCCCTCAATGCTAAGTCAAAAAACACCCAGCACAAGCACAACTCTCCATAGCTGATCAACAACACCAATAAGTCCATACTGCCAGGGAGCTTGTCACACAGACACCGAGTATGAACACCATGCTTCACTGCAACTCAGCCATGAACACACCTCATGCCCTTTTCATCGAGAGCTTTTGCTGTGAGCTAGGAATCTCAAACCATGTTGCCACACCATGACCAACTCTAGTCATCTCCAATGTCTTTCAAACTGTGTGTTGAATCAAAGAAGCACACACTTCCACTCATCGAAAGATCAATCACCAACCGATTTCTCAAAACTTCCTCAAGCTTGCCAAGCTAAGAAATCAACATAGGAGAAAACCCAAAACTTCAGCAACCAGGAGAAGACTTTGATACCACTGGTTGGTATCATCAAGCCTTAACCTCCTTCAACCAGCTCTGATACCACTTGTTGGGGATAAGGAGTCCGGTCTATCATCAAGATAGGCATCTAAGACAATAATGCCTTAGTGATTTCAATTCAAAATCACTCCAAAGACACACACAATTGTACCATAAAGTGGAAGTAGGCACAAAGTATCCCCCATTGATCCTTTGAGAGAAGTGAATGAAAAACTATTAACAGATTCAACACAAATAGTTAACCATGAAAGACAAATAAGATGAAACACAAATATACGTGGGGAAAACCCTTTCAGGTAAAAAACTCCACACTCCAAAAGATCGAGCCATTGTATTATTCAACAACAAAAACAATTACAATACAATCTCAGGCTCATAGCCTATACAAGAGTCATATCTTGTTCATCTAGAGAAATAGCAAGCAACAATAAACCAAAGTCATCATGTAGTTCCAATGTCATTCAACTAACATACTACATAAATTCCCTTCAACTCCTTAGAAATAACTGTCTTAGCTAGCCTCTCAGCCAGCATAGTCCCAAGGCCTCACAACAGGTTCACATCAATCAAATCCAAGAGACCGAGTGTTTGTAGTTGCAATGCCTTAGCATACTGCTCGAACACACCTCTTTCCTATCTCTATCAACAACTCTCTCTATCTATCCTTGCACACGAGATTACTTAATCTCTTACATGCACCAACCTGTTCTTCCTCACCCAATAGTAAACTATCCTCAGGATATCCACTAATAGATCTTCTTGCATCAGGCCGCCTAGGCATTCAATTCCTTGCCTAAATCAGGTCTTGTATTCAGCTGAAAAATCAGCCTACAATAACTGTCAAACACTATTTTGGCACCTAGCCAATCAACATCTTGACCCTAAGCCACATGTTGCAATGATGTTCATTCGCTACCTTTGACCTCTAGTCAAACTTGATCAAGCCAGTCGTCTGAGCTCTGAATTCACCTCAACCTTCCACCGTGCTACCGCTCCGAGTCCAAACATCCTTCAACCTCCAGCCATGTTATCGTTGAGCTCAGTCGACCTAGCCACGGTAATATGGTGAGTCCACCCGAGCTCACTTGGACTCCACCAAGCTCTGTCGAAGATACTCCGCGCTACCGCTGAGTCCAACCGACCCATCCACTATGAGCCCACCTGAGCTCTGTCTCTGATCGCCTCGTACTACCATGCTCCGAGCGCAAGACAACTGCGGTAAGGCGGTGACACCGCCAACCCAGACTGCTCACGATGAACCGTGCTACCGTGGGGGCAATAGGCCACCCCCCGATAGGGCAATGACTATCAGGCAGACCGCCAACGCTGATACCATGGCACCGCGTTGAGTCTCCTCACCACCCACGGTAAGGCGGTAACCGCTAGCTGTCCACTGCAACCACCACGACTTCCTTGAGCACCAACCACGGTATAGCGGTAAACCTTACACTACCAGTCCACCACCCCTATGCCACTCACCATTGACTAGACCACCCAGTGGTAAGGAGGTAATCCTTCGCTCCGCCAGTCTGCTACTAATCGCACTGCCTCACCATCATCGAGCCACCTCCACGGTAAGGAGGTAATAGTCATCCAAGCCTCTGCCACTTCACTGGACCACCACTAGGCTAGAAAAAGACCATCGTGGTAAGGCAGTAACACCACCCAACCACTGAACAGGGTGGGCCATGGTATGGCGGTAAAGGCCCGAAATGGAGAGAAAACGCGTAAGTCTTCAAATGGGTCGACCAGAAAGTTGAGGCAGATTTTCCAACAAATACTAGGAGCTAGTTTTCCAAATAAGGCATCCCATAGAATTTTTTTTGGTAGATGGTATGAAGCATGAGCATGTGTTCTTTGCATTGATTCTTAGTGTTAAAGAAGAAGAAGAAGATGTACCACTAGAAGTTTGAAATCCATAGGAAGAATCCGAAGACGTTGTGTGTGATAATGTACGTAAAAGTTTGCCACCAATGAGGAAGATTATTCACTAGATGAATTTAATACTAGGAGCTAGTTTTCCAAATAAGTTATCCATAGAATGACTCATGCACAAAATGTGGAACTAAATAGATAGGTCCATGAGTTGTTAAGGAAAGGGTTGATCTGAGAGAGCTTGAGTCCATGTGTAGTACCTACAATACTAGAACCAAAGAAGGATGGAGAATGGAGAATTTGTATAGACTCTCAAACCATTAACAAGACTACAATGAAGTACATATTTCCATTACCAAGGATGGATGACATTATGGATTGCTTGAGTGGATTTGAGTACTTCACATAGATTGACTTGAATTGTGGATACCATCAAATTTGGTTTAGAGAGGGAGATGAATGGAAGAAAACCTTCAAAACAAAGGAGGGACTATATGAGGGGTTAGTCATGCCATTTGGGCTATCCAATGCACTAAGCATATTCATGCATCTCATGAATGAAGTATTAAAATAATTTTTGGCTAAATTTGTCATTGTTTACTTGGATGACATTTTAATATTTAGTAAGACATTTTATGGGCACTTGCAACATATTTTTAGAGTTTTTGAAAAGATGAGGGAAGATAAATTATTGATTAACCTCAAGAAATGTAGTTTTGTAAATAATGAGTTGATATATATGGGATTTGTAGTCTCAGCTAGGGTCTTAAGATGGACCCAGAGAAAGTGAAGGCTATCATTGAGTGGCCTACACCAAGGAGTGTTACAAAGTTAAGATAATTTCATGGTCTAGCAAGTTTTTATTGAAATTTTATTAAGATTTTCATTACTATATGTGCACCCCTAACAAAGATAATGAGAGGGGATAGAAATGAGTTTAAATGGACTTTAGGAGTAGCTAAGATTTTTTATTTGTTAAAGAAGAAATATACAGAGGAACTTAGATTTTGATGCTAGTGGCAATAAAATAGGAGTTTTTTTGATTCAAGAAGGTAATCATTTTGCCTATTTTAGTGATAAATTGAATGATGCAAAGAGAAAAATATTTTTTCTATGATCAAAATTTTTATGTAATATTTTAATCTTTAAAGAAATGGAGGCACTATTTATTGCCAAAATATTTTTTTTTATATGTACTAATCATCATGCCTTACAGTACCTTAGTAGTCAAGGGAAGTTGAACCAAAGGAACTTTAAATAGGTTGAGTTTTTGCAAAGTTACACATTTTTTTTGAAACATAGAAGTGGGATGTTCAACAGAGTTGCAAATGCCTTAAGAAGAAGGAAAAATTTGTTGATAGAAATTAAAATAGAGGTTGTTGGGTTCAATGAACTCAAGAGTTTTTATCGTGAAGATCCAAACTTTGTAGAGGCCTAGAAGGCTTGTTTGGAACCTATCTCTTTAGATAGAAGAAGATTGTTGGATTTCATAATCTAAGATCTGGTATGTTGTTTAAAGGAATCCATCTGTGCATTCCACCGAGTTCTATGAGAGAACTTGATTAAGGAGAAGCATAGTGGAGGATTGGTTGGACACTTTGGTCAAGATAAGACCATTTTTCTTGTAAATAATAATTATTATTGGTTACAATTGCATCAATATATGAAGTTTGTGTAGAGTTGTAGAGTATGTCAGATGGCTAAAGGGGTAAGTCACATTGGGGACTAAATTCCATTACCTATACCAGAGAGGCCATGGGAAGATATCAATATGGAATTCATTCTTGGTTTCCTGAGAACATAGAGAGGACATGACTCAATATTTGTGGTGGTGGAAAAAATTTCAAAGACACATTTCATTCCATGCCATAAGACCAGTGATGTTGTTCATATTGCAGAGTTATTTAGCTTATAAGTGTTTAGACTACATGGTATACCAAAGAGTATAGTCTCAGATCGAGATACCAAATTTGTTATGTATTTCGAGAGAACAATGTGGAAGAAATTGAAGAATAATTTGAAGTTTAGTTCTACACACCATGTGCAAACTGATGGGAAGACAACTCAGTGGTAAATATGAGTTTGGGAAATCTATTGAGATTCTGAGTAGGAGATAAGCCCAAAGGATGCGATTTGGTTTTTCCACTATAAAAGTTTGCATACAATAATTCTATCAATAGGAGTACTAATAAACCCCCATTCTAGATTGTATATGGGAGTAGTCCAATAAATTCTTCTGAGTTAACAAATATTGATTGATTGATGGCAAAAAAAGGGCATATAAAATGCCACTCTGTCTCTAACTAATCACTCAAGGATGATTTAGGAATCCTAATTGGATAGACTATGAACCTCACAAGGTGAGTCAATTCTCAATGAGGAGGACCTAAGAGGGGGTTCTTTAAGCTCTTATGGGTTCACCACCAAGAAAATACTTGAAAAGATAAATAAGAATTCAACCTACAAAATCAAACAATACAAGCTAAATAATGAGATCAAATGATGAAATTAAGCTACACCAAGTTAAGGTATGTGTACTTGGGAAGTCTAGAGATGCAATGAGGATCCTGGAAATGCAAATAAGCTACCAAAAAGTGATATGGAGGACTAAGATGCCCTAGGTGGCATATTAGTCCCATTGCTATTTTTCGAGGGAGATGCAAAATCTTTGGATACTGGAATAGGATCCAAAAGAATCTCTACAAAATATGCTTTGGAGGACTATGATGCCCAAAGTGGAATATTAGTCCAATTCTGAATTTCTGAAAGGTCTGAATGTGTTCCTGAGGTCCAAGGTGTGCACTTTCTTCTCCTCAGATCTGAGGTCTTGAAACTTTCAGATCTGGTATGTAGGCGAATTTCCATGAAGATGACAACTTTGTAATGCAACTTTGCAACTTGATGGCTTTTCACTACAAATGATACTCAAGTCTCCAACCTAAATCTACAATCACAAACATGCAAGAGAGGAAAAAAATGTTCATTGTTAGTGAATGGGGGTTTTCCTTGGTCAAACCCCTTATAGGTAATTAAACCAAATGATGAAATGAAGCATGAAACATAAAATGTGTAAATGATATCACCTTGGATGATGTCTTGCAAAGAAAATCTGTAATCTACCATGTAGTGGGCATGAAGAATGTAGATCTTGGATCCTTGGATAAGATGTGAACAATGGTTGCAAGTAGATCTTCAATTCTACACCCACAATCTTGGCTCAACAACATGAATGGATGCACTAAACCCTTGACATGATGCTTGAATCTTGATGATGGCTCCAAATGCGTGATGAATTACTCTTGAATGCATAAAATTGCCTTAGTAATGAATACATGAATCCTTTTTATCTTGTTATGTGAAAATGAGAGAGGGTCCAACCTTGTATTTATACTTATCTATGCTTAATAACATGAAATTACACCACAACAAGCTGACATATGAAATCATAAATTAAAGGAGGCCAAATCCCACCAAGATTTGAAATTGAATCCCAAAAATAAGCCAAGGAGGACTAAGACACCCTAGGTGGCATCTTAGTCCCAAGGCTCAAATCTCGGGGCACAAAATCCAAAAAGGGACCTTTTAAGGTGCATTCAAGATCAGGGTCCCAAGACCCATGGAGGATAAAGACACCCTAGGTGGAATTTTAGTCCTAGTCCACAAATCAAGGACACACAGACTTAAACATTAAACTATCATTTATCATTTGATATTTGTTGGTATTTTCCATAAAAATATGTAGTTTATTAGGCTTATGGATGCAAAATAGGGCCAATTAAGCCATAAAGAAGCATAAATAAAGCAAGGCGAGCCAAAAAAGTTTGAAAATGCAAGGGTATGCATTTTTCTACACTACATTTAGCCGCCACTTTAGTCAGAGAATGAAATTGCTTCAAACTCACACTAAAGTAGCCAACCACACAATCAAGAGGGGTTCAAATTTACCAATGTTAACAAGATAGGATGGCAATGATCAAGCCCCCAAGGTCGAGATCCTATGACAAACCAACATAGGCACAAAGGAACACACTTGCAGATGATATATGAAGCCATAATTAGATCACAAACATACGCTATCAAAGATAGAAAAAGGAAAATGGCAAAAAGAAAAAGGAAAATATGCAACAAACCAAACTTCGACTGGCTATGCAACCTGGTGGACCGAGTCTAGGCTTTTTGTCCAAAAAGGGAGTTTACAAGTTGAATGTATTGTCCACTATGCAAAAAAAACACACGCTCACAAGAGAAAGTGAAGCTAGTTTTCCACTAGGTGAGCCCTAGGAAGTCCATATCAACATCATACCCCGATGACTATGATAAGGACAAAAGAAAAATGCACGCTCACACGAGCTAGTGAAGCTAGTTGTTCACTAGGTGAGCCCCAAGGGACCATATCAAATCCATACCTCCATGACTTTAATAAAGTACAAAAATGCATGCAAAAGATATGTTCAAAGGGATTTCACTTAGTTCATGTGAGGTCTTAATCTTAGGGGTTATTGTCCTTAACATCTCCAAGAGAGGATAAATACAAAGTCTCATCCTGGGGAGCATCATACCCAATGTTTCCAAGAGAGGAAAAGCTCAAAAGGTCTCATCTTGTTTCCAAAAGAGGGTACAAGTGCAATGTCTCATCCTGGGGAGCATTGTATCTAATGTTTCCAAGAGAGGACAAGGAAATACCACGCTCTTGGAGGAATTCAAACCCAATGACACCACCAAGAGAGGGACACATCACAAGAAGAAACAAAATCACACAATGAAACATGAGTGTTGATGTATGTCCCCACTTTAAAGAAGATGCTAACACCATTGCTATGTGCAATTTATTTGAAGTAGAAGAAGACATGAGAGCTTATTCAGAAAGCCCTATGCCAAGTAATGTTTTTTATAAGCTACATCATGCAATAGGATGGAAGGGTTTCCCAAAAAAATACAATGCTAAAGATAACTCAATACGTCATATGTGAGCCAACTTAAGGCATGTCATCCACATCCCAAGCTTTCTCTTATGTTTACATGAAAGGTGGTTAGTTATCCAAAAGAGGCGACAAGTGAGATACGAGGACAAGGCTACCTAACCCCTTGCCCCACTTAGTGCAAGACAAGGGTGAGCCGATGAGAAACATGCTAGAGTGAAAAATGGTATCAATTAGAGGAGTTAGGTGCCCCACATAAGAAAGAGAACCAAAATCCTTAAGATGTATTTTAATACTCAAAGCATTACATTCATTAGTAGAATGACCATGAATTCTATGATATGCACATAATGAAGTATTTTAATAAAATTTCTTTCATGTTTTTGGAGGGAGAGAGATCATACGATCTTGGAGGAGTCTCGTCAAGATACTCTCTTGGTAAAAGGTGGAGGATGTTGCTTTAATTTATGATAACAATATCTCTTGCTTAGCACAAGGTGTGATACCTACACAAGTCTGTTTAGATTGTGATATTTTGTTCTCTTCTTTACTTGAGGGTGTAAATTCTAGAATGAGTTCAAATCATTAGTGTTTTGTGTGATGGCATTTACATTAAGCGAGGATTTCTTTGTTTGTTTCATTTCTTGCAAAGGATAACAATCAAGACCATTAGTGTCTATCAGTTCAAGATGCACCACTGTTAAAGTCAGATTAGAAGGATGTTTTGTGATAGTGTTGATATGATGTGAAGGCTTGTTTATTTCTTTTGAGGGACAATAACCAAGACCACTAGTCTTTTCTTTCATGTGAATCTCTATAGGGACACATATACCTTATTATCTAGCACCACATCCTTTTCCACTATAACCAAGTTGTTTCATCATTTCATAACCTTTTCCATAAAGATTCTTCATTTCTCTTGGATTTGATGGTTGCTCATAATTCAGCTCATCAAAATTTGTTGTGTAATTTTTTTTTCTTCTAGAGTGGTTAAGGTGGATGCTTTCAAAGGGTCTTATGAGTTTTGTGTTGACATTACTATTTTTTTTTTCACTCTTCTTTATTCTGATATTTGGTTGCCCATCAAAGCTAGGTGTGAAATCCAAGGAACCCCAATAATCGTCTAATAGCTTTGTGAATTCTTCAATGTGTTTTTCTTTGTCTTTTTGTTGCATGGGTTCTACTTGTGTGGTCGGTGTTAATGTTTTCAAAGGATTTTACTTAGTTTTCTCAAGTTGTAAAACATTGTAAGGCTCATTATCAACATCCAATGTGTACACTTTGTTATTGTAGACATACTTCATTTTACGATGAAGGGTACAAGGCACCACAGGCATCTCATGAGTCCATGGCCTTCCCAAAAGAAGATTATATGAGAGATTGTGAGGCATAACATGGATAGGATTTGTAAGGTAACCTTTCCAACTATAATAGGTAAAGTTATCAATCCAAGAAATTTATTTCCCACATTATAAAATTTCTTAATAGATAAAGAGTCAAGTTGGATTTTTGATTTATCAACACCAACCTTATCCAAAAGGGACACACTACACACATTTAAGGTTGATCCATTGTCAAAAAGGGTTCACTTTATCCCTACCGTCTTGTATTGATCTATGATCATGAAAGCATCATTTTTTTTTTTGCATTTCCAATACAGGGAGCTCACTTTGGTGGAAAATAATGGGGTATGTGCAGGATCATCATGGAAAAAATAAGTCCTTAAGTGGCAATGAAAATTCAGAAAATAAGAGTTGGGAAACTTGATATAAAAATTTGAATAAGTTATCTATATTATTTCAAAAATATGTAAGAATAGAATCTGTGGAAAATTGAATGTAGTTTCTAAACTACTAGGTTAATTTTTGTAAAAAAAAAAATCTATTTGGTGAAAATTTGAAATTTCAATGTCGTAGTACTAAAATTTCAAGGAAAAAATAAGAAGTAGGTGTCTGTCTGACCACCCTAACCATAATAAAATCATAATATTTTTTTATAAGATTTTAGATATAAGTAGAGGACTCATGTCCAGGTGTGATGCATATTTTTTTATAATTTGTTTTTAAATAAATAATTAATTATGAATTTTTTATTACAACTTTTTAAAAATATAAAAACTCATATGTCTGACCACTTTAACTTGGTCAAAAATTAATGGAATTCATTTTTTTTTTTTTTTAATCCTGTAGTATGCAAAGTATAAAATGTGACGCATGTTTTGGATTCAAAAAATGTGATACCATTTGAAAGCTATAGATGTTTTCCTATCAGACTATCAATCATGACATTAGTCGTAATTCTAATAAAAAATAAATAATAATAATTTATTTGATTCTAACTAAAATATAATTTATATTGGTAGAAAGCTTAAAAGATCCTTTGCAAACCCTTTTCGTTTCATCAATTTTAGGTAAAATAAAAGTCATTAGCCACATGGGCGAAGTCTGAAAAAGCAAGGTAAGTTGTTAAACACATTTTACATGTTGACTTTTTAGGGTTGGCAGGTCCAAACCAAATCCCGAGCCTAATACCGAGCCTAATACCAAGGCATTAAATTTTGTGTCAGAATATCGGATATTGGATTCAAATCGGATATCTGATTCAAATCCGATATCGGATTTGAATTCAATATATGATATCTGATTCAAATCTGATATCGGATTTGAATTCGATATATGATATCTTTTAGATCAGTTTTAAAACAATTTATACAATCTTTAATATATGAAAAAATGCAATTAAGTTTATAATTTAATATATATAATATCCAATAAAGTTTATAATGTAATATATTTAATATACAATTTATGATAATCTCTTACCGAATTATGTATTTAATATATAATATATTATTAAATGTATAATATTTAAATATTATTTAAATATTTTAGTTAATCTATAAATATTTTAATATTATTTAAATATTTTAGTTAATCCATAAATATTTAAATATATATATTACCAATTTATTAAATATTTAAATATTATCTCTTTCCCTCTCGCTCTCTCCACCTCTATCTCTCTCAAGTCTCTCACTCAATGACTCCTCTCTCTCTCTCTCTCTCTCTCTCTCTCTCTCTCTCTCTCTCTCTCTCTCTCTCTCTCTCTCTCCCTCTCCCTCTCTTTATGAGACAAACTTGTATTGATTTTGACTTAAATCATAAAACTTTGGATAGAGCACTTACAAGAAGAGAAATAATAGATGATCCTCTTCAAAATGATACATGGGCTTTTGCCAGAAGGCTTACATGTGTTGATAAGAAGCTAACCAATAATGTAAAGTAGGCAATTCAACAATTTTGGCATGATAACTCTAGAGTATCACCCAATTAAAAGGATGTTTTAAAGTTAAGAATTGGCAGTCAAGACCGTACACCGCATCCTAAACATTTCTTAGAATCAAGCCAAACAATGTTGTTCAACAAATTTATTCAAACACATCCAAATATGGAAATCTCGCAAAGAAATTTTTAATTTTTCAAGCCATTTTATTGTGTGCCTCTTAAGATTCATAATACTTGTTGTTGCAAATACCATGTGGAGTTTTCAATGTACCATGAAATATTATGCTATATCCATTCTACTTTGCATACTAATGAAATGTTGCAGGAGTGTGGTGCAATGCATCTTCTGAAATCATCAAGGGACTTGCTAGATCTATTTTTATGTTCTAGAGATGATGGTTCCTTTTTCTATAGAAATGATTGTTTAAATGCGAAGTGCTCACAATGTGGTGGCTTGTCAAAGTTTGTTCAATGTTTTCATGAGGGTTCGAAACATGAATTTGGAAAGAATCTTGTTGAGAAAAAGAGATATGAGATATTCAAATATACTTTGCAGAGTGGAGGTGAAGGTTCTAGATGCGAGTTGGTTACAAAAGAATGCAGTGTTGCTGATTTTATTTCAGATTTTAAGGACAATATTTTCTACAAATATGCAAGGCATAGTCATAGGTCTCAGTGGTTGGATCAAAAATTGAGGATATGTAAGGACTCTTTTCCGATTGGCACTATTATATCAGTGGTTGATTTTTCTGAAAACTACACATTGCAACCACAAAATGAGGTACAATCTCAGTATTACAATTCCATTCAGATTGCTATTTTTGTCCACATAATGTTTAGACATGCACCTGATAGTATAGAGGAGGATCAAAAGATAATCAGAGAGTATCATTTTTATATGAGTGATGATAGATCTCACTCATCCGAGTATGTCCAACATTGTTTCGATAATTTTTTTGAGTTCTTGCAGGAGCATGATATAGCACTGGGCCGACATCTCATTTGGTTAGATAACTATACAGGTCAATTCAAGAATGCTCGTATGTTTTATTGGTTGAGTAGAATGCATGTAGAGAGGGGTGTACCTAATATTTGGATTTTTTTTGAAGCTGGTCATGGGAAAAGGGAGCATGATGGAGCAGGTGCATGTGTAAAGAGAGCTCTAGTTAAGGAGCAATTGGATATTTTAGGAGCAAAATTCAGTGATGCACATTTTATTGGTGATTGGTGTAGTTCAACATTGTCATAGGGAGGGACACTTGATTCAACAGTGCACAGATTATTTTGGTTGGTTGAGGAGGGTACAATGGGAGGCAGATTGGATTTTCATACAATCAAAGATTTTTCAAAGATGCAGACATTTTGAAGCTCAGATGCAAGCACATGGACCATTTGGACACGACAGTTGGATTTTTTTTGTTAGAGTTGTATTCAGTGTGAGTGGGATCAATGCGAGTCAAGTGAGTGGGTGGATACATGGGTTCCATAGTATCTAACTCCTTTATCTCAAAATATATCCATGACAAATTACACAATGGAAATTTCACTTGATTACAACTGGCTTTCAGATCTACTACATCCAAAACATGTTTTTGTAGTTGTTGCACCGCAGGGGAATGAAGAGAGATCAAAATATTGGTTGGCTCAATGTGTGTGGGTAAAGCACAAGCTAACACAATCGATGGAAGATGATGATGGGTTCGTGTATCCTACAGGTTCAGTTGTGGTTGCAGGAACTTGGTTGCAAACATACATGATTAGAAAGAATGGCATACTTGCATTTGAAGACTACGAGAAACACAAAACCATTCTCATGTTTTCACACCTTGTTATAGAAACAAATATTAAGTTGTTGAAGCATCATGCCAAACCAAAGACAAAACAACTATGGACACTTAGTAATGATGATCATGAAGCAATATTGGATACTCTTAAGCAAAGAGATGACCCTTCAGGCACACTTGAATAGCATATTCAAGAATGGAAAGTACAATGCTTAAGCCTCTTTTTGTTGTGACAATATAGATATATCATTTGAAAATTTTTGTGATATTCTTGGCATGATTGATCATGGACCTAATGCAACAATAAGCAACTCTGATCCTTTCAGAGAGGTATGTGACAAATTACAATAATATCGATTGGTTATTCTAAGCATATTTTCTATTGTATGTAATTTAACTACTACCTTGATGGTTTGTATAGGTGCTTGTCACTCCAAAACGCCAACCTACTACTCTTGTGGAAGACTATGCCCTGAATGCCTCAAATAGGAAAATTTTGTAATGTGAAACAATATAAAAAGGTCATAACTATGTATAGGCATAATCTATATCCAGTGATGTTTTTTGAAACATGGTTCAAATGTCTGCCATTGGATAAAGGGTATGTTTAAAATGTAAAAAGATTTTTGTACTTAATCAAGCTACAACCGAAGGTTTTCTTCTTGGTTCTTTCCTATCGGTATGCTCATTTGAACCAAGTTTTGCAATATCTCCTATTTATATATAACAAATTATAGTGGCTTGCCACTTTTTCGAAAAACAAAAAAGTAAAAAGTTCATTGTGAATTTTATTTCCCATGTAATTGATTCAAGTTGATTGGGTAAGAGTTTTCTGATGCAAGAGATAGGACTTGCAGAATGTTGATCCAACCTTAAATATTTATGCCCCCACATTTCATTGACATTAGCACTTTGGACTCTTAAGAGAAATAGTCCATCAAAGATTGCTGCCTTTTAGCACTTTGGACTCTTAAGAGAAAATGCTATTCCAAAGTAGCTCAGAGTGATTCGACATATTTGGGTGCAAAAGAGAACCATACCTAGCATAAAAGTACCCATCTGGACATGTTGGAACAACTCATTGGGTTGTACAAGTTTGAGAATGAAAGTTGCACCACTTTGCAACTTTACACTGCTTGCATTTGGCAACTTTTCGCTCAACTGAAAACTCATCACCACAGGAAAATGCCTTCAAGATAGCAAAAATCGAGAGAGGTTATTGTAGATGGTCTCAATACGATCCCATATCCTCAGAAAAAGAGTCTATAAACATCATGGTTTTCGAGAAATATTCTATCAAAGTTTTCTGCCTTTTAGCACTTTGGACTCTTAAGGGAAAACGTTGGTCCAATGCAGCTCAGAGCGATTCGACGTATTTGGGTGCAAAAGAGAACCATACCTAGTGTAAAAATACCCATCCGGACGTGCTGGAATAGTCTGTTGGGTCGTACGAGTTTGAGAATGAAAGTTGCACCACTTTGCAACTTTACACTACTTGCATCTGACAACTTTTCCCTCAATTGAAAACTCATCACCACGGGAAAATGCCTTCGAGATAGCAAAAACTGAGAGAGGTTATTGTAGATGGTATCAACACAATCCCATATCCTTAGATGAAGAGTCTATAAGCATCATAGTTTTTGAGAAATAGTTCATCAAAGATTGCTGCCTTTTAGCACTTTGGACTCTTAAGGGAAAACGCCACTCCAATGCAGCTCGGAGTGATTCGGCATATTTGGGTGCAAAAGAGAACCATACCTAGCATAAATGTACCCATCCAGACATGTTGGAATAGTCTATTGGGTTGTACGAGTTCAAGAATGAAATTTGCACCAGTTTGCAACTTTACACTGCTTGCATTTGGCAACTTTTCCCTCAACTGAAAACTCATCACCACGGGAAAACGCCTTCGAGATAGGAAAAACCAAGAGAGGTGATTGTAGATGGTCTCAACATGATCCCATATCCTCAGATGAAGAGTCTGTAAGCATCACAGTTTTTGAGAAATAGTCTGTGAAAGTTTTCTGTCTTTTAGCACTTTGGACTCTTAAGGGAAAACGCTGGTCCAATGCAGCTCGGGGTGATTCAGCGTATTTGGGTGAAAAAGAGAACCATACCTAGCATAAATGTACCCATCCAAAAATTTTGGAATAGTCTGTTGGGTCATAAAAGTTTAAGAATGAAAGTTGCACCACTTTGCAACTTTTCCCTCAACTGTAAACTCATCACCATAGGAAAACGCCTTTGACATAGAAGAAAATGAGAGAGGTTATTGTAGATGGTCTCAACACAATCCCATATCCTCAAATGAAGAGTCTGTAAGCATCATGGTTTTTCAGAAATAGTCCGTCAAAGTTTGCTGCCTTTTAGCATTTTGGACTCTTAAGGGAAAACGTCGCTCCATTGTAGCTCGAAGCGATTTGGCGTATTTGGGTGCAAAAGAAAACCATATCTAGCATAAACGTACCCATCCGGATGTGTTGGAATAGTCCATTGGGTCATACGAGTTTGAGAATGAAAGTTGTACCACTTTGCAACTTTTCCCTCAACTGAAAACTCATCGCTACGGGAAAATGCCTTTGAGATAGCAAAAATCGAGAGAGGTTATTGTAGATGGTCTCAACACGATCCCATATCCTCAAATGAAGAGTCCATAAGCATCACAATTTTTGAGAAATAGTCTATCAAAGATTGCTGCCTTTTAGCACTTTGGACTCTTAAGGGAAAACGCCGCTCCAATGCATCTCGAAGTGATTTGGAGTATTTGGGTGCAAAAGAGAACCATACCTAGCGTAAACGTACCCATCCAGACATGTTGGAACAGTCCATTGGGTCGTACGAGTTCGAGAATGAAAGTTGCACCACTGCAACTTTACACCTCTATAGAGATTTAGGGATGTCCTCTTTAGATCACTCTATTCTGAATAGGTTTGTGGAGCAACCAATGTTAAATCCAAGTTGACTGACTTTGAGTAAATCATATCCTAGTAAACACGATAGAGGTCCCACTTCTTCTTGAATGCAGGAGCACCATTTGACCATTTATCTCCATTCATCTTGAAGCATCTTTTCTTTCCTCTTTTTCCTTCTTTTTTCGAGGATTGAGTGGAAAGAACATGATTGTCTTCATTTGTAGGGCTTCGTCCAATACCTCTCTCAACCAACCTTGACTCATCTTGAATACAGTCATCCCTCAACTGATCAAACTTGGGAAGTTTCGATCTCACGCCGATTCCTTGAATGTAAGACTCCTAAGATGAAGGAAGACCATTAAGAGCCAACATGGTCAAATCTTTGTCATCAACAATATGACCATTTCTCTCGTTGTCTTCAATTTAGAGATTAGATAATACAACTGAAAGCACTCAAAAAATGAAACACATAAGACAATAAACACAACAAGAAATTTGCTTACAAATCAGGCCCAACTCATGGGTGAATTTGATACAATGAGTAATAGCACCTCTCATAGATGCAAAGATACAATCGAATATGCTTCTCCTTGAAATCGGCCTGCTGCTACAAGATGAAGCATTGTTGCTCAAGTGAAAAAAATTTCTTGGATTGCAAATTATGCGGAATGAACTTGATTGAGGAAATGAACAAACATCACCTCATATTTATACAAAATAAGGTGACTCTTAAAGGAGGTCGACCTCTCTTGAAAATAATAAATTACAAAATAATATCAAGGAAGGTCGGCCTCATCCATTTAAATAAAATGAGTATAAATTAAATAGCAATATGCTATCATTTAATTTATTACAACTTAATGTGATCGCTATCATGTATGAAAAATGTGGTAGCATAGACAAGGTAGTGGACTATTTGAAAAAATTCTTCAAAGAAATGTGGT
>CM021101.1:505317823-505400934 GCA_007115665.2 Sequoiadendron giganteum | reverse complement strand
TGTTACAATATATCGGATATTAGATTTGTGGGCCATAGAAAAACCCCATGTGGACCATTTTTGTGCATTCCAATGGACCCTGCATTCTATTTGCAACACTTTGCAGGTGACAAACATGTGGTTTTAGATAGGAAGAGACAAAGATATAATTTTTGGAGCATCTTGTACTCAAATTTGTCATACATAATTATTTTTTAGCATCTTTTATTTGGTATAATGGGGAGAAGTAGTCGTTGGAAGCAAAAACACAAGAGAAAGCTGACAAAGAGATAGAGAAGGTCATAGGAAGAAAAGACAAGGTATGTTAAATATTGGTGAACCTGAGCCCTATGGTCTTTCAAGTGAAGAGGAAATTGAATATGTTCAAGGTGAAAATGTAGAACATGATATTGAAATTGGGAATGAAAATGTTCAAATTGATATTGAAAATTTTCAAGGTGAAAATGTTGGAATTGAAGATGTTGAATATGATATTGAAATTGGGAATGAAAATATTGAAATTGATAATGAAAATGCTAGAATTGAAGATGTTGAACATGATATTGAAATTGGAAATGAAATTGTTCAAATTGATATTGAAAATGTTCAAGGTGAAAATGTTGGAAATGAAGATGTTGAACATGATATTGAAGCAAGTGTAAATTATGTTTCAACAGATTACACAAGAAATGAAGAACCTTGTGTGGAAGAAAGATGTATTCCAAATTCAAGACCTTCAAGGACCCCTAAATGGTTAGTTGAAATTGATGATAACATTATAAACAATTTTTAAGGCAAGAGGTCAACATGAACTATTCGGTTGTGGGCTAGAATACTTTTCAACCAATATTTTAGCGATAAGACATTGACCGAGCAATGCCAAATTTTTGTACAATTGCTAAAGATGCAAAAGATGAGACCTTTGCTAGCCAAATTGAACATTCATCTGAACAAGAGGATCGAAAAAAATTCTATTATTGTCAAAAATATTTTTAATGCTCTCAAGTCTATTGGAAAAAATAACAAGGAAAAAGATAAGAGAGCTGCTCGAAGAGTCATTACCACCGCCCTAGTAAGCCATCAATTGAAAAAGGCTCGCTTTATGAGACAAACTTGTATTGATTTTGACTTAAATCATAAAACTTTGGATAGAGCACTTGCAAGAAGAGAAAGAATAGATGATCCTCTTCAAAATGATACATGGGCTTTTTCCGGAAGGCTTACACGTGTTGATAAGAAGCTAACCGATAATGTAAAGTAGGCAATTCAACAATTTTGGCATGATAACTCTAGAGTATCACCCAATGCAAAGGATGTTTTAAAGTTAAGAATTGGCAGTCGAGACCGTACACCGCATCCTAAACATTTCTTGGAATCAAGCCAAACAATGTTGTTCAACAAATTTATTCAGACACATCCAAATATGGAAATCTCGCAAAGAAATTTTGAAGGTTTGAAGCCATTTTATTGTGTGCCTCTTAAGATTCATAATACTTGTTGTTGTAAATACCATGTGGATTTTTCAATGTACCATGAACTATTATGCTATATCCGTTCTACTTTGCATACTAATGAAATGTTGCAGGAGTGTGGTGCAATGCATCTTCTGAAATCATCAAGGAACTTGCTAGATCTATTTTTACGTTCTAGGGATGATGGTTCCTTTTTCTATAGAAATGATTGTTTAAATGCGAAGTGCTCATAATGTGGTGGCTTGTCAAATTTTTTTCAATGTTTTCATGAGGGTTCTAAACATGAATTTGGAAAGAATCTTGTTGAGAAAAAGAGATATGAGATATTCAAATATAATTTGCAGAGTGGAGGTGAAGGTTCTAGATGCGAGTTGGTTACAAAAGAATGCAGTGTTGCTGATTTTATTTCAGATTTTAAGGACAATATTTTCTACAAATATGCAAGGCATAGTCATAGGTCTCAGTGGTTGGATCAAAAATTGAGGATATGTAAGGACTCTTTTCCGATTGGCACTATTATATCAGTGGTTGATTTTTCTGAAAACTACACATTGCAACCACAAAATGAGGTACAATCTCAGTATTACAATTCCATTCAGATTGCTATTTTTGTCCACATAATGTTTAGACATGCACCTGATAGTATAGAGGAGGATCAAAAGATAATCAGAGAGTATCATTTTTATATGAGTGATGATAGATCTCACTCATCCGAGTATGTCCAACATTGTTTCGATAATTTTTTTGAGTTCTTGCAGGAGCATGATATAGCACTGGGCCGACATCTCATTTGGTTAGATAACTATACAGGTCAATTCAAGAATGCTCGTATGTTTTATTGGTTGAGTAGAATGCATGTAGAGAGGGGTGTACCTAATATTTGGATTTTTTTTGAAGCTGGTCATGGGAAAAGGGAGCATGATGGAGCAGGTGCATGTGTAAAGAGAGCTCTAGTTAAGGAGCAATTGGATATTTTAGGAGCAAAATTCAGTGATGCACATTTTATTGGTGATTGGTGTAGTTCAACATTGTCATAGGGAGGGACACTTGATTCAACAGTGCACAGATTATTTTGGTTGGTTGAGGAGGGTACAATGGGAGGCAGATTGGATTTTCATACAATCAAAGATTTTTCAAAGATGCAGACATTTTGAAGCTCAGATGCAAGCACATGGACCATTTGGACACGACAGTTGGATTTTTTTTGTTAGAGTTGTATTCAGTGTGAGTGGGATCAATGCGAGTCAAGTGAGTGGGTGGATACATGGGTTCCATAGTATCTAACTCCTTTATCTCAAAATATATCCATGACAAATTACACAATGGAAATTTCACTTGATTACAACTGGCTTTCAGATCTACTACATCCAAAACATGTTTTTGTAGTTGTTGCACCGCAGGGGAATGAAGAGAGATCAAAATATTGGTTGGCTCAATGTGTGTGGGTAAAGCACAAGCTAACACAATCGATGGAAGATGATGATGGGTTCGTGTATCCTACAGGTTCAGTTGTGGTTGCAGGAACTTGGTTGCAAACATACATGATTAGAAAGAATGGCATACTTGCATTTGAAGACTACGAGAAACACAAAACCATTCTCATGTTTTCACACCTTGTTATAGAAACAAATATTAAGTTGTTGAAGCATCATGCCAAACCAAAGACAAAACAACTATGGACACTTAGTAATGATGATCATGAAGCAATATTGGATACTCTTAAGCAAAGAGATGACCCTTCAGGCACACTTGAATAGCATATTCAAGAATGGAAAGTACAATGCTTAAGCCTCTTTTTGTTGTGACAATATAGATATATCATTTGAAAATTTTTGTGATATTCTTGGCATGATTGATCATGGACCTAATGCAACAATAAGCAACTCTGATCCTTTCAGAGAGGTATGTGACAAATTACAATAATATCGATTGGTTATTCTAAGCATATTTTCTATTGTATGTAATTTAACTACTACCTTGATGGTTTGTATAGGTGCTTGTCACTCCAAAACGCCAACCTACTACTCTTGTGGAAGACTATGCCCTGAATGCCTCAAATAGGAAAATTTTGTAATGTGAAACAATATAAAAAGGTCATAACTATGTATAGGCATAATCTATATCCAGTGATGTTTTTTGAAACATGGTTCAAATGTCTGCCATTGGATAAAGGGTATGTTTAAAATGTAAAAAGATTTTTGTACTTAATCAAGCTACAACCGAAGGTTTTCTTCTTGGTTCTTTCCTATCGGTATGCTCATTTGAACCAAGTTTTGCAATATCTCCTATTTATATATAACAAATTATAGTGGCTTGCCACTTTTTCGAAAAACAAAAAAGTAAAAAGTTCATTGTGAATTTTATTTCCCATGTAATTGATTCAAGTTGATTGGGTAAGAGTTTTCTGATGCAAGAGATAGGACTTGCAGAATGTTGATCCAACCTTAAATATTTATGCCCCCACATTTCATTGACATTAGCACTTTGGACTCTTAAGAGAAATAGTCCATCAAAGATTGCTGCCTTTTAGCACTTTGGACTCTTAAGAGAAAATGCTATTCCAAAGTAGCTCAGAGTGATTCGACATATTTGGGTGCAAAAGAGAACCATACCTAGCATAAAAGTACCCATCTGGACATGTTGGAACAACTCATTGGGTTGTACAAGTTTGAGAATGAAAGTTGCACCACTTTGCAACTTTACACTGCTTGCATTTGGCAACTTTTCGCTCAACTGAAAACTCATCACCACAGGAAAATGCCTTCAAGATAGCAAAAATCGAGAGAGGTTATTGTAGATGGTCTCAATACGATCCCATATCCTCAGAAAAAGAGTCTATAAACATCATGGTTTTCGAGAAATATTCTATCAAAGTTTTCTGCCTTTTAGCACTTTGGACTCTTAAGGGAAAACGTTGGTCCAATGCAGCTCAGAGCGATTCGACGTATTTGGGTGCAAAAGAGAACCATACCTAGTGTAAAAATACCCATCCGGACGTGCTGGAATAGTCTGTTGGGTCGTACGAGTTTGAGAATGAAAGTTGCACCACTTTGCAACTTTACACTACTTGCATCTGACAACTTTTCCCTCAATTGAAAACTCATCACCACGGGAAAATGCCTTCGAGATAGCAAAAACTGAGAGAGGTTATTGTAGATGGTATCAACACAATCCCATATCCTTAGATGAAGAGTCTATAAGCATCATAGTTTTTGAGAAATAGTTCATCAAAGATTGCTGCCTTTTAGCACTTTGGACTCTTAAGGGAAAACGCCACTCCAATGCAGCTCGGAGTGATTCGGCATATTTGGGTGCAAAAGAGAACCATACCTAGCATAAATGTACCCATCCAGACATGTTGGAATAGTCTATTGGGTTGTACGAGTTCAAGAATGAAATTTGCACCAGTTTGCAACTTTACACTGCTTGCATTTGGCAACTTTTCCCTCAACTGAAAACTCATCACCACGGGAAAACGCCTTCGAGATAGGAAAAACCAAGAGAGGTGATTGTAGATGGTCTCAACATGATCCCATATCCTCAGATGAAGAGTCTGTAAGCATCACAGTTTTTGAGAAATAGTCTGTGAAAGTTTTCTGTCTTTTAGCACTTTGGACTCTTAAGGGAAAACGCTGGTCCAATGCAGCTCGGGGTGATTCAGCGTATTTGGGTGAAAAAGAGAACCATACCTAGCATAAATGTACCCATCCAAAAATTTTGGAATAGTCTGTTGGGTCATAAAAGTTTAAGAATGAAAGTTGCACCACTTTGCAACTTTTCCCTCAACTGTAAACTCATCACCATAGGAAAACGCCTTTGACATAGAAGAAAATGAGAGAGGTTATTGTAGATGGTCTCAACACAATCCCATATCCTCAAATGAAGAGTCTGTAAGCATCATGGTTTTTCAGAAATAGTCCGTCAAAGTTTGCTGCCTTTTAGCATTTTGGACTCTTAAGGGAAAACGTCGCTCCATTGTAGCTCGAAGCGATTTGGCGTATTTGGGTGCAAAAGAAAACCATATCTAGCATAAACGTACCCATCCGGATGTGTTGGAATAGTCCATTGGGTCATACGAGTTTGAGAATGAAAGTTGTACCACTTTGCAACTTTTCCCTCAACTGAAAACTCATCGCTACGGGAAAATGCCTTTGAGATAGCAAAAATCGAGAGAGGTTATTGTAGATGGTCTCAACACGATCCCATATCCTCAAATGAAGAGTCCATAAGCATCACAATTTTTGAGAAATAGTCTATCAAAGATTGCTGCCTTTTAGCACTTTGGACTCTTAAGGGAAAACGCCGCTCCAATGCATCTCGAAGTGATTTGGAGTATTTGGGTGCAAAAGAGAACCATACCTAGCGTAAACGTACCCATCCAGACATGTTGGAACAGTCCATTGGGTCGTACGAGTTCGAGAATGAAAGTTGCACCACTGCAACTTTACACCTCTATAGAGATTTAGGGATGTCCTCTTTAGATCACTCTATTCTGAATAGGTTTGTGGAGCAACCAATGTTAAATCCAAGTTGACTGACTTTGAGTAAATCATATCCTAGTAAACACGATAGAGGTCCCACTTCTTCTTGAATGCAGGAGCACCATTTGACCATTTATCTCCATTCATCTTGAAGCATCTTTTCTTTCCTCTTTTTCCTTCTTTTTTCGAGGATTGAGTGGAAAGAACATGATTGTCTTCATTTGTAGGGCTTCGTCCAATACCTCTCTCAACCAACCTTGACTCATCTTGAATACAGTCATCCCTCAACTGATCAAACTTGGGAAGTTTCGATCTCACGCCGATTCCTTGAATGTAAGACTCCTAAGATGAAGGAAGACCATTAAGAGCCAACATGGTCAAATCTTTGTCATCAACAATATGACCATTTCTCTCGTTGTCTTCAATTTAGAGATTAGATAATACAACTGAAAGCACTCAAAAAATGAAACACATAAGACAATAAACACAACAAGAAATTTGCTTACAAATCAGGCCCAACTCATGGGTGAATTTGATACAATGAGTAATAGCACCTCTCATAGATGCAAAGATACAATCGAATATGCTTCTCCTTGAAATCGGCCTGCTGCTACAAGATGAAGCATTGTTGCTCAAGTGAAAAAAATTTCTTGGATTGCAAATTATGCGGAATGAACTTGATTGAGGAAATGAACAAACATCACCTCATATTTATACAAAATAAGGTGACTCTTAAAGGAGGTCGACCTCTCTTGAAAATAATAAATTACAAAATAATATCAAGGAAGGTCGGCCTCATCCATTTAAATAAAATGAGTATAAATTAAATAGCAATATGCTATCATTTAATTTATTACAACTTAATGTGATCGCTATCATGTATGAAAAATGTGGTAGCATAGACAAGGTAGTGGACTATTTGAAAAAATTCTTCAAAGAAATGTGGTCTCATAGAATTAAATGACAAACAAATGCAATTGACAACTGCTCATAGTTTTTAGTTATGCAATGTGAAGTAATTGCATAACTTCTTAGGTTGACTTTGTAAGAACTATATTGTAATTGAAAATTTTTCATCTATGAACATCTAGTTGTTAGCTATTCAATGTGAATTAATGATTTGAGTTTGAAACATGTGTAATGCAATGTAATCAGTGATATAAATATAAACTACATAATATAACCATTTAGTTTTAAGCTATTGTACATTGATATTTAACCATTGCTCAAGATAAAATTTTCAAAGAGTTTAATCATGCACATGAGGAACAAATTAAATTTCGATTTTCAACTTCTATATATCAAATTATCCAATAATCAAGTGTATGTCCATATACAAAAATGGCATCAACGCGAACTCAAACAAAGTTTTACAAAATGTGGCATATGCCATCTCAATATGTATTCAAAATTTACATGCCAAAATTTCTATCTCATCCTAAACTACTGGTGGATCATCAAAATGGAGCCTCTTCGGAGCACTCGTTGGCTCTGAAGGTAGCTGGACAACAAAAATTCAAACCATAATTGAGATTAGTTATACTATATAATTTAAAATTGAATAATTAACATCAAAATTAATATACATTGAATTTTAATTGAACTCTAAAATTGAAATCTTGATTACTTGAAATATACGTCTCTTCAAAGGGTCAGGAGTCATAGAATATACGAAATCAAAATTTGAAATTACAATCTATATATGTGAACAAAAACATAAAACTGATCCAAGTTAGCATACGATTATTGGTAATAGGAACTTATTTACCAAACACAAAATAAAATAAGCATATACCTCTTTAGGTTGATCTTTTTCTTTATCTCCTTCAGGTGTTTCAACACCTCCTCCTTGATGTGTTTCAACACCTACTCCTTGAGGTGTTCCAATAACTACTCCTTTAGGTGGTGTGTCCCTTGTCATCATATCTGTATAGCTCATAATTGCTTGTAAATAAAATTGACAAGTACATATGAAACTACCAATCTATGTCGATGTATGCATAATCAATATAAGATATTAAAAATATTAATTCAATCCAATTTGAGTTCAATTACCTTCCCCTTATCTAGATTTACGCCTCCATAGTCTGGACAATGCTTCACCTCACTCGCACTAGGTATTTCCTATAGGAGGAAAACAAGATAAACATATAAGTTATTATATAATTTCATTAATGACAATTCAAATGACAAGCAAGTATATAATATAAAATGGAAACGAGTGAGTTCGAAAATATATACTGCGTGTGTGTCCAAGCCAAATTAAATGGCCCTAAGGATGCTATCAGTCACCCGTGTGAGCTCCTCCTTAGACATCAACTATTAAATAGACCATGTAAATAAATATTATTGCTTGATACTATATCTTATTAATATTCATTTAAAAAAAAATGCAAGGTATGAAATTACAACTTAAATCTTACCTGTGTCACTATTCCAACATCTCCCTCTCTAGTAGGAGAGGACTCTGTAGGGTACGCTCCACTCCCCTATGACTGATCTATAATATTCATATCATGGAGGTCATAATTAGAAGTGTCCAAGGGATTCTCAGTGGGTTGTACAAGAGGACCCAAGTATATTTGGTGGCACATAGTGCAAGTATGTGGCACACAAATATGTGGACCTGAGGAGGATGATGCAATAGCACTCAAGCCTTCGCCAACATCACCAAAATGTGGCTGAGCTATTGTAGAAGCATGCGAAACCAAATGAACACTCAAAGAGTGAATAGCCTGAATATTATGTGTGGATGCATCATGGATAATCTCTGGATGATATATTGGAGGTGGCGGAGGAAGGGGAGGAAGGGGAGGAAGGGAAACATTTGGGCGCGAGACTACTCTAACTTCCCCTGGTTTATCCTGGGGCATACCTCCACCGATGCCCTGGAAGGGTTTAATGTCAAAGTAATTGACATGATGCCTTAACACAAACTCAACATATAATTTTTTAATAAAGTAAAATGGTATGTCGGAATTATTGTTCGGTGGTTTATCAAAAACCATACACCAACAATCCAAAAAGTTAGCTACAATGTCCCTATGCATGCACCATTTTATGGAAAGTTTTGTTTTATTAACATTCACTAGAAAATTGGTGTGGGGGTCAATGAATAAATGGGCTATTTGGGCTTTGGTTATTTGGAGATCTTTCACATCATTGTAAGACAATCCACATTGATAATATTCCCTCATGTCTTCTCACCATGAATAAAAGGAATTATGTTGGGTAGAGAGGGTTTCTATATTTTTAATTATTTCATTCAATGTGTTTGTCATATCTCTCAATCAAGGCATTGTTTGATAAATTTCACAAATGCCCCTCAACTGCCCCAATTTTTCACCAATTAAGTCTTCAATTGGTGGTTGCAGAGGTGGTGGAGCATTTGGCATTTGTGGATTTTCATTCGTAGCCATAATACCTGATTAAAGTTAAAAACTAATTAAACTAATTGAAATTACACAATATAAATGAAAATATTGTAAAAAAACCCTAGTTTTAATAAAAATCCAAAAAAAACTATAATTTTTCACAAAAATCAATAACATACTCTAATTTTTGATAAAAATACATCAACAACACTAATTTCTAATCAAGATCCATTTCAAAACATTAATTTTTAATAAAAAATCAATGTAAACTCTAGTTTTTTTTTTAAATCAATAGAAAACCTTATTTTTGAACTTTTTTTAATAAAACCTACTTAAACTTAAGAAAATATACTTGAAAAATCGATTACAAGATTGAAAAAACCAAATACATACCTTTGAAATCAGATATCTGATCGAAGCAGATATCAGATTTGGGTTTTTCCTTGTGCGCCCATGTGCAAACTGTGAGAAATGAAGTTGAAAGAGTCGGTTGTTTTTTTATATACTGTTTCCAGAAATCGGATATCCGATTTGGATTGGATATCTGATTTAGATCAGATATTTGATTTGTGGAAACTAGGTTTGGTTTTTGGTTCGGGTAAATGTACTGACACCCGAACCTAGAAAAGTCAACTCGGCATTTCCATGTTTTTGAGTCGATCCAAAACGTGATTTTTTCTCATTGCCACTTTTTAGCCCATCATGATCCTGCACATACCCAATGTTAGCATTTATTCCTTGAATCAAGGATACTATGTCATTTGGTTGCACATTAGAAGGGATAAGAACTTGTTGTAAGGAACTTTGAATCATGTTATGATAGTGGGGGGAGGCTTGGGTAAGGTCCCATAAAGATATCTTAGCAAGAGTATTCTTAAGTTGTTCGACAAGATCATACTCCTTTCCATTTTGTGAAGGAAAATGAGGGGGAATTGGTAAGATGGGATTAGGCAATGGGAGGGATGTTTAAGCTATTCATCTTGGTTGTATATTGTTCCTAGTGTTGTATGTATGAGAAATGGTATTGTAACTCGGTTGCTACAAAATATTGTTCTTATGTGGTTCAAGGATAAAGAAAGGTTTGTTTTGAACTTGTGGTTTTTGAGAGGGTGGATAAATGATAATTTTAGGCTCGGGAGAGTACTCCAAGGGGTATCTAATGTGCATAACCTCAGAAGAATTATCGTTATTTTCATGATCTCTTAGTGAAGAGGAGTCTAATGTTAATTCATCATCTTCATCTAAGGAATTACTATTGTCAATGTTCTCATTTTCTTGCATCATGGTATCTTCCAAAGGGGGAGAGTTTTTAGGAGAAATACAAACTAAATGTTCATGACATTCAAAGGTTGGTTCTTCTTCAATGACTCCATTGCATGAAAGGGAGCTATCAACGGTTGGAATGTCTTGTTTATTGATAGTGGGGATATTAGGAGAAGGCTCTATTTGATTGTCCTTTTTTTCTAAGGCCACATTATCTTGTGTCATACTATCAACCCTGGTAGGAGAGCTTGTAAGATGTTCATCGCATTTCATGGTTAGATTTTTTAAAGTAGCTTCATCACAAGTAGAGGAGGCATCAAGAAATGAACAACTATGATTTTCATGCTTACCAAATAGATCTTTCCAAATGGTAGGAGCATTAGGGAAGGGAGGAAAAAGATTCTCATGACTCTCAATAGGTGCATCTTCTAGTACCAAGCTATCCTCTTTGCATTGAGGATGGCTATGAGGAGAAGGACAATTTTGATTGTCATGGCTATCTATGATATCAAACTCTTTCGCTAAAATATTCTCACAAGCAAGGGATGAATGGAGACTATGTAAGGTGATGTTTAGAAATGTTTCTATGATCTCATCTTCTTATTTTCTAATGTCTTCCAAAGGGGGAGGAGGATAGGGAAAATCAAGACTCTCAATGCTTGTATCTTCTTTCACCAAGATACCTTCGTCACTAAGAGGAGAGGTATCATGAGAAGAACAAGTATTATTTTTATGTTTGTCTACAATATCATCCTCACCAATGGGCAATGCAATATTAAGGATTGCATCAATGGTTTGATGATTAACATCTTTCTTAATGACCTCATTGGTGTAATCTAAATTGAACTCATGAGATGGGATCATGTACTTATGCAATCCATTTTTAACCATGTCAAAGCCACATCTCTTGAAAGAAAATATGCTATTATGGAAAAGTAAAGGAAGTGCAACGTAATGACTTAAAGTGAAATGTTTAAATGCAATCTTTAGATTGGAAATAAGGTAATTTGATTATTAGAGTATGAAATGATCTAAGAATGGAATGTTGTAAATGAAAATGTGGAATTAAGCAATGCATGAAATGAATCACTTTACTTGCTAGATTTAGTAAAATGCATGAAACAAAAAGTCAACCCACTAAAATCGATAACCAATGGGAGCAAACAGAAGTGCAAAAAAAATATTTGGCTTCAAACTCAATAGGGACTAAGACTCCAATAAGGGAATCTTGGTCCCATTGAAGGAATTTGGAGGTTCCAAGAACTGGAACAAACAACACACAACTCAGATAGGATTCTGAGCCAAAAAACCTGAGAGGGACTAAGATGCTAGTAAGGGAATTTTTGTCCCAGTGGAGGTTTTTTTGAGAAAAAAAACAAATTTTGAGTTGTTAATGGTGTTTCTAGATTTCCTACCTAGGGAATTGATGTTTGGTAACAAAAAATTGTGCAAATGAATGCAATAAAAAGTAACTAATAACAAGCAATTGGATGCAAAGTGAATGCAATTTTTTCAATTTTGAATGTAATAATAATGTTCCTAAATGTAATTAGGATGATGAACAATGCAATTTTTAGTTTTTCAATGATATGAAATGATGCAAGAAAGTAAAAATGCAACCTATATGCACTTTCACTACTGCAAATATAAGAAACCCTAGATGCAATTTCACTAATGCAAGATGCAAGAAACCCTAGATGCACTTTGACTAATGCAAGATGCAATGAATGAAACCTAGATCTAAGAATTTTATGGACTCCAAATCAGAAAGTGAATGCTCAAGAAGTTGGGTTCACTAGAATGATTGATGGTGAAAAAGAGGCATATAAAATGTCACTATTTCTCCAACTAATCATTCAAGGATGTCATAGGAGTCTTAATTGGATTGACTATCAACCTCACAAGGTGAGTCAATTATCAATGAGCAGGACCTAGGAGTGGGTTCTTTAAGCTCTTAGGAGCTCACCACCAAGAAAATGCTTGGAAAAGACAAATAAGTATTAAACCTAAAAAATCAAGCAATACAAGTTAAATAATGAGATCAAATGATGAAATTAAGCTACACCAAGTTAGGGTATGTGTACCTAGGAAGTCTAGAGATGTAATGAGGATTTTGGAAATGCAAAGAAGCTGCTAAAAAGTGCTATGGAGGACTAAGATGCCCTAGGTGGCGTATTAGTCTTGCTACTATTTTTTAGGGCAAATGTGAAATCTTTAGATGCCAAAACAGGATCCAAAAGAATCTCTGCAAAATATGCTCGGGAGGATTAAGACGCCCAAGGTGGTGTATTAGTTTCATTTTTGAATTTATAATTTTTTTAAATGTGGTCCTAAGGTCCAAGGTCTACACTTGCTTCTCCTCAGATTTAAGGTCTTGAAACTTCTAAATCTAGTATGTAGGTGAGTTTCCATGAAGATGACAACTTTGTAATGAAACTTTGCAACTTGACAACTTTGCAATAGAAATGATCCTCAAGTCTTCAACCTAAATTTGCAATAACAAACATATAAGAGAGGAAAATCTTGTTGATTTTTAGTGAATGGGGGTTTTCCTTGGTCAAACCCCTTGTAGGTAATTAAAACAAATGACGAAATGAATGAAATGAAGCATGAAAAATGAAATGTGTAAATGGTATCACCTTGGATGATGTCTTGTGAAGAAAATTGGCCATGAGGAATGTAGATCTTGGATCCTTGGATAAGATGTGAACAATGGTTGCAAGTAGATCTTCAATGCTATATCCACAACCTTGGCTCAACAACATGAATGGATGCACTAAACCCTTGACATGATGCTTGAATCTTGATGATGGCTCCAAATTCTTGATGAATTACTTTTGAATGCATAGAATTTCATTAGGAATGAATACTCAAATTCTTGTTATCTTGTTATGATAAAATGAGAGAGGGAACCTTGTATTTATACTTATCTATGTTTAATATCCTGAAATTACACCACAACAAGCCAACATATGAAATCATTAATCAAAGGAGGCCAAATCCTTCCAAGATTTGAAATTGAATCCCAAAAATAAGCCAAGGAGAACTAAGATGCCCTAGGTGGCGTCTTAGTCCCAAGGCTCAAATCCGGAGGCACAGACTCCAAAAAGGGACCTTTTTAGGTGCATTCAAGATCAGGGTCCCAAGACCCATGGAGGACAAAGACGCCCTAGGTGGTGTTTTAGTCCCAGTCACAAATCAAGGACACACAGATAGGAACATTAAATTATCATTTATCATTTGATATTTTTTGAGATTTGCCATAAAAATATATAGTTTATTAGGCTTGTGGATGCAAAATAGGGCCAACTAAGCCATAAAGAAGCATAAATAAAGTAAGACGCACCCAAACAAGTGTGAAAATGCAAGGGTAAGAATTTTTCTACACTACATTGATAAAGGAGATAAAAACAATGTTGAGGCTGAAGATTTCGTAGAACACCTAAAGAGCTTACATGAAGAGGTAAGAAATCATATCCTTAAGATGAATTCTCAGTAGAAGGCTAAGGTAGATCTGAAGCAAAGATATAAGGAATTTTAGGTTGGAGATGAAGTCATGGTTCACTTGAGGAAATAAATGTTCCCAATGGAAACGTATAAAAAATTGAAAATGATGAAATTTGGACCATGTAAGATCTTGAAGAAGTATGATTCAATAAATGCTTATGAGGTAGATTTGTCGAGTGGGATAAACTTCTCTCTTATATTCAACAATATAGATTTGATATAATATCATGAAGGAGATATAGAGGATTCACCAATAAAATAATAAGGGAATATTCTAGCACCTACTTCAAAGGAGGAGATTGAAGATATATTGGATATTTGTGTGGGTAGAAGTACACAAAACAAGAAATATGAAGAATATTTGGTTAAGTCACATAAAGTAATTTTTATCGAAGATTCATCATGGCTATCTAAGGCAGAGGTTGACCTTCTTGGTTTTCCTCAGAATACCTGAGACATGACAAGGTCACCTCTCAAATTACCTTGGGTGTGTAATATAGGAGCATCTAGGGTGTAAGAGAAATCTTGCATAAAATAAAATGTTTATTTTAATTTTTGTTATGGTTACTATTTTTAGTAAGTTGGAAGGGCAAAAAATGGAAGGTTTCTATTTTTAGTAAGTTTTCATTTGTGCACGTATGAACATGAAATATTACATAGAGCTCGAGAATGGTGAAGAAATCGCTTCAATACCATTTGTCATTTGTGAGATATTATTTTTTTTGTCTTACATATCCCTTTAAAAATATTCAAAGTCAATTTTGAAGTACCTAGAGGTTCTGGATGGGCCTAAAAAATGGTTGAAAATCATAGTATACTATTGTGGACCTTGTGCTCAATGAGATCTTTCCAATGGCACATACAATTTGTCAATTTGATGCCTGAGTCAAAAGTTATGGCTCTTGAAAGTTGGACTAAAATTTAGGAATTTTGTAAGGTTGTAAAAGGGGTAACAGAAATTGTTTGGAAAGTGGAAAAAACCTTATAAAGTGTCTACAAATGAAAAGGGATTCATTTTGGATGAGAAGATAGACAAAATTATTGTTTTACAAAATAGAACAAAGGTTGGGGTTTCAATGGCCATTGTTGCCATTCACAAACTTTTATGTTTGATTTTTTGCAAGCATTTGCAATCTAGATTTTTGTAGTAGCAGTCTTGTGACCTAATAGTTGATTTGATTGTAGATGATTTCTGAGAGTATAATAAAGTTGCATGTTTGTTGTTCTTGAATGTTATTGTCTGTGTAAGGTGAGTTCAAGGGAGAGTCTCCCTTCATAATATGACGAGAAATTTTTTTCTATCATGATGATGGATCACCATGTGTGATTCAAATTGATGCTACAAAGCACAATTAAATTTAAATGAAGCTTCAATATGGTGTGTTGTTACAATGAGGGAAATGTGTTTATTGTTACATTATATTGTAGAAAAACCATATTCTATGATGTCTTGAATTTGATATTATCATTGAAATGTGAAAGGAAAAATGTAAAATTGTTTTATTAATCTTTGAATTAAGTATGAGCTTGTTTTTGAAGAATTATGTAATTTTTTCTATATGACAGAATTTATTGTGTAGCTTTTTAAATTTAAAAATACAATAATTATTTGATTAAATATATATTATTGAAATAATAATGTATCATCAATATTATCATTAAAAAATTATTTTGTCAATTAATTAATGCATCACTAACTAAAATAAGTTAACGGATGAACTATTCTTAAATATAATTATTTACTCCACACATTTAAACCTATACCCTTGCTTTATTAAACTCTACAAAACTTAGAGGTCAATTTCAATAAATCTTAACTTCATTTTTGTGTTGTGAAAAGCAAGAGTGTTAGCAAACCTAACAATATTTTGCCAAAAATTGGAGCCCTCTTTGTTTATAGTTGGGCAGTCCCTTGGTGGTTCTTCAGTTGCTAATAACTCATAGACTGCCTCCAATGATCAACCAAAAATATTCTTTTGAACTATATGGGAAATCCATAGTACCGACAACCTCTTTGGTTCCAATTACCATTGTCTTTTAGGCCCTTTGAGATAATTGCAGTAATGGACACCCAAATGCGTTGTCCTTGACATTAGAGCCCACCTCGTTAATAGCCCATTTCCCAACAATGACCACTTTGAAACTCTACCTCTCTTGATCTGCATCTTCTCTTTTATGAGAACCTCAAGAGCAAGGGCATCCAAAACTAAACTTACTTCCTCAGATAATAATCCAGTGGAACCCTTATAGCTGTTCTTCTCATGCAAAACTGTTTCTTTAGCATTCTTCTCATCCAGTTATATGGTAATAACCATAGTCATAGTCTTCAAATTCAACCCAAAATTGTCACTAGGTTTCAATCTTGTTACCATACCATTTCTTCCTGTTGGGAATGATGTAGAATGGCCACTTGGAATCATGTTGTCAGCCATGCAATCTATGGATTCGATCACTTGTTGTCTTTGAACCATTTCATTATTTAGTGCAACTTGAAGAAGTATACATCCTAACGAGTTTTTGTTTTGAGATATACAAACTTAATAGATTATTGAACTTTTCATAGAGAAACAAGATTTGTAAGATCCGTATGGTGAAAGCCGCGAAACATCTTCTTATATATGATTTAAAATTTGGAAGCTTTTAGGTTTGTATCATCCGTATTATTCCAGAAGAGATTCCAAACATGAAACAGACAAATAATGGCAGATATACTGGTGGTACAGTTCATTTTATCTTGTATGATTCCCTACATCAGCTTCTGTCATAAAGCAGTTTAGTGCAGGATTTTCACATGTGAATAAAGCAATGTGAATGAGTTGTTAGAGCATCTAAACATTCTGCTGTAAATTGGTCTGCTTTGCTAATTAGGTCTCATTATAAAATGAAATAGTGGAGATGATCATCGCTACAGTTGGCCAAGACCATGCAATAGAATAGCTGCAATGTTGATAAAAATGTATGTAATAAGAGATTCCGGACAAGAGAGTGGGTGGAGCATAAAATTAAAACCATGGAATCAAGCAATGATTTTGTCCTCCATTTTGTATTTTATTTTGTCAGAAGTTTTGAAAGTTTCTAGTGTTACAAAGTGTTATTATTTTATAGCCTCGTCCACTATAATGGGCACAATGTTTAAATGGAAATATTGTACGCATGTGGCATGAGTTTTGTCAAAGAATGTTTTGATAATAAGATTTGTTTTAAGAAAGTTGTCAAAAGCGTTTGACAAGTGTAGTACCTGCTTTTAAATTATTATCATAATGTGTTTGGTGTATATCAACAAACTTATTTTTAAATGATAATCAATAAGTTGCAATTGAAATTTGTTCAACCATAAAATTTGTTCAACATGTTATTATATGATGAGGGAAATGGTTGGTATAAATTTATATATTTTAGTTTAGAGGGTCAATTGAATTACTTTTATCATTATACTTTTGGAGAAGTGTGGTTGATAGAGTGGGATATTTCTTAATTCTATGAAAATTACAAAATGTTTGTTAGTTATGATTATTGAGAAATATTTTTCTTACATTGAAATTATGAATAAGAGGAAGATTAATAATCAAAATGGTTGAATTAATTGATTAGCATCAATTAAGGTAAAAGGTGGGAAGCTACTTGCTTTCCTCTCTTAGCATACAAGGTTTCGATGATGCTCTTCAACACTATCAAATAATATATTTGTAGGCCTATGTGCATGTGAAATATTATTGTAGGTACCGAAATCCTTAAGACCCTACATTCAATACTACATCAAAGATTCAAAATCATAAATATCAGATTAAACTACTCATGTACTTGAATCAAGATCGTTTCTATGCAAATCAAAATTGTAGACATAAATTTGGCCTAGTTTCATGCATAATTCTAGATATTGCAAAGAGTATAACTCTATCTTAGTCAATCCATCTCAAACCCAATTTTCTTTATCAAGTAAGTATTGTTTGTCATATTCAAATCAATCTACCTTGCTCTAACATCATGGTACACTTTAATGTTTGTTACTTAATATATATTTTAGATGTGATCTATTGGGATAATAGGTGGCATTCACCCTATAAATATTATGTTTTGAGTAATTATATTTAATTATGTAGATAAAATAATTTATGGTCTCTAAACATGTTGAAGTGGGTTATAAATAGAATGCCCATGTGTTGGTGGAGAAATTATTTATTTATTATTTATTCTTTGAGATACTTGGAATATTTTGTAAGAAGGCATTGATTAGGGAGTTACATTGAAAGGGTCAAAATTTGAAGTTACAAAGAATCTTTTGATTGGGTGGATATAACATGAACATTGAATTTCATCATGGAGTGCCCCTAGAATTTATATCTCGGTTAATTTGACTATTATGATATAGAATGTATGACATCCATGAGATGTAAGAAAAGTTACATAGAATACTGAGATACTTGATGACAACCTTAGGGGCATTGGATTTTTGTAATGTATTAGGATTTTGGATACCACTTAATGGTTTCTTCCTTTTAAATTTACTATATATTAGAGGTACACATGATAGTGAATTGTAAGGTTCTTTTATAGGTACTCTTATGGTGTCAAGATACAATTAGATGGATAAGTGGATTGTATGATTTTACTATATTATTTGGAATAATACAATCTTGGGTCTCTTTGGAGTGATTTTTTTAGCAAATGGTTTCACTATATATATCTAGTGTCTATATGATTTCCATTTTATAATTTTATTGATTTCTACTCACTTCTTCTTTATTTGATTAATAAATATATTATTGAACTAATCACATCATGATCAAATCAAATCACTATATATAGTTAACATTTCTATTGTGTAACTTACCATATATTTCAACATTTATTATTAGAGCTTCAACTAGATTATATAAGGGGACACATTTCTTGCAATGTTGATAGGTTTTAATAATTGTATATTAGGATTATCATTTTAGTTGTTTTAAAAATCCAAGCTTGGCTAGAGAAGCTATGGTAATCATATTATGGTTTGAGATTGAGAAGTTCAATAGCTCTAGATGTGAGCTCCATGGGACCTAAAAATAGAGGATCTCTTAGAGGATTGAGATTAAGTGAGAGTAGTTTCAAAGGAAGAACCTATAAAAATATGCGATGAAGGTTAGAGAAAGATAGATACGAATTAATAAGGAACCATTTTGATTGTGCCTTGTAAATTTAGTTATCTTAAATGCCTCAAAGGAGGCTTCCACTTTCATTTTGGGGAATAAAATTGACAAGATCTATCAAACAAAGAGTTAGGTAAACAAACTTTGATAAAAAAAATAAAATTATTCTCCTTAAGAATAAAGAAAGGAGACTTTGTAGTTGAGAATTTCTATGTATTTAATTTCTTTTTTATTTAGTTGTGTAGTATTAACATTAAGATGAAAGAGGAGGATCGACATATTTAATTGCTTTTCTATTTACCTAAATCTTGAGAGAGTCTAATTGTTGTGTTGAGTGGTTCCACTATATATCCCAAAATGAATTCCCTTATTGTCACATTTTTCTTAGTAAGGAAATATAGTAGAATTTATGGATGAGGATTACAAGGATGCACTTCATGGATGTGGTAGACCCAAGGAAAAATAGTAACAAAAAGGGGTATACTTGGAGAGGTATAACTCAAAAGGAAAAGCAACAAGGAACTCAAAAGAGGGAAGGCACAAACACTAAGCCTAAAATAGATATAGGGAATAATTAGATGGATCTCAAATCAAATATCAATGGGGACTCCATAGGAGGCAAAGCTAAAATAGAAGTATCAAAAGCACATGAGAGGTCCTCATGGAAGGCTATAATATAAAATTAATAGATCAAGGGGATAAACATTAACTATGGCACCAAGATGACTTAGTCCCAACTAAATTCATTATTTTTAATTCTTGTTCCAAAAACTTCAAGTTGTGTACCTAGGACATCTATAAAAGAACACCACTCTTAGTTGATTTTAAGGATCCTTTAACCATTCATTTATTGGGAGAAAACCTTTGCAACTATCTATTGAAAGGATTAACCTACAATCACTAATTAGTTATTTTCATAAGGTACATCAACCATTGCATCACCAAATACTAAAACCCTAGTTCTTCCACTTGGCTACTATTAGGATAAAAAGCTGATATTCACTTACAATCCTAATTCTTATTTAATTATTCAGATGATAAAGATTGTATAATATCCAAACAATTTTGGGTGGGCTAAATGGGATTCCTATGTATGGGTGGGAATATTATTTAATTACTGTTTATTATCCATGATACTTCAAGTATTATGTAATAAGGCATTGAAATGGGGGTTACATTAATGACTTCAAATTTTGGAGTTATTGTTGAATCCCTCTTGTGCTATTTTGTCCTTGATGTCACTTTGTGATTCTTTGGCATCTTGATGATTATCTTCTCAGTTGATCTACTTTGCTGATTGGCACATTTACTTCACTATTTATTTTATCTTGGTGGCACTGATAGTTTAACTCCATGTGCAGAATACAAGTGACTGTTGAGGTATTCTGATTATTGGTTATTTGCTCCATTGATAAGGTGATACATTTCTAGTTTTCATCTCTTGGAAAATTGGCTTTAATGAATTCAGCTAGGGTTTTTGGTATGGAAGAATGGCATTCAAAATCTTGCATAATATCTAGATTTTATTACTCTTCTTAATGCATTGGATATTATATTGTTGCTGAGCTTTGAAAATGAGATTCAATCAGTCCATTCCTTTGCATATGGCATTGTCAATTCATCATGCAAATTCAGTCTTCATGTCTTTGGATACCATTGATCATATTATAGCATTGAATTTCAAATGTGATGGAAATTTATTTTAATGGTTATCAAATTGTTATAATGCCCGTCGACATGCTTGAATTTGGTAAGACTGTGGATTCAAAAGGTCTTACTACGGTACCACTGGCAGTTAAGCCAGTGACCGCGGTAGTGCGGTGGAAACCGCCAGCGACAAGCAGAACAACTACTGCTACACCGCGAGCTGTCAGGATGTTAACTACGATAATGTGGTGTAAACAGTCAGTGACAAGCAAAAAGGTACCACTATACCACGAGAAGTCTGAAGTTTGACCGCGGTAGTGTGGTGAGCGATGTTAGCAGCAAGTAGATAGCTACCGTTGTACCATGGGTTGTCAAAATTGAAACCATGGTAATGTGGTGGAAACGACTAGCGGTTAGCTTGGAGCTACCACTGTACTGAGAGTAGTCCAAAGCAAGACCGCAGTTGGGCAGTAAAGGATGCAGTAACAATTAGTGTTAGCTACCGTTGTACCATAGGTAGTCTGAAGGGTGGCTGCGGTTGTGCGGTAAGGAAACAGATGTCAATTTATTTCTGTCGACATGCAAGTCGTTGATCTTTCTATAGATTTCAAAGTGTATCATGCG
The DNA here is from genome assembly GCA_007115665.2 of Sequoiadendron giganteum. Taxonomy (NCBI): domain Eukaryota; kingdom Viridiplantae; phylum Streptophyta; class Pinopsida; order Cupressales; family Cupressaceae; genus Sequoiadendron; species Sequoiadendron giganteum. Next base: position 505,379,458 of record CM021101.1, on the reverse strand, counting down.
GTTTTGATTTATTAATTTTTGTCCTCTCGGACTCCAAATGCTATCATATTATACAAAGGATTTCGTGTGAAATTTAAAAAGGGAAAATATTTATGCTTCATTGTTCAAGGGTTTGGAACCCTAATCTTGCCACCTCCATGGAATCTCTCTCTTGGTCATTTCACTGTGAACTCGACTGTCTTCTTCTGCAACTCTTGGAAAACGAATGGAGAAGCTTGAAAGACCATCACCATGGTCATTTCTCTTGTCAGGTTCTTGGCATCGTGAATACTCAAAATAGCAATGTGGCTCAGGTTGCTCAGCTACTTTATAGTTCTAGTAAATTGCCTATGGAAAATTATTTTTTGGTCTTCACAGGTATTCATCTATTTTATCTTTACAGAAATGTTACCTTCTCTGATTAGGCTAATAAGAGATAAGTGTTTGCTTCTGCATGGCAGTTGAAGAGTTGGTTTATTATAGATCTTATGCTATTTTGCTTTTAGCACTACTTGTGCAGGCTGCTTGAGAGAACAGGTTTCATTCTGACTTCTATATTTGCACAATGCTTGAGTGCTCTAGTCAGAAGATCTTATTCAAAATTATTTTTCCCTCATAATCACAGTAACATCTATCTTTGTTGCTCAACTATAGCACGGTAACTTGATATTCATCTTGGTGTAATTCTTTAAAAGGGAAAAACAAGCAACTGTTGTAACCCTTCTTGGGATGTAATGATGTAAAATGTAAAAAGAGAAAAACAGAGAGATTAGGGCCTAATCATCTCTAATAAACCTAAAAATATACAAGGGCAGTTTTTTTTTTTAAGTGAGGAAATGGGGTAATGTACGGTGATGCTGAAAAATTGGAAAACACAGTGTGAAGTCAGTTTGTGTAGTTTCTGAATGGGAAAAGGTTGAAAATCAAACAGTGAGAAAAGAAAGAAAAGATATATCAATGTAATATAGTTTGTGATGAAATATTGTATTTTCACTTAAACTAAATTATTTTCCTCAAGCTATATCGAGATTAGATAATGTATGGAATTCTGAAGAGTCAATTTTTACTCTTGAAAATTCTATGCTTTATCTATCAAGAGGCACTTGACATAAATAAGTGAAACAGAGAGATCCTCTATACTATTGTACATTCTATTAAATATCAGGAAAGGGGTTGGTGCTCCTTGAGTTGATGCTCAGAAATCAGCCATTGAGGCTTTGTCAAAATATTTATTGAAATGAAAGCCTGAGAAAGGAAGCAGGTTCAAAAGTGGTTTTTCTACCCCAGGAGGGTTTTCCACTCGGCATATTTTGTGTCTATTTGTGTCTCTGTGATTCATTTGCTTCAATACCTTACTGCTTTAAAATGCAATTTTACACTACTCATTTCGGTTTATATGATTGCATTCGAATACATGAATGACACTATCATTGATAAATGAGAACATATGTATGGTTCTTTTCAGTTTCAGTTAAAATTATTTAAGAAGTTATAAACACTGATTCACCCCCCCTCCCCTCCCTCTCAGTGTATTTTCACTCCAAAAATTGGTATCAGAGCCTAGGGTCCTCTGATAGGTCTTTCCAATGTAGGATTGATTCTGGACTTGGAGTCTATTCAAAATGTCTCAAGCTCATGAAGGTACTTCCATGACTAGAGCTCCATTATTTGATGGAATTGATTATGTATTCTGGAAAATGAGAATGGAGACTTATTTAACTTCTATTGACCTTGATGTCTGGAGCATAGTATTGTCTGGGTACACTATACCAACTACTTTGCCAACTACTTCTGATGAAAAGAAGAGATATGAAACCAATGCAAGAGCAAAGCATGCTCTTCTATGTGCTCTGACTAAAGATGTCTTCATCAAAGTCATGCATTGCAGTTCTGCTTGAGAAATTTGGACTAAACCTGAAACTATCTATCAAGGAAATGAAAAGGTAAAACAGTCCAAAGTCCTCACTTTAAAACATTATTTTGAAGAATTAAAATTGAGGGATGATGAAAAAGTAGCTAACTATTTTTTGAGAGTTGATGAAATAGTAAATTCCATGAAGGGTCTGGGAGAAGAAGTCAAGGAGTTTGATGTTGTAACCAAGGTCATCAGAACCTTGCCAACAAAATTTGAAGCTAAGGTATCTACTCTAGAAGAGAAGAAACATTTTACCCAGCTTACCCTTGACAGTCTACAAGGAACTCTGACTGCTTATGAAATGAGGATTAGTAAAAACAACACCACTACAAAAGAAGCAACATTTACTGCTGAAAGGAAAGAACTTGGGATGAGCTCTTTGAATCAGAATTTTCTAATTCTAAAGAATCCCACTTTGTGAGGAAGCTCAAAAAGGGTTCTGGAAAGTATAAGGGAAAACTTCCCTTCAAATGCTTTAACTATGGCAAAATAGGCCACTTTGCTGCAAAGTGCCCCTATGGTGACACAAACAGTGATAACGAAAAATCTGAGAAATTTGCCAAGAAAAAGGCTTATAGATCCAAACAAAAATTCAATTTCAAAAAGAAGAAAAGTCTATATAGCAAAAATGAAACAGACTCTGAATCTGATGATTCTCTAGATGAAGAGGATGAAAATCTCTTCATGGGTGAAATCATTCAGCAAGATGAAACTAACAATAATGATGCTAAAGAAGGTGAAGTGGATTATGAAGGAGAACTGAAATGTGCTCTAAAAGAGCTGAGAAAACTTAAGAAATAGTTGTGTGCTCAAGAACAAAATGTTGTTTTAGATAGCTCACAAGAGCAGCTCATAAATCTTGAGATAATTTCATTAAAAACTCAACTTGAAGAATCCAAGAGAGTTGAAGATTGTCTTCGCATTGACATAAGTTTTAAAGACCAAGAAATTCAAAAACTTGAACATGAGATTGTAGATCTTAGGAAGACTATTGAAAAATATGAAATCACTCTTAAACTGAACGACATGCTCAGTAAACAGAAATTAAACAAAGACAAAACTGGTATTGGCTTTGTTAAAGGTGAATGTTCAAATGATAGTGAAAAGAACAATGTTGTTGCTGGAAACAAAAATCCTGAACTCAAACATCTTGAGTTTGTCAAGGATCATATTCATCCTTTTAGGAGCAACAGAATGGTTTACAACTCCTACCTTCTCTTTTATGGGTATTGTTACTTCTGCAATAAATTTGGTGACAAAGTAAGCTCTTGCAGATTTATGAATTCTAGAACTCCTAGATTTGGATTTAGGCAGAATCATGGTTTTGCAAGAAAAATTAGATGTTTCACATGCAAATCTTTGGGTCATTCTGCTAAGCAATGCAATGTTGATTAGCAAAATAAACAATTGAAAACTATCAAAGTCTGGAAACCCAAAGCAGTTAACAACATTGAACAGACTATGCTTGTTCAAAATTCTTTTCACTCAAAGAAAAAGGACCTATGGGTCCTAGACAGTGGCTATTCAAACCATATGACTGGTGACAAAGAAAAATTTACAAATCTAGAAGACTATGTTGGTGGATATGTAAAGTTCAGAGACAACTCTGGAATTCAAATCAAAGGTAGATGTTCTCTGTTTTTGAATGAAGACACTCCAATATACAATGTATACTATGTAGAAGGATTAAAACATAACCTTCTGAGTGTTAGTCAAATCTGTGATAGTGGCTATCAAGTCCTATTCACTTCACAAGGATGTGAAATCAAAAACCAGTCTAGTAAAGTTGTTGCTGCTAGAAGAAGGACCAAGGGAAATGTCTACAACTTACTTGACACCTCTAGAAATGAAAAAAATCATGGTATATGCTTAATGAATCATGTTGAAGAAAGTTGGTTGTGGCACAAGAGACCAAGCCACATTAATTTTGACAATATGGTCAAAATTAGCGAAAATCAAAATGTAAGACATCTGCCCCTTCTTAGAAAACTTGACAAAGCAGTTTGTAAAGAGTGTCTCAAAGGAAAGAAAACCAAGGTAAGCTTTAAATCGAAGGAACACTTCTCTACTAAGCCTCTGCAAATTGTTCATACTGACTTATGTGGTCCTACAAGGACTAGGTCCATAAATGGTGAGAAATATTTCATGATGTTTGTTGATGACACCATTTTTGGTTGCAACAATATTGCCTTGAGTAAAAAATTCTCACAAATCATGGAATCTGAATTCAAAATGTCTATGTTGGGAGAACTGTCATTTTTCTTAGGTCTTCAGATTTTATAACTTGACTCTGGCATCTATTTATCTCAAGCAAGATATGCAAAAGAAATGTTAAAAAGGTTTAAAATGGATGAAAGTCATCCTGTAAGCACTCCAATGGCTACTGGCTTTAAACTTAGCAAAGTTGATGAATCTCCTACTGTAAACTCAACTGACTATAGGTCAATGATAGGAAGCCTATTATATTTAATAGCCTCAAGAACTGAGATAATGCAAGTTGTTTGCATGGTTGCTCGTTTTCAATCATCTCCTAAGGAATCTCACATCAATGTTGTGAGAAGGATTCTTAAATATGTTCAAGGCACAATTGATTATGGGCTCTGGCATCCCAGAAGCAATGATTTCTCTTTAGTAGCATTTACTGATTCTGACTGTGCAGGATGTCTAGATGACAGGAAAAGCACTAGTGGTGCTGCTTTCTTTCTTGGTGATCATTTAGTGGCTTGGCACAACAAAAAGCAAGAATTTGTTTCACTCTCTACTACTGAAGTAGAATATATAGCTACCACTTCTTGCTGCACTCAGGTAATTTGGATGTCACAAACATTATCTGATATGGGTATTGAAATTCCAAAACCTATTATTATTCTGTGTGACAATACTAGTGCAATCAATATCTCAAAAAATCTAGTTATGCACTCTCAAAATAAACATAGCTATAAAGTTTAATTTTCTTCATAAAAAGGTGTTGGCTAACGAGGTATCTGTGCAATATGTTCCTACACAAATACAGGTTGCTGACATTTTTACAAAACCGTTGGCTCAAGATGTTTTTGAAAGATTTAGGTCTCGATTAGGAGTTGTCTCTCAATCATTGTTATATTAAATAGTCTATCTTGGTGATAGGGGGAGATGGCCAGCTCTTCCTACAGCTCATACACGTTGCTTAAAGGTTAAATTTGTAGTTTGGTGGAAATTCACAGTTTTTTTTGGTTTATCTTTGTTGGTCTCCCTTTATCCTTGTGTCAAAAAGGGTGAGAATTTTGAGCATTCGGTTACAGTTCATTATCTTTGGTTTGGTGGCTCAGTTTTTCCATCAAGGACAAAGGGGGAGTTTGTTGAATCCCTCTTATGCTATTTTGTCCTTGATGTCACTTTGTGATTCTCTGGCATCTTGATGATTATCTTCTCAGTTGATCTACTTTGCTGATTGGCACATTTACTTCACTATTTATTTTATCATGGTGGCACTGATCGTTTAACTCCATGTGCGGATTACAAGTGACTGTTGAGGTATTCTGATTACTGGTTATTTTCTCCATTGATAAGGTGATATATTTCTAGTTTAACATTTGTGTTTCAATACTTCACTTGATTACAAGTGACTGGCATGATCAACTCTTTTACAGGTTGATTACTTATGCTTGATCAGTTACAAGCATCTTGATATTCGTCGAGGTATACTTCTCATTCTTTAGTCAGTGGCATGGGTTTGAGGAACAATCTTGTTATTATTTTGAGCAACTCAGTTTTCATCTCTTGGCAAATTGGCTTTAATGAATTTAGTTAGGGTTTTTGGTATGGGAGAATGGCATTCAGAATCTTGCATAATATCTAGCTTTTATTAATCTTCTTAAGGCATTGGATATTATATTGTTGCTGAGCTTTGAAAATGAGATTCACTCAGTCCATTCCTTTGCATATGGCATTGTCAATTCATCATGCAAACTCAGTCTTCATGTCTTTGGATACCATTGATCATATTATAACATTGAATTTCAAATGTGATGGCAACTTATTTTAATGGTTATCAAATTGTTATAATGCCCGTCAGTATGCTTGACTTTGGTAAGACCACGGCTTCAAAAGGTCTTACCGCGGTACTACTGGTAGTTAAGCTAGTAACCTTGGTAGTGCGGTGGAAACTGCCAGTGACAAGCAGAATAGGTACCGCTACACCGTGAGCTGTCAGGATGTTAACCACGGTAATATGGTGTAAATAATCAGCGGCAAGCAAAAAGGTACCGCTATACTATGAGCAGTCTGAAGTTTGACCACGGTAGTGCAGTGAGCACTGTTAGCGACAAGTAGATAGCTACCGCTGTACCGTTAGCTGTTAGAAGTGAAACCGGGGTAACACGGTGGAAATGACTAGCAGTAAGCTTGGAGCTACCGCTGTACCACGAGTAGTTCAAAGCAAGACCGCAGTTGGGCAGTAAAGGATGTGGTAATAATTAGTGTTAGCTACCGATGTACCGCAGGTAGTCTGAAGGGTGACCGCGGTTGTGCGGTAAGGAAACATATGTCAATTTATTTCTTTCGGCATGCAAGTCGTTGATCTTTTTGCAGATTTCAAAGTGTATCATGCGGTTTTGATTTATTAATTTTTGTCCTCTCGGACTCCAAATGCTATCATATTATGCAAAGGATTTCATGTGAAAGAAAAAGGGAAAATCTTTATACTTCATTTTTTGAGGGTTTGGAACCCTAATCTTGCCACCTCCATGGAATCTCTCTCTCGGTCATTTCACTATGAATTCGACTGTCTTCTTTTGCAACTCTTGGACAGCGAATGGAGAAGCTTGAAAGACCATCACCATGGTCATTTCTCTTGTCAGGTTCTTGGCATCGGGTGAATACTCAAAATAGCAATGTGGCTCGAGTTGCTCAGCTACTCTATAGTTCTGGTAAATTGCCTATGGAAAATTCTTTTTTGGTCGTCACAGGAATTCATCTATTTTATCTTTACAAAACCGTTACCTTCTCTGATTAGGCTAAGAAGGGATAAGTGTTTTCTTCTACATGGTAGTTGAAGAGTTGGTTTATTATAGATCTTATGTTGTTTTGTTTTTAGCACTACTTGTGCAGGCTGCTTGAGAGAACAAGTTTTAATTCAACTTCTATATTTGCACAATGCTTGAGTGCTCCAGTCAAAAGATCTTATTCAAAATGATATTTCCCTTGTAATCATGGTAAAATCTATCTCTATTGCTCGACTATAGCACGGTAAATTGATATTCATCTTGGTGTAATTCTTTGAAAGGAAAAAAAGAGCAACTATTGTAACCCTTCTTGGGATGTAATGATGTAAAATGTAAAAAGAGAAAAACAGAGATATTAGGGCCTAAACATCTCTGATAAACCTAAAAAGATACAAGGGAAGTTCTATTTTTTAAGTGAGGAAAGGGGGTAATGTACGGTGATGTTGGAAAATTGGAAAACACAGTGTGTAGTCAGTTTGTGTAGTTTCTGAATGGGAAAAGGTTGAAAATCAAATAGTGAGAAAAGAAAGAAAAGATATATCAATGTAATACAGTTTGTGATGAAATATTGTATTGTCAGTGAAAGTAATTTATTTTCCTCAAGCTATATCGAGATTAGATAATGTATGGAATTCTAAAGAGTCAATTTTGACTCTTGAAAATTCTATGCTTTGTCTGTCAAGAGGCACTTGATAGAAATAAGTGAAACAGAGAGATCCTTTGTACTATTGTACGTTCTATTGAATATCAGGAAAGGGGTTGGTGCTCCTTAAGATTGGTGTCTCTAAATAGAGGGGTTGGTGCTCCTTGAGTCGGTGCTCAGAAATCAACCATTGAGGCTTTATCAAAATATTTATTGAAATGAAAGCCTGCAAAAGGAAGTAGGTTCAGGAGTGGTTTTTCTACCCCAGGAGGGTTTTCCACTCGGCATATCTTGTGTCTATTTGTGTCTCTATGATTCATTTGCTTCAGTACCTTACTGCTTTAAAATGCAATTTTACACTACTCATTTCAATTTATATGATTGCATTCGAATACATGAATGAAACTATCATTGATAAATGAGAACATATGTATGGTTATTTTCTATTTTAGTTAAAATTATTTAAGAAGTTATAAACACTTATTCACCCCCCCCCTCTCAGTGTATTTTCACTCCAATAGTTATATGGTATAGTTCTAATTTGACCAATATAATAGAATCCATGAAATCTATGATCAATGTGTTATAATAGTGTACAAGGTGTAAGTGGAGTTGTATACTATTTTGAAATGCTTGATCATGACCATAGGGGCATTAGATATTTTCCATCATAGCTCATGGTTTTAGATACCACAATGATTTATATTTTTTATCTTTTCTATATACTAGAGGCATTATATAGTGGATTGCAAGGTAATTTTGTAGGTACGAGTCTATGCAGGATCATGGGGGTCCAAAAAATGGCGATGTGAAAAAAGACATTTTTTACTTACCCAAAATCATGAAATTCCACTTTAACTTTGTCTAGGCTTAGGTAGAAAGTACATGTTACCATAGCAATGACCAAACTAGAACATATATATGTTCTAAAATGGATATCCATTATGTGGATTTGTTAATCTTTGAAGCTCCCTTTGGGTTGGGTTTTATTTGGCTTTGCATAAGCCTTGGATGCACATGTTATATTTACAACTCTCTGGGATTCTTTGGTCACGCCATCATCCGATTGCACCACGTGTCAGCAACACACACCTTTGAAAATCTTATCCCCTTTCTTTCGTCTTTGAGTTTTGTCTTTGTGCCACGTTGCATAGACCCTCAGACACCTTTTTGGGTGGGCCCCACAATTATAAGCTTATGTCAAGGTCATGCCACATGTCACCTCTGCGGGGATTGTGTCTCAAAGAAATAAAAAATGAATGAAGGCCCTCGCCTCTACTCCATGGGGACCTTGGTCTCAAGTGAGGGAGGAATGAATAGAAGGATTTGCTTCTTTGTCACGTGTCCTAATCGATTCTTCAAACAGTTAGACACGTTTCTTCATGAGAATTTTGTTGCTCCCCCTTCGAGACCACAACCATCATTTTCTGCAGAGCGCACTTTGTTCGAAGAAACGAAAGGATATTTTTGTTGTGATTTATCTTTAAGAATCATCAAAAGGGAAGATGACCCATGTTTGAGGAATATTTTCAGTTATTGGGTTTCAGGCGGTGGAGGGGTTTATATATATTGATTTTGACTCTCTTGGGAAGGGTGGGAAAATACAGAAAAAAGAGATTGAGAACTCTAGGCCTTTGTATCTTCTTTCTGATTATTGTATTAAGACTTATAGACTGTGCCAATTTGTTCAAACTCTCAGTTTCTTAGTTAATAGATAAGACATTATACTGTGTTGTTTGTTGTACTAAGTAGTTCATCTGCACGAATTTTACAATTTCAATATAAATTTGTTGTTCGGATCATGTCTCAAACTCTTCTTGTTCAATGAATGTATATGGAAGTTATACTATGTTATTTTATTGACTTCTTAGGATTTTCATCTACTTTTTCTGTTATTTTCAGACATGCAGATTGTTGAACGAGCCCTCAAACCTCATCTAAAAGGAAGGTTTCATGTGCCTATATACTTAAATCTTGGCGTATCACCTTAGCATTAGAATTTAATTTTGTATATCTGCTTCCTTTTCCCATTTTCAACCCAAATTACATGAAGATTTAGCTTCTTTAAAATCTAAGGGTTACTTAGTTTAGTGCAATTGGCTCCCCCATAAGCTTAGTTTCCCATAAGGTTGTTTTCCTAGTAAGTTTATGCATCAAAAGTTCCTTTTCTAGAATACCCAATGGGACTATGTTTGAATTTATCTAAATTTAAAGTGGGTGTATAAGCCATAGATCTATTACCAGATCCCAAATAGTGAATAATCCTAGCTTGCTAGTACCACCATTGGTAACATTACAAGCAAGGGCTCGTCAAGCAAACGTTCTGACCCCTCTACGAGCCCCATTGCTAATGGCTAACAAAACTTACGTAGCCTAGGATTCTAGAAGTCATCTTAGAGCACTAGTAGCACCAGCCATATGGGTTCATATCCCAACCTCTACTCTAAGAGATTTACCAAAATTCATTAGGGAAGGCTAAAAACACCACCCGACCATCTGCAAGATGTGGAAGACATGTGATTGGTACATGGTGTCATTGATGAAAACATAGCGCTGAGGTTACTTGCAGCCTCTTTGAAAGGAAAAACATTAGATTGGTACTGCACTCTGGGAGCCAATACTATCAACACCTAGGATTAGCTCAGAGATCCTTTTTATGAGAAATTTTCAAACAAAAAAGATCCGTCTTTTCTATTCTAGTAGCTGGTGACCATTAAGCAGCCCCTCAAGAGGCCATGAATGACTTCAATTCTAGGTTCCACATGACTTGGCAAAGGATCCATACCACTATTCACCCGCCTCCTGATTTGGCATTCATGTTCTACCTAAAATCTATCAATGCTAATGTCTTAATGATGATTCAGTCTCTTGGTGGGAATACCTTGTCGGACACATATATCATTGTTGTGAAGGAAGAGAATAATTTGATTGATGCCAAAGGGTTACCGCATCGGCCCACGATGCCTATATTTACAGAATTGTCAGCTCCTTCCCCGAAGTAGCTTCAACCAGTGTGCTCGCTCCTCCCCAATCTATGTACACATATCCGAGTGCACCACAGAATGTTACTTCTACATACAACTCTTTAGTGGTTGAGATTAGCAACGTCAATGAGTTTTTGTGCTCCTTCTCAAGTAAAAGAACTAGTACCAAGTGACAACAATCCATGCCTCTGAAGCCAACTTACCAAAATTACCAAGGCGAAAGACCTTCTTACCAGCAAGACCAATTCCAAGGTGGTACATACACAAATACACAGACCCACCCAAACCATCAGATTGTGTCAGTGCCTACTCCACTACAAAATGTTCCATCGAGTTCAAATAGAGAGCCGGTGGCAGGGAAAAACAATCTTGCTAATATTACCAATTCTTGGTGTTTCCCCTGCAATGAAGAACATATGCCAGGAAATTGTATGCACGAAAATTTACAGTAGAGAATATTGGAACAACACAGTCAAGGTGTTTCACCAGACTCAGGAGGTTATAGGTATGCCTCTCTACAAATGGAAAATGCGGTACTTACCATTCAAATGCAAGGAATCTCTTTGGAACGAGAAGCATATATAGATCCTAATCATGCGTTGTTCTCATGGATAGAAGGAGAAGAGGTGAAACTTGTGGATGATGTTTCCACATCAAAGGCCCTGCAAGTCCAATCAAATTACAACACTCTCTTAAAGAGGAGGTTCATGGGTGAACCGGTTTCTCAATAGTCCAAAAACGTTCCCAACTAAGCCCCTAGCACCTCCACAGTTGTCCAACAATCTTAGCCACATAGGGAGATTGTTATAACAAAGTCTAAGTTGCAGAAGTCTCTGACTTGTTAGAAACCAAGATCAGACATGCAAACCAAACGGCCTTCCACAGAAGGGAAAAATAATAAAAAAGCAGAGCATTGCATGAAGATGTGCAAATTGATATTATTCAGAATTGAGAAATTACAATGAGATGAATTGATTTGTAGAAGCAATGTATGCATAACCCTAATGTTGACCTAAAACCATCTCAACTAAATAAAGCTTACTTATTAATTAAATAAACTAATTATTACTTAAATAAAACCTAAGTAAACTTAATAAAGTGTAATTAAATAATTAATTACACCAACACCCTCCCTTAAGTGAAACTTAGGGAGATTAAAAAAGAATGCACCTAAAAACTAAGATAAATGCAAGAAAGCATGAATGGGTCTCGACAATAAGGCCTGATCAGGTACCCATGTACAAATGCAATGAAAGAGAGAGAAAGAGAAAGAGAAAGAGAAAGAGAAAGAGGAGAAAAATGAGTGGGACAAACCCCCCCCTCAATGAGATGACCTACTGTAAAGAAGCTCACTGGAAGAAAATTGTGGAGTAACATTGGAACCTGAATCCAGCAAGCAAGGAAAGATACTTCTATTTACTACTGAAACTAAATGAGAGTCACTAATTGACTCAAGGAATCATGAAAAAAGCAACTACAGACCCGATGCCATGGAACACTCGAAAACTCCAAACGGGAATAACCCTGGAATCTATGAAGCAATAGTAGATAAAATGATGCCCCCCATAAGAGGGAATGATATGATGAAAGAATATGGAAGTCGTGTATCTCTATGACGATGCCAAACTGTGACTAAAACTGATCCATAGGAGCAAGTAACATGAAGATTCTAGAACATTAACCACAAACTTAGAGGCCCTCAAACTGAGATGTGACCCAATGTAGATCAATAACCATAGGATCTCAATCTAAAGTGTGAACCGATGTGAATCTGATATGTGTCAAGCAAGAGCAAGATGTGGCCAAAAGAAACTAAGAAACTAGATACAACCCATGCGAGTTGTCATCAAAATCAAGATGAGATCAAAGTGAAATGAAACTCTAATCAGATTATTATGCAAGAAACCCCCCTGATGGAACTTTATATTAGTTCATTTATTACAATAACCCATGATTGTAAAAGGAGAGAATGCTAAACATGCATAAACTAAAGAGAAAATGCAAACCTAGAGCATAAAAAAAATAGAATGAATGCACAAGAAAAAGCTCACATATGCCTCCCTGATAAATATGGACCCCAGATATATGTAGAGGACTAAACCATCTTTCCAATTCAGCGAGAATGAGAAAAAAAGGATCATCGAGTCAAAAGATATGCCCTCCGAAGTGAAAACAACAACATCTGAGTTCAAGGACCTAAAAAATAAAATTGGAGAAAAATCAGAGAAAAATACCTCAACAACTGGATTGGCATTGGAATCAACTTTCTAATGGTATCTCGTTTGTGAAAAAAGGACACTGTATGCAAAAGTTAAGCCTGATTTTGTAAAAGTGCTCCAAAATGACCAATTTGGCCTATAGGCAGCCCAGGGGGCTAAAATATTTTTGGCCCCTGGTCCTATGTGCGACCAAGGGCTGGCGGGTAGGGGGTTGGGGCAGAGCCCCTGGTCACCCATGTGACTGCGGTGAGTGCAGAGGGGTCAGCCAGGGGTTGGGCGCATAGCGCCCGGTCCCCCATGTGACCAGAGGTGCTGGAGGAGGAGCCCACAGGGGTTGCAAACTAGCCGACGGTGCTTTGGAGGTGGAGGCTGGTGGCGGTGGTGGATCGGTGGCCACCTAGTGGCTGCTCAGTGGTTGTCGAAGCCTTTTTGAACTACAGGCGCTGACGTGAATCCCAAAAAACACAAGTTTTTTTTTTTCAATTTTCGTGCTTTGTGGAGCGTGTTGGGGAGGAATACGACCTCCCTGGAAATTTTTTTTGCCTCAGAATCAAATTTCTCTAAAATTGATGAAACAAAAGGCGTTCTTAGGGTTTTTGGCTGCTGTGAACATGATGGTGACCTTCGTTTGTGTCGAAAATGCTTTGAAAAATTGGCTACCCCTAGAGCTTGCACAAAATCACTGAGTTTGAAACCCTCACAGATCTCTTCAACGATGACCAAAATCAAAAAAATAAAAGCCAATCTTGACTTTTTCTAGTTCTCTGAATCCAATTGAGGTTCCCGATCTGATCCAAAATGCTACATAAATGAACTCAAGGCATGAAACCCTCGAGGAGCCCCGAACGTGCTCTGTAATGATTTTCTCCAAAATCTAAGAAGGGGTTGCATGTCAAGGCTCTCATACCATGTTAGAAACCAAGATTAGACATGCAAACCAAAAGGTCTTCCACTAAAGAGAAAAACAATAAAAAAGCAGAGCTTTGCATAAAGATGTGCAAATTGATATTATTCAAAACTGAGAAATTACAATGAGATGAATTTCTTTATAGAAGCAATGTATGCATAACCCTAATGTTGACCTAAAACCAGCTCAACTAAATAAAGCTTACTTATTATTTAAGTAAACTAATTATTATCTAAGTAAAACCTAAGTAAACTTAATAAAGCGGAATTAAATAATTAATTACACCAACATGACTCTGGTGCCATTCAATGTGGTGGAACAGTTGAAGAAAGCCTCTGCTAATGTATCTTGTTGGGATATCTTAGCAATTCCAGAGCAAAATTCGTTGTTGCAGAAGGCCCCATTGGAAGATGCAAGCATAGGACCAATAGAGAAACCATCAAAGGAAAAATCCATTGATCCATCAACTTAGGCCAAAGTCCTCACAAAAAATGGAATATGAACCTCAACCGAAGGTGGAGGTAAGCTGAAACCAAAACCCTTTTTCCTAACTCTCATTGTGGGGAAACAATTATTGCATAATTGTATGATTGACTCTGGTGCTAGCACCATAGTCATTCCCAAGAGAATAGTTGAAGCCCTAGGACTTAGCTATGAACCTTTAAATAGATGGGTTATACAACTGGATGGAAATAAGGTTGATATTATAGGTGTCATAAAGGATCTTCCATTGACTCTATTCTCCTACCCTAGTATCACAGTCCGACATAATACCATGATCATTAAAGTTCCTCCCATGTTTGGCCTTTTCTTATCTTGAGAATTCATTGCCAAGATAGGCGAGTATCTTTCTTTTGATTGATCACACTTAATCCTTAGGACCAAGAATAAAGCTAAGATGAATATAGTGTCTAAACCTTTAAATTTAGAACATATAGAAGATGAAGCCATGATAAATTTTGAGGCTATCCATACCTCTATCACCAAAGAGGAGATGTATTGTACTGAGTTACTTGAAGATGAGAAGGTAATCGGAGACCAAACTGATCAGGAGGAGGTTCTCTTGAGTGAATTTATAGACATTGATCCTTTTGGAAATTATCATGCCACCAGACTAGAAACTAATGTGATTTATAATGAAGATCAAGTAATTTCGAAGGTGATGAAGGAACTCGAGGATGGTCAAGCCTCAAAGCTGTGGATGTTGCACTTTGATGGAGCTAGATGTAAAGTTGGTGCAGGATCCGAGATATGTTTGACATCACCATCCAATGAAAAGATACTCAAATATTTTCTCTTTCAACTTGTCTATTCAAACAATGAAGCTAAATATGAAGGCCTTGTGCAAGGTCTAAGCCTTACAGAGCGGATGGGCATTAAATAGATAAGGGTGCTCAAATACTTTGAGCTAATAGTCAATCAAGTTTAGGGCATCTCCATAACAAATAATGTCCACATGAGATCTTACAAATATAAGGTCTGGGATCTAATTGAAATTTTTGAAGCTTTCAATATCCGAACATTGCCCAGAGAGCAGAATGCAGCTACGGATTGCATGGTGACAATAGGATCCCGATTTGACCCTATTTTTTATTTGATTGAGAAAATACACTCTCTGTGAGTGATTGTATGACCCTCAGTCCCAGACAATGACTAGAATTGGTAAGTGTTTGAAAGTGACAAACAAATCGCCTCATTCATTCAGAACTCAGAAGAGTTTTTCGATCAGCTCCAACTGAAAATTGAAGAAGCTTATGAAGGGTAGATTATTTATCTAAGGACCAAAAAGCTTCCAAAAGGACTAGTCACTCTCAAAAATCTATTCGATTGCGATCATGCAAGAAATGACAAGAGGAAATTTGTAGTAGACAAGGGGGACTATGTCAATTTTCAGGTCAGAGATGGAAGGAAACTTAAGGTTGGGAAAGAGGTTTCACAACATGACAAAGACAAGCTTACGCATTTTTGTGAAAAATATAGAGTAGTGGTCTGGTCATAAGCCAATCTCAAGGGATATGATCCTGAAATCATCCAACATACTATAGAACTGACAAAAGGCACAAAACCTGTCCACCAGAAACAAAGGCTAGTAAACCCAAATATTGAGGCACTAATGGTGCAAGAGTTGACAAAGCTAATTCACTCTCGGATTATTTTCTTGATCAAGCATAGTACATGGGTATCCAATTTGGTTCTGGTCTGAAAGAAGAATGGAGACATCTACCTCTGTGTTGATTTACGGGATCTAAATAGCACGTCACTCAAGGACCACTACCCATTTCCTTCCATGGAATTAATTTTACAAATAGTGGATGGCTCGAAAATGTTTTCTTTGTTTGATGGCTTCTCTAGTTACAACTAGATCTGGGTCAAAGAGGAGGACCAACACAAAACCATGTTCACTACTAAGTGGGGAACATTTGCTTATGCTAAAATTCCCATTGGCCTCTCAAATGCGGGAGCTACCTTTCAACGAGCAATGGATATTTCTTTCAGAGAACTAATCAATAAGATTATCTTGATCTACTTGGATGATCTTACTATATTTTCCAAATCAAAAGATGATCATTTTGATCATCTTGAAATGGTTTTTCAAAAGTGTTAGGAGTTCGGGGTATCCCTGAACCCAAAGAAATGTGTCTTTGGAGTGCCTCAAGGAAAATTATTGGGCCATGTGGTGTCCAAGGATGGGGTTGCTATTGATCCAGATTGGGTGAAGGCAATCAAGGAACCGCCCCTACCAATCAATAAAAAGGGAGTTTAGTCCTTCTTAGGGAGGGTAAATTTTGTAAGAAAATTCATTTTGGATTTTGTAGGTTTAATTAGACCAATCACCCTAATGCTCAAGAAGGATCAGTTATTCAAATGGACAAAAGAGGCAAGGGAAGCCTTTGATAAAGTCAAGGAGGCTATTGTTTTAACCCTTGTGCTGGTAAACCCAGAATTATCAAAGGACTTCATAATGTATGTTTTCATTAGCAGATCTATCATCGCTACTGTTTTAACCCAAAAAGATGATGAAGGAAAGGGAAAACATCTAATAGCCTTCCACTCTTTGACCTTAAAAGATTATGAGATGAAGTACAACTTCATCGAGAGACTAACATTTTCCATCATCAAAGGCCTTAAAAAAATTTGACTCCTCATATCTTGCAGCAAGGTGGTTGTATATTTAGCGCATTCCAGTGTGCATGAATACATAATGGATAGTTATGAAGAGGTAGCAGCTAAGGAGGAACAACTTGAGCTAATTCTACTTAATGAATCTGAGTCTAAAGGTTGCTAGTTGGTAGACACAATGAGATTGATGCAAACTGGGAAATATTCGGTGGGCCTCCCTCCTCCTTAGAAGAGATTTTATAGATTGGAGAATAATAGTTATGTGCTTATTGAAGGAGTTCTCTTCAAAATGAATTTCAATGGTATTCTTCTATGGTGTGTAACTTGAGAACAGTCATAATTTTTTTTGGATGAATTCCATAGCAGTCCCATATGTGGTCACTTCTTTGCAAAGACCACCACCATTAAATTTATGTGTGTGGGATATTTTTGGCCTACTCTATTCAATGACTCATACGCCTTAGTCAAATCCTACAAAGAATGCCAATTCTTTGTAGAAAGGAGGAAGAACTCAGCCATGCCATTGAATCCAATAGTGGTTGAAGAACCCTTTACACAATGGGGGCTTGATTTCATTGGAATGATTAATCCCACTTCCAATACCAAACATAAATGGATCCTCATGGCTAGAGATTATTTTACTAGATAGATCGAGGCCATGCCCCTAAAGAATGAAACTAAAGTGGAGATTGTAAATTTCCTAGAAGTGCTAGTAATGAGGTTTGGCTCGCCCAAGACCATCATTTATGAGAACACAAAATCCTTCCTAGGTACGAAGGTATGTCAATTTTTACTTAAGAATGGAATATTCTTAAAAACATCTTTGAATTATTACCCATAGGGGAATGGCCTGGCTGAGTCATCTAATAAGAATTTAGTCCGACTCATCAAAATGATAGGGTCAGAGCATCAAAGAGAATGGCATAGGAATCTCAAAGAAGTGCTTTCGGTGGACCACATATCTCCCAAGCAATTCTTAAAGACTTCACTGTACGAGTTGGTATATATGGGAAGGAAGCACTATTGCCCAACTCTATAGAAATTCACGCACTACAATTGCTAAAGTCTTTGAAGGTAGAACAAAATGGAGCCATGGAGGTTCGGTTAGCTGAGCTATTGGAATTACAAGAAAAAGGGAAAATTCCCTAATAGCCATGTGTAACCATCAACATATGGTTAAGAAGTGGTTCGACAAGAAAACCCCCGACCAGGGTCTTAAGTGTGGAGAATTGGTATTCAAATTCAATGAGAGATCCATAAAATCTGGCCAACATGGCAAGTTTGATATTCTATGGGAAGGTCCTTTCCGCATCATCAAATGTAAGCATTATAATGCATTCGAATTAGAGAATATGGAAAAAGAAGCATTGGAATTCCGGTCAATAAAATTCAGCTGAAATTGTTCAGTTAGCTTTGTTAACCCTTTGATAGTTTAAATATGTAAATATGTAAAAAAAATTGTGTTTTGTTTGACCGAGTTTTATTAAAGCGGAAACCATGAAAGCATGAAGGAGCAAAAGCAATGTAGATAGAACTTAACAAAAGAGCTATATATT
The DNA here is from genome assembly GCA_007115665.2 of Sequoiadendron giganteum. NCBI lineage: Eukaryota > Viridiplantae > Streptophyta > Pinopsida > Cupressales > Cupressaceae > Sequoiadendron > Sequoiadendron giganteum. The sequence continues at coordinate 505,361,153 of CM021101.1, read as the reverse complement.
CAATATATGGTAATATGTACTTTGAGATATTATAATTCAAAATGGCTCTTAAGCCAATATTTTGAGTATATATACATAAAATATTTTTGAGATATATATACAAAAAGAGAGGAGAAAAATTTGATTCATTCAACAGGAGAAACATCATCAGTAGAAACTTCACCATCAATAGGATTTGTAGGAGCTTCAACAACAATAGCAAGTGGACGAGGGTACACTAGGTTCCTAAAATTGGTATACCACTCCACATCATAGAAAATCTCTACGTTGTAGTACCTCAGCAAGAAGTGGCACACACGAGATTCCTTCTGGCAGTGTTCCTCAATGGTCATCCTGTGAAATCCACTCAAAAAAGGCACCCAAGGCACAACTATATCCTCTTCAATGTGACGGTACAGGTCACTTGTTATTGGAATCCCAAGGCCATACACAACATTTGTTACAATCTCCCTAAGGCCTCTGAGATAATGCTTGGGAAAAATTTCCTTGGTAAGCCTCAATATCATCCCCTTCAGTACCTGGATATCAAGCAAAGATGCAACGAAATTAGAACAAATATTAGTGTTCACTCTATACTTATCCTCATATTCGATATAGTACCTCCCCAGTACCCACTTCATTGAAATTATGGCCAGAGAATGTTTATTCTTTGTCATGCATTTCAAATGCCTACTAGAAATTTCTCCTAGAAAAGCTACTTGAGACCTATTGCTAGTTAACCTAATGGGATTATCCATGCCCTATCAATAAGCCCAATTGCCAAGTATGAATTTTGTGGTTATCCTTAGGTTTATTTATAGAGGTAGCTAGGGTACTATGTGTGTGATAAGCATGATGATTGATCGAGTTGAAAACTTGAAAACCACACTAGAGTTGCAAACTCAATATTATTGCCAAGTTATGTTTGTTGCATGCGATAAGCATGAGTCTGATCAAGGTTCCTCGAAATTCCCACCAAAAATAATGTTGTGTGCAAATTAAAATGGGATAATTAATCAACTAAAACTTGTGGCAGGTGCAAGTGGTAGTCCACATGTTCAAGTACTAGGTGTCCAACTATAAACGCTTTTCAATCTACAAGGATCAGCTCAAATATTTTTGTGTCATTATTAAGCCTTTTTGTTGAATCATTTAGCTAAGTTTATTAAGTGCAAAAGCATGCGAAAGGTTTTGTATCTCCTTTTATTCTTGAATCAATTTCTAAAAGGGTGGTTCCATAGGAAATAATGGCTAATCATCATTATGAATTAATGTATTTTTAGGAGAGTGGGAATTCATTTCATATGAATGGATGAGTTGGTGGTACATGCTAAATTAATTGCTAAAACAACTGTTGTTTCCATCTTAATTTTTAGGAAGGATAATATTACATGCAAAAGAAGAATGTTGTGAAGAGAATTGAATATACATTTTGCTGCAAAAAATTCAAGCATGAATTGCAGAGAGGTTGAGTGTTTGAAAATTCTTTCAAAAAACCTTTCAAATGGCATAGAATCTTGAGATGGAGCAGAATCCTAAAATTTTAGCACAAGAAGGTCCAGTTATAAGCTTCTCTAATTCCATCTTGATAGCACCAGTGGCCAATGTTTTTAGTGACATCTCTTATGCCATGCCAGAGATGTCGGTGAAGTTGAAATGGCCCCATACACAGGTCATGGAGAAGAAGATCTAGAAAAAAAGATCCAGATAGCAAAGGAATGGGATAATATTTACGACCTTAAGCTCAAAACTAACCCCAAGGGTCTTAGGGAGGTGGCCTGCGAAAGAATGAAAAAGGTTGAGGTTGATAACCAAGACTCTTTATCATACAGACTGTGTTATGTGGTTTCCTACAACATATGGTTTGATTGGTGCATCATTCCTCAGAGTTGGTTCATGAATGCACGCTAAATTTCAATCCAGATATTGACATCATAAGGGGTTAGATCCTGAGTGTAGTGATTAGCATTGACACTATTAGGGATATGCTATGTATCCATATGAGGCAAAGGACAAACCCACATGAGAGATTCATTTTAGAAAACATGGAGAAATTATAGAGAACCAGGACCCATTCCCTACCATTTTTCAATCAAGAAACAAAAAGGCCCAAGGAAGATAAGCACTTGCCACAATTTCCGGTTGGGAACAATGCTTTCAACTCAAACATGCAGGATGTCTTCTCTATGTTGGCTTTTATTTGCAGCCTGGATAGTGACAAAGAGGTATAGGAGTTTCAAATGGGTTTGGGTTTTAAGTTAAGAAGACAACATTCCCTTTTCTGGCACAACTTCACAAAGGTCTTTTTCAAGATATGTTGAACCAATCTAGGGAGTGTCACACATAGTATAGGTTCAGGTTTTCTTCTTTTCTTTCTCACATGTTTTTACACCAAAACTCTTATTTCTTCAATAAATATATGGGTTTTTCCATCTTTGATGAAAATGGAGTTAAGAGGCCGGTTTTTGTGTGGACCCACCTCCTTTCTATAACCCAATGATTATTATGCATTTTTTGAGTCCTTCCTGACTCTGATATTGCAAGATTTAAATAAGGATGGTGAGGTTGGATGTTATCATTTTTTCACCACACAAGTAAGATGGATGCAAGGTTTCATCCCTCCCTATGATTGATTCCTCGGAGAGGAAATTTCATTTCTCAGGTTGCATGGTTTTACTAAGGAGCCTTTTTGGCTACCGTTCTATCTCACATATAGGATGTTGGCCCTTGAAGTGTTTAGGCAACTAGAAATTATAAACATGTTTTGTGGGGGAAAAATAAGAAAGGCTCTTTCAAATGCCCCTTAAGCTTTGGCATGAGAATCATGCAAAGGAAGTAGACACATGGTCTACTATTAGAAAAACTTTCCCATCTAGGGCTAGTGTTGATTTGCGACAAATGGGATTATAATCCTGAAAATGACTTGATGGGCCTAAATTTTAAAGTGACTCATAGCTCCCAACCCTACTGGGAAGCTCGTCACAGTCTGCAGTGAGAGAACTGGGATATCCTTGTGGACCTGGCCTATGTTCCCACTAAAGATCGGAGGCAGCCATGGCTTTCTTTTTATTTCCCTTTGGCCAAAGCCAGTGACAATTGAAAATTTGAGGCTGCCCTTTTTAATGAATTGGCTAAAAAATACCAATGGAGTCAAGAGAAGATTGCCGACTTCTGGATTTATCGTTAGGAGACCAAATGTCTTGATGCCCAGTTCCAGGAGCTTGACATGGACAACAAATTTGATGATCTTCATAACAAAGGGTACAATGATAGTGATGATGAAGTGGGGGAGGAAGAAGAAACTTTAGTAGAAGGTGAAGCAAAGAGATCCCAAATGCGGGAAGGTGGTGAAGCAATGGGACAACACACCAGAAGTCCTTTGAGTACACAAGCAACTACATCCTATACAACAGTGACACTACCACGTACATGGGCTATTAAGAGACCTAGAGTCTCTTAATAGTCTGAGGAGGTCATAGACTTAGACAATTATCCACCTAAGAAGAGGCTACATGGGTATGTGTAGGATCATTATGGAAAAATAGACCCTTAAGTGGCAAAAAATTCAGAAAAATTAGAGTTAGGCAATTTGACGTAAAAATTTGAATAAGTTATCTATATTATTTTAACAATATGTAAGAATATAATCTGTAGCAAATTGAATTTAGTTTCTAAACTACTAGGTTTATTTTTATTTTATTTCTTAAAACTATTTGGTGAAAATTTGAAATTTCAATGTAGTAGTACTTAAATTTAAGGGAAAAACAAGAAGTAGGTGTCTATCTGACCACCCTAACCACAATAAAATGATATAAAAAATTTTAAGATTTTAGATATAAGTAGAAGACTCATGTCCCAATGTGATGCATATTTTTTTGCAATTTTTTTCTAAGTAAATAATTAATTATGAATTTTTTATTAAAACTTTTAGAAAATATAAAAAATCGTATGTTTGACCACCTTAACTTGGTCAAAACTTCATGAAATTCTTTTTTTTTTTTAATCCTATAGTATGCGAAGAATAGAATGTGACACATGTTTTGGATTGAAAAAATGTGATACCGTTTAAAAGCTATAGATGTTTTTCAATCAGCCTATCAATAAAGACTTTATTCGTAATTCAAATAGAAAATGAATAATAATAATTTATTAAACTCAAAGTAAAGCATAATTTATATTGGTGGAAAGTTGAAAATATCCTTTAAAAACCCTTTTCGTTTCATCAATTTTGGGTAAAATAAAGTCGTTAGCCACATACCCATCATATCGCCACTTTTTGGCCCATCATGATCCTGCACATACCCACATACTGATGCCAATCTAGGGAAAGGATGACAACTCGGGTACTTTTCTCTCCTTATCTTCTCTCATATCAGTTTTTGGTCAACCCAGTTGTGTCCACGTCTTCGATCACCTCAAGTTTCGGCCTTCAATTTTCTACTTCCATGTCTACGGGGGGTCCCCATCGATCTTCCATGTCTGCAATGGGATGGGTAGCTTTTACTCCTCTGCAGTATTTACCATCTTTTTTTTAGGGCCCAATTTCAACTCGTTATCACAAATCCTTTTGCTTCCATCGCGTCGGCTTCTACTCATCCTACTCAACAAATGGTAACCTTTGCATCTTCACCACCACAACCATCCCTTATGATCCCTTTTGTTGCTCCCTTGAATGGAACTTGGCATGGCATTTCCCCTTTCTCCCCATTGAAAATAAATATACCTAAGAAAGCATCATCTAAGTCTATAATGATTTCATTCCCTTTTTATCTTCCTCTCGGTGCACCCTTTTTTGGAGAGCAGATTGGATTGCTAGCATGTTTTTTTGTGCAAAATACTATGGCTAAGGTAGTACAGGCTAAAAGAACCCAAAAAAGGAAAGAAAAGGATGTTGGAAAGCCTATTGATCTATGTGTACAAAACCTCTTTAATGAGGTTCAAGGATCAAGAATATTTGCATCTATGATACCCAACATCATCAAACCTCAAGGGGAGATGCAAACTAAGGATTATACAATCCATGTTGTAGGGATCAATCTACACTCAGCTCAGCCATAGGACAAAGTCAAGCTAATGGAGGAAGCTCAGAGGGTTGTGACAACAAAAATTTTGAAGCATAGTCATCAACTAAAGAAGAGGGAGGAGGAGCTCAGGAATGTTAAAGAAAGAATGGAGATCCTACAAAAGAAGGAAAAGGTCAAGGACGCTGAAATTGCATGCCTGTCTCAACAAGCATAGGTAGAGAAGGCCAGACTCTAGGAGGAACTTGCGAAGTTCTAGTCCCAAGATCCCAATCTAGTTACCAACCTACAACAAAAGAACCAAGAGCTATAGGAGTGGCTATCTCAAGTAGTGGTGGAAACCTAGGAAAAGAATCAGGAGTTTCAGAACCAACCTGGTCAATTTGAAAAGGAGATCAGAGAATTGAAGGTCTCTCTGGAAAAGGAATCTGGATCCCAAGGTCAAGCAGAGGAGCTACTGAGAAGCAAGGATACAGAGTTAACATCTCTATACAAATAACTCAATGCATCAGGAAAGAAGGTTGAGGAGTTGATGGAGGAAATCAGGTTGAAGGAGGTTAAGATAAATCTTTTGAAAATTTCCTCTCAACCCTCTATTCCTCAATCAGATCTCCTTTTGGAGGCTCAACAATTATATGTATCCTACTAAGAGAAGGTCAAGTCTTCCTATTTGTCCCTATAATTGATGCTACAATTCATGGTGTATGCGGCAGGTTTAAGCAAGGAGGTGCACAGAACAATTGAACAAATTGCATAATTCATTGCTGAGAGGGTTCTCGAGGCCGAGCAATTGATAGGAAAGTTGTATAAGGTAATGAATGTGGACTTGGAAAGGGAAATAATAGATGATTGGAGCTTAGCTACCAAGAAGGAAAAGGAATGCATCCATTATTGTGTGGTGATCCTCCAGGCTAATAATTGTTTGGCCTCCCTAAGTCTAACTCTGAATAATATGCAAGTACAATTTTCTCATTTGACTCAGTTGGGTTTTCCTTCTTTGTTTGTTTTTGACAATTTGATGGCCACGATGGATCATATTACAACAAAGATCAAGGAAAAATAAAAGGATCTTTCAACCAGCCTCCCACAGTAGCAAATATTGAAGGCACTATTCATTTGGTGGCATGACTTCTATTCCAGCTTGAGTTCGGGATCAAGATCTCTATGGAGCTATCTTTTAAAGAAATTATCGATATGCATGAGGCACAAAAGAATTTGCACACCTTATCGATGCCATTTGAGGCCGACTGACTACCTCTACAAACCACCCTTTCCAAGCTCTGATGTCTGCCCAATGGAGTGGGCTCTGGTCTTCAAACTAGGACTTTGGGTTCTCATTTCTCAAGCAAAATGCCCCTAATAGTTGCCAAAAGCTGTGGATTTATTAATTCTTGAAGCTCCTTTTGGGTTGGGTTTTATTTGGCTTTACATAAGCCTTGGCTACGCATGTTATATTTACAACTCTCCAGGCTCCTTTGGTCCCGCCTTCATCCACTTGTAGGTCATGTGTCAGCAACACACGCCTTTGAAAATCCTATTCTCTTTGTTTCATCTCTGAGCTTCGTCCATGTGCCACATTGCATAGACCCTCAGACGCCTTTTTGGGTGGGCCCTGTAGTCAGAAGCTTATGTCGAGGTCATGTCACATGTCACCTTCATGAGGATTGTGTCTCAAGGAAATAAAAAATGAATGAAGGCCCCTACCTCTGCTCCATGTGTCACCTCCATGGGGACTTTGGTCTCAAGCGAGGGAGGAATGAATAAAAGGCTCCGCTCCTTCACCACGTGTCCTAACTGATTCTTCAAATGGTTAGACACATGTCTTCATGAGAATTTCACTACTTCCCCTTTTGGACCACAACCATCATTTGCTGCAGAGCACACTTTGTTTGAGGAAACAAAAGGATCTTTCTATTGCGATTTGTCTTTAAGAATCATCCAAAGGGAATATGACCTGTGTTTGAGGAATATTTTTAGTTATTGGATTTCATGTGGTGGAGGGGTCTATACTGATTTTGACTCTCTTGGGAAGGGTGGGAAAATACAAAAAAAAGAGACTGATAACTCTAGGCCTTTGTATTGTTTTCTGATTATTGTATTAAGACTTACAAACTGTGCCAATTTGTTCAGCCTCTCTATTTATTAGTTAATAGGTAAGACATTATACTATGCTATTTGTTGTACTAAGTAGTTCATTTCCATGAATTTTACAATTTTATTGTAAATTTGATGTTCGGATCATGTCTCGAACTCTTCTTGTTTAGTGAATGTATACGTAAGTTATACTATGTTATTTGAATGACTTCTTAGGATTTTCATCTATGTTTTATGTTATTTTCGGACATGCAAATTGTTGAACAAACCCTCAAACCTCATACGAAAGGAATTTTTCCCGTGCTTATATACTTAAATCTTGGCGCATTGCCTTAGCATCAGACTTTATTTTTGTATATCTGCTTCCTTTTCCCATTTTCAACCCCAGTTACACAAAGAGTCAACTTCTTTAAAATTCAAAGGTTACTCAGTTTAGCGCAATTGGTCCTCCCATTAGCTGAGTTTCCCATAAGGTTGTTTGCCTAGTAATTTTAGGAATCAACACATTCTAAAATGGATATTCATTTTAAAACGAATATCCATTTAGGAATGAATATCTGTTAAATTCAAATCACACTTTGAAATTTATTATTATATATTAATCTGTATACTATTATATATGAATCTATATATTATCTATATATTATATTATATAATATAATATATATTATATTATATTATATATTATAATATATATTATATTATATTATATATTATAATAAATATTATATTATATTATATTATATTATATTATATAATATCATATCATATATATTTATTATATAATATCATATTATAATATTTATATTATATCATATTATAATGTAATATATATTATATTATATCATATCATATTATAATATAATATATTGTATCATAATATATTAATCAAATCATATTATAAAATATTGAAAGTTATTATTATATATTAATCTATATTTTTTTATTTTAATTTAAGAATTTAAAAAAAAAAGAAAGTTAGAGGAACTTCATGTGAAGTGATGAGCAGCATGGATGAGATCTCTTCAGGTGCAAATAACTTAGTTTCTCCTTTATAAGTGACTTGGATGAGAGGCTTATCATCGTTCCCTTGGATGATGGTAAAAGGCAAAAATTTCAAGTCGTTTTGCACACAAGAATCAAAGAAGCACCTTCGAATGATACGCTTGGTGTCAAAGATAGTTTTAACAAGATTTTTTAAAATATGATGCTTGGAAGCATCACCAACAAGTCTCTAGTAGGAAGTAAAAGTGACCATATTTGGAGTGGTTATGTTTCCTTCCTAGTTAACAATAATCTCAACCATGTTATGTTGTAGTTGCCATACCCCAACACAACCATAGCTTGTTCCTAGATCTATGCCAATAGCCTTCTCTTGCGCCTTCCCCTTCCCTTTTCCCTCCTCCTTTCTCTCCATGCTTAGTGAGCTACCTTCTTGGTCTCTAGTTTGAATCTAGAGAAAAAATTGAAATTATTGATATGTACTATATTATTATATATATTAATCTATATACTATTATGATATAATATATATATTATAATATATACTATCATATTATAATATAGTATATATAATAAATAATATATATTATATATTATATATTATAATATACTATATACTATATATTATATGTTGGTCTATGCCATCCCTTATACTAAGGGACAGAGCAGACCCAACCAATTTAAAAAATAATAATCTAAAACTAAACAAATATCCATGAGGAAACAAATATTTGTTTCAAATGTGTTAAATAAAAAAAGATAAAGAGTCATTTTATATATTATATTATATCATTTTATAATATTGTTACATTAATATATATAATATTATATATATTAGTATATTAATATTATATTATATCATTTTGAGGGCAGTGTATGAGGGAAAGGATCGGTGCCAAACAAGGAGAAGCTGATAGTGAAGTGAGTTTTCAGTTAGGGAAAAACAAAAGGCTTCGATTTGAAGCTTTGAGAGGGCATAACAATGAAAGGTCAATGTGTAGTTGTGAGTGGGAATCAACATTGAGAAGCCAACAAAGAGGCTGAGAACAGAGTCACCACTATGATAGGAGAAAAGACAAAAATTCTTGTGAAAGAGAGGAAGTCTCATGGAGGATGTGGGTTGTGAAGGTGGAGTGAGCTCCAAGTTTGAACAAATTGAATGATTGAATGCACTCAAAACTAAAGTAACGAATTTTGAGAAGATTTAAGTGGATGATATGTTGATTTGTAATTCATGGATATGTTTGTGTTCTGGTTGTAAATATAAGAGACTATGAGACAATTAAAACTAAAATTTTGTTGTAGATAGTTGATATGTAATTGATTTTATGAGAGAAGTAATGACATTGAATTGAAAGTTGTTATTGAATTCTTTATGTCAATAAAAATTAAAATTTGTATGAAGGAATTTTGGTAGAGTTGTTATTATGGTGCGAGTTTGTGAGGTCTTCTTGTAAGAGAGGTTTTTTCTTCTTCATCACTTATACTAAGGGACGAGACATACCTGACCAAATTAAAAAAATAACTTAAAACTAAACGAATATTTGTTTATGTGTATTAAATCAAAAAAAGAAATGACTTGCCTTATTTTATAATATAATATAATATATTATTATTATATTACATTATAATATAAAATATTATATTATATTGTAATATAATAATATATATAATAATAAATATAATAATATAATATTATATAATATATAATATATTATATTATAATATTTATTATTATATTTATTATAATATAACAATATTATATTATATTATTATATCATAATATAATATAATATAATTTATTATTATTATATTACATTATAATATAATATAATATAATATAATATATTATTATTATATTATATTATATTATAATATAATATATTATATTGTAATATAATAGTATATATATCATTTTATAATATTATTATATATAAATGATTTTGTTTTATAATATAAAAACCCTCTTATTGGTCGGTCTACATCGTCCCTTATACTAAGGGATGGGTCAAATCTGACCAAATTAAAAAAAAAAAACTTAAAACTAAATAGATATCTGTTTCAAAATGGATATATGTTTCCTTTCTTTTAAATCAAAAAAAGAAAAGGCAGAGAGTCATTTTCACTTGCCTTATTCTCTGTTGCGTGAACCAAAACACTCATGATATCCACTTGCCAATGATTTTTTTTGCCTAAATCACCCACTAATTGAGGTATGTATGATTTTTAATGTTTTTTTGAATTTTTTTATTTTTGCATTACTTTTTAAGAATTTTAACCAAAAATAGGTTTTTGAATATGCATAATAGCTTGCATTAAAATAATTGTTAATTTTTTAAATTTTCAACAATAAGTTTAACAATGGCTGAGAATCCCAACCCTAGTCCAAATGAAAACCCTACCCTACCAAATCCTCCTCCACCACCAATTTCTCCATTACAAAACGTACCCACTCTCCATGAATATATTTGTAGGAATTTAAATCAATTGAGAAACATATGTCAGATATATGAGACACTCCCTCACCTCTCTGATATGAAAACCACATTAGAAAAAATAATTTCCAATGTTGAAACTCTCACAAACCAACATATTAGGTTTGTAGAGTGGTGAGAGTCCCAAAGGAAACATTATGCCAATGGTTTATCATATGATGAAGTGAGGGAACTTGACATTATTAAAGCCCAATTAGCACAACTATTTATCAATCCCAAAATTGGACAACCCATAGATGTGCACAAGCCTAAATATTCGATTAAATGGTGCACACATCGAGGTATCTTAGATAATTTTTATTAACATTGGTGGATGGTTTCTGATAAACCACCCAACAACAATCTTGATATCCCACAATATTTATACAAAAACTATATGTTGAGTTTTTCCCATGTAAGCATGTCAACTACTTTGATATGCAAGATTTCGAAGGTGTGGGTAGAGAAATTCCTCAGGATAGACCCAAGGTACATCGAGTAACCCCACTTCTTCCTAATCCACCTATTGCTTCACTAACTCCAATACCCTACCCAGAGATTGTTGCAGATACAGGCATTTAGAGTATTTTGGCCATACATGCATTAAGTAACCATTTGATCACACAAAGCACACATGTTGCATAGCCACATGATGGTGATGCACCTTCCACATCCCATCATGATGGTGATGCACTTATCACATCCCATCATGATGATGATGCACCTGTTGCATCTCATCATGATGGTGATGCACCTATCACATCCCTTGCTACTGTTACACCCTCCTCTTCAGCACATATTTGTGTGCCCCATTATTGCATTATGTGCCACAATATATATTTTGTTCCTCTTTGACATTCCATTGAGGCTCCAATGGACACATCCAACTATGAGGTCCATAATATGTCAGATGTAGTTGATGAGAGAGCATGAAGTGGAGCATTTCCATGAGAGACATCGGGTGGAGGAGATGAGGTGGAGGCACCGGTAAGACTTAAAGTAATTTCATAGTGCATTACATCTTTTCTCTCATATTTTATAAGAGAAATTAGTACTAATATATATTTATGTGTCAAAATCTTTAACAGTTGCTCAAAGAGGATCAAATTTCATAAGTTTAGGAGGCTACTCAATCAACCATTTCATTTGGCCTAGAGATTCAGTATATGGTATCATTTAACTTATTATTTAGATGTGTAAGTGTGAATAAGTAGAAAGGAATAAAACTCTTCTTAATGAAACATTGTATCAAAGATCAAGCTAATAATCTACTGAAAGCGCCCCATTGTCTCCTATCTTCAAAGATTTATTAAGCTATTGTGCTCTCAGATTTAAATAACAATATAACTGTTAAAATGACAATCTAAAGAACGAAATGATGCTGAGGCAAGGATATGAAGCTAATATGATAATATTAAAATGATAAAAGAAACTAATATAGCATGGATTGACATAAAAACTGATAAATGAAGCTACAGGAGGCAACCATGATATGAAAACTAGAAATGATGGATGCTTGGATGCTTGAATTCTTGCAGAGTAAGAGTGCATAAGTTAGAGAATCTGGATCCTTTTCTTAGTTGAATGAAGCTTTATTTATAGATTTTCTGGCTGTAGAAATGCATAGGGATGGCAAAGAGAGGCTTGGATTCAATCTGGAGGATTGAATGGTGAGAGATGGAGGAGATTGAGAAGATTTTGGGGATTGTCTCTACCCATGAAAATACTAGGCAAGAGAAGAGGAAGGATTGATGGAAGAGGAATGAGAGATGAATTTCCAATTTGTCTCCAATTTGTCTCCAAAACTTCCCGTGAAGTTTCAATCAATTAATTTTGACATATTTTGACATAAATTGGACATAAGATATCTAATTTGATTTTGAGGAAATATAGTGGAATATTCCTTATGCCTTTATTTAAATATTTTTGATTTATTTAAATTAGCCAAAGAAGGATAAATAATTTAATAGAACAAATTATAGAATTTGTTTATTAAATTAAAGTAGAAGAATATGATATTTAATCAATAAAGTGTTTGACCTTTATTTAATTAATTTAAGATTGATGTGATAGAATAAAATGGGGAAATAATAATTAAATCAAACAAAGTATTGAATTTTGTTTATTTAATTAAGATGAGATAATAGAAGAATTGGAAGAATTTAAATGTGAATGTGAACGTGAACTATATAAATAAATATTTCTATTTATTCAAACAGTAGAGGAATTTAGGATAATTAATCAAATAATTCATATTTAATTAATCAGATTCTCCAAACCAATTTTAGGTGTATACATTTTGCCCCTCTTTGAAGTGATGTGTTTCCGCATTGCTTCGAAGAAAATTTTGTTGCTACTGCCAATATTGATGAAAAAAAATCAGTATGCCCCAGACATGCCCCAAATATTGATTTTCAGATGATTGCCAATAATATGCCCCCTCAGGAGATAAATTAATGATTTGATGATTTTTTTAGAATTTTTCAAATTTTCATGATGATTTGATGATGATTTGATGCAGATTTGATTTATCTCCCAAAATTGATGAAGAAAATATAGCCCATGGATGAATCTCAATTAATTCCATAAATAAAATTAATTAAATAAAAGAAATACCTCAAAAATCCCTTTTCAAAAATCCATATAAGGTCAAAAAGGTCATTTTCATTCCCATTTGTACTTTGTGCCTTTCAAATATCTAGTGAGACATTTGAGCCAGTTGGAGCAAGATGCATATCCCTTATCACACTCATCATTTTGAGCGCGTGTGACCTCACCAACGGACGACCGCCTATGGACCTCTAGTATGTACCCGTAATCCACCTCGTATTTTGTGCATTCTCGATTTTTGTACATTTTTTTAATGTTTTAGCGTGTTTTTCGTAGTTTAGCGCATCAATGTTGTGCTTTGCACTATGGTGTAGTGCTTTCGTTAACTGTTGTAGCGCTTTCGTAGGAAAATTTAGCGCTTTCAAGATTTAGCGCTTAAATAGTCAGATTTAGCACTTCGACGCCGGATCTTAGCGCCTAGAAATTTCTAGCGCTTTGATGGAATAAATTGGCACATCTATGATCTATTATAGTGCTTTGATTAAAGCGATGCTTTGATGGAGTGTTTTAGTGCATCAAAGTGCTAAAATAGTGCTTTGAGTAAAGTAGCGCTTCAAATGCCTGTTTTAGTGAATCGAAGTGCTGAAATAGCGCTTCTGGTTTTATAGCGCTTTGGATGCCTATTTTAGCGCATTTGAATGATGAAGTAGCACCTTTGAGTTTTAGTGCTTTGGATGCCTATTTTAGCGCATCCATGTCAGATTTGCAAATTTTGAAATATTTAATCTTGATTTCGTCAATTTCGATCATGTCTATTCTTCGGTTTGGTATGATTTGATTATCCAAATTCCCTAATGACTGATTTTGATGATTAATAAGACTTACTCTCATGATAGGTGAGAAATAATCCTATTTGTCATGATCCTCATGATAGGTGAGGAATGATTTCATATCTGATAAACCTCATGATAGGTGAGATTACATAATTTTTGTGATGAACCTCATGATAGGTGAGGTTTGCTGACGTTTGTTCATGAATTTTGATCGAAAATTCATACCAAAGTTTGATTGGATCTGATAGTAGAATGAATTTTGATTTTTGACATAGTGCATTGATTTTAAACTTTCCATGGTGATAGGAGGATCTGGGTAATCTCCAAATGCAAGAGTGGTTTCCATGGACTACTGATTTGATTCCTCATTTGACTCCTGATGAGATTCAGATCATAGCTCGATGTGGTCTATCTAGTCTCCTTGATATGCCCCAAATTAGGATTAATCGGGGTCTCCTTACTTCTTTGGCCAAGCAGTGGCACAGTAACCATAACACCTTTCATCTACCCACCGGCAAGATAACAGTCACACCCGAGGATGTGTGGTAGATATTGCAGATACCGTTTATGGGAGAGATCGTTGTCTATGATTCACATGAGGCTGTGGGAGAGATGCACTCCATAGAGTTTTCCAGGATCAACATATTGCAGGACCGAGTGTCTGATGGCGGGTGATGGTTGACGCCTATGCTTCATTACCAGCAGTGCTAGCTAGATTCATTGGAGGTTTCCTTTGTCCTGATTGCAGGTCAAAGGGATTCTCTTTGGGTTGGGGCCGTATTGTGGAGAGAATGGTCCTGCATGGGACCAGATATGCGTGGGGGATGTGTATGCTAACCCACCTCTATCATGATTTACATTCAGTTGTGTACTTGGGAGGGTGCAGCCTATAAGAAGGGGTGACTCTTTTACAGGTGTGGGCATGGGAGCATTTTTCCATAGCATGACCATTTTCGGTTCTTGACAGACCCTATGTTTTTCGATACAGAGGTAGACTTACCCAGGCTCGGATGGGTAAGTTAGAGAATTGGAGACAAGTTTTGGATGACATGGAGAGTGTCGTCTGGCGGCCTTATCTGGACTGTGAGCAGTGGAATGAAGATGATGCAGTGCTTGGATACTTATGTGACTCCATGTATTTGATTGGCAGGACCCCTTTTATCCTTGAGAAATTTTTGTTGCGGCTGGTTTATAGGTAGTATGGTATTGTATAGTGTATGCCTCAGGGGGTTGCTCATTATGCTCAGTGGTGGAGTGATGTAGCAGATTGGGATCCATGCTTGTCTTATGAGACATTAGTAGAGGGATACTGGACTCTGTAGCCATCAGCTTGGTAGATGCGCAGAGATATTGCAGAGGTAGCCGTTACAGGAGAGTATGTAGTATTTTTGGCTTTTCATCCACATCCTCGGATTACCATTCCCGATGAGCCAACAGCTTTACCTATGGAGGAGGATGTTGCTGAGGGTGAGGAGGATAGTGGAGATGATACTCAATCGAGCACTAGTACTGAGAATAGTAGTGATGACAACAACAGTGATGATGGGGATGGTGGTGGTGGAGGTGGCAGAGGGATTGGGCCAGGCAGTGTCGATCCATCATCGAGCAGGCCTCGCAAGAGGCAAGCAGTGGTAGTGCCTTCAGTTGACCATCAAAGATAGATTGCCAGTTTGTAGACATAGGTACACACTCTGCAGGGATAGTTGGTGCAGGCACAGGGTTTTCTTGTACAAACACAGACTCAAATGTAGAGTTAGGTACAGGCTCATGTATAGACATTGGCATAGGTACAGGGACATTTGGTAGCTTCTCAGACTCAGGTTGATACTTTGACAACCAAGAGGGACAGTGCTAGACAGATTGCCAAGAGGGCATAGGAGACTACTAAGACACTACAGAGAGTAGTTGATGGTACCTTTGTTGCCGACTACATGAGGGAGGTTTTGTAGGCTGGCCGAGAGGTAGAGTTTTATAGGGGCCGATATCATGATGAAGTGCCTGTTGATCATAGAGTTAGCTATACCCCATCAAGATCTGGTCAGACACGTACCCAGATAGTCAGCGAAGGTGTGGCACAGCCTCCACAGAGAGATCCCAGAGATCCTAGTTCTTTCGGGGGTGGTGTTGGTACTAGTTCTATTATGCCTGCTCATTCTGGTAGCAGCAAATCATAGACGCCATTTGTGATTTCAAGACATTATTTTTGAGATATGATGTACACTTCGAGTCAGCTCATTTTTGATGATGTATCTTTTCTTATTTCAGACTTCATTGTATACTTGGCATTGATGATATATATGATATGCAGCTAATTACTATTGATTTATGATGGTTTATGATTCTATGATGGATGCATTTATTATGTGATTATTCTATGATGAATTCTTTTATTTTATGTGATGATGATAAAAATGGCGCTTATGTATGGATATATGATGTATGAAATGTTATGATGTTTTAAATGATGATCTATGATGTATGGATGTATGATGTTCTAAATGATGATCTATGATGTATGGATGTATGATGTTCTAAATGATGATCTATGATGTATGGATGTATGATGTTCTAAATGATGACCTATGATGTATGTTATGTGGATAATAATGACATGACTTGTATTTATTTAATGTGATGAAATGTATGGATGGATGGTAAATGCTTTTTATTTTAAATGTGATGATGATAAAAATGATGATGTTGTAATGGACGATAATGCAATGAATGATATGGTGTAATGAACATGATGTATTTATTTAAATGATGGTTTGTGATGGACGATAATGTAATGAATGATATGGTGCAATGAACATGATGTATTTATTTATGATATGATGTGGAAAATATGATATGATAAATGTACAACTATTTGATGTTAAATGCATGAATGATGAGATGATAAAAGCTTGCAATGATGAGATGATGCTCCTATATGTTTTTGATGATTTTTAGTTTAATGTCAAGTATACTCAATCATATTTGTAGAAAAGATAATCATTAATTGGAATCCTTTATGCAACAATCACTCTACAAATGTAGAATTTATTATGAATGCAGTCTAATTTTATCATGCAACTATATGCAAACCATTGTCATTTTAATAGTACTTTGTGCTTGGTATCATCATAGAGATTTTTAGGATGTTGAAAGTGAGTACAAGCATAAATGGTATATGTTAGACCAATGACGACCTGAGTACTAATTTCATGATTTTTGATATTGCAAGCGAACACAAGCATCTAGGTATAATTGAACCGAGATGACCCGAGCATTCATTGCATAAACAGGCAATGATTAATCATTTCAATGTGTGAATTTTGAATGTCATCAGTGATACATTTGCGTAGCACATCCCCCAACAATTCCCAAATTTATATGATTAACTTATAGACAATAGACAATAAAAATATCATTCTTCTTCCTTGTTTCTCTATTTCATTTACATCATTGAGTTACTCCAAAGATGAAAATATCAATCAAAAATATAATTTATCCACCTTTTACTTAGAGCATTTCAATCATTATTCAGATTAGATCATCCATCCTAATTTTGTGATGTTTTTGTGATTTTTTGAGATTTTGACCAAAGACCTAACTTACTAACCTATCCTAGGGGTCTCAAGGGCTGATCAAAGATTAGCCTTGCCTACATTACACACGTAGAGACCACGTAGTTCAACTGACACAGAACCACATTATTGTTTTTTTGCTTTTCTAGACTGACTTTTTGACCTGTTTTTGTATTTGTTGATATGATACAGATGTTTGATGCCTTTTCGATGGTGATTGATGCTGCATTTTGATCATTTTTTTGTGTACTTGTCATACTGTTATTTTCCCATTTGGCGAAGCTAATGTTTTTGTTGCCCCTAGTGATATCCAAATGTTGCCCCCAAGCTAGAGTAAGACATGACCATGTGAAATGATTTGATAATGGTTGCAAATGATGGCAAGACTAATGATATGATATGAAATGGTAATGACTGCCAGACTAATGATCCTGATATGTATCAAAATAGATGGAAAAGCTGGTTTAGAATCACATACGATGCCTATTTCCAGATTTTCACCGTATGTTTTGATTACACTCTTTGTTTTGTATATTTTTCTTTTTCTCATTTTTTCTTTTTTTTGTATTTTTATTTTTATTTTTTGTATTTTCTATTGCCAAGACGCTTGTTTGCCAGGTTTTCATCAAGGAAACTCTTTTCCAAAAGTTTGACCTGTGCACTAGGAAATTCAGGTATAGAACTTTCTGAGATGGATGCTGTTAATAGGTTCATCAAATAAATCCCCTTCTAACGTTGATAGTTGATAGGACCCTGATCCATACACTGATATGATGACAAAAGGACCTAGCCAGTTAGGCTCAAATTTCCTTTTCTTTTCCCTGTCTTGTTGATTTCTAGGGTTCTCTTTTAGAACCAAATCGCCAACCTGAAAGACTCTAGGTTTTACCTTATGATTGTAAGTCCTTGATATTCTTTGTTGATATGCTATGAGATGATTAACAACTTGTTGACGATGCTCATCCAAAAATTCTAGTTCTTGAAGTCTAGATACCCTATAATCCTCATCTAAAATGATTCCTCTTAGTGATACAAGAAGTGATGGAATCTCTACTTCAATGGGTAGTATGGCCTCCAATCCATATACTAATGCATATGGTGTAGCTCCTGTCGGTGTTCTAATTCTAGTTCTGTAGGCCCACAGTGCAGGATTAAGTTGAACATGCCAATCATGTCCAACATCGTTAACCGTCTTCTTGAGAAGTTTTAGAATTGTTTTGTTAGAGGCCTTTGCTTGGCCATTTCCTTGAGGATAGTACAATGTTGAGAAATGATGTTGGATATGAAACTTTTCACACAATTCTTGGACATCTTGGTTCTTGAATGGTCATCCATTATCAGTGATAATAGATTGAGGGATGCCATACCGATAGATTATCTAATTCAATATGAACGAGGAGATCTTCTTTCTAGTGATAGTTGTAAGAGGCACTACTTCTATCCATTTTGTAAAATATTTTGTAGCTATTATTATGAACTTGTGTCCATTGGATGAAGAGGGGTTTATCATTCCTACTAGATCTAGTCCCCATTGAAAAAAGGGCCATGTTGATGTGAATGGATGCAAATCTTGAGCTGGTGCGTGAATCAGATTACTGTAAATGTGACATTTTTGACATTTCTTTACAAACTGATAAGATTCTTTCTCCATGCATGGCCAATAATATCCTAAACGGAGGAGTTTCTTCACTAGGGTTATACCACTCGAATGAGTGCCACAAATACCCTCATGAACCTCACATAAGGCCATCTCAGATTCGTCATGTTCTAAACATTGGAGTAAGGTACCATCAAGACCTTGACGATAAAGGATGTCGGCGATTAAAATATGTCGGGCGGATTGGCAAATGAAACTGCATTTTTGGTTCTTGGAAAGATTAGGAGGGAGGTTATTGTCCTTTAGGTAAGAATAGGTTTTCTCATAGACAGAGTTTTCAATGGTCTCTAAATGGCATCTGGTATTGGATTCTGAACTATTGTAAGAAGGACATGATACTTGTTCTACCATAAACTCATAACAACCCCGTTTCTCTGTCAATTGTAAGAGTGAAGCAATTGCTGCCATAGCATCCGCAACTTTATTCTCTGCCCTTGGATTTTGGTCAAATTTGACATTGACAAAACACTATTTTAGATCATCTATTTGTTGTTTATAGGGCATCAAATTTTCATCTTTCATCTGATACTCGTCATTTACTTGATAAATGACTAGTTGAGAGTCCCCATATACCTGTAAGTCTATGATCTTCCATTCAATTGCTATTTTGACCCCAATGATTAACGCTTCATATTCCACCACATTATTTGTGCATTGAAATATCAATCTATATGATTTCGGGATGGTGTGTCCTTGGGGAGTAATGAACAAAATCCCTACTCCAGATCCCCGTTGTGTGTATGATCCATCAAAATACAATATCCATTGTTGTGGCGTCACTGTCAGAATGTCCGCATCTGGAAACTCCATTATCATTGGTCGATCATCTGGTAAAGGAGCCTTATCCAATTGTTCGGAGATTGCTTGACCCTTGATGGCTTTTCTCTCCACATATTGAATATCAAACTCACTTAAGAGCATGACCCACTTGGCCAGTCTACCTATTAAGGCAACTTTACTGAGTAAATATTTTAAGGGGTCAATCTTCGCTACTAGCCTGATTGTATGAGTCAACATATAATGTCTTAGCTGTTGAGTAGAAAATACCACCACCAATGAAGATTTCTCTCTGAAAATGTAGTTTATTTCATAGCCATTTAATTTTCTACTGATATAGTAGATGGCGTGTTCCTTTCCTTCATAATCCTCTTGTGCTAATAATGCTCGTAAAGAGATATTTGTTGTTGCAATGTACAGTATTAGAGGTCTTCCTTCCGTAGGTGGAATGAGAATAGGCGGTGACATTAGATATTGTTTTATTTGATCGAACATTGTCTCACACCCATTATCCCATTTGAAAAAAACATTTTTATGCAACAGATGATTGAATGGATGACTTTTATCTGCCAACTGGGAGATAAATCTCCTGATTGATTGGAGCCTTCCCTATAGTGATCTAAGTTGACTGATATTTTTGGGAGGTGGAATCTCCATTATTGGCTAGAATTTCGCTGGATCTACTTCAATGCCCTTTTTCGAGACAATGTACCCCAATAGTTTCACTGATGTGACCCCAAAGACTCACTTCTTGGGGTTTAGCCTGACATTGAATTTTTCTAGCCGTGTGAAGATTTTGCTTAGAATATGCAGATGTCCTTCCCTATACAAGATTTTTCCAGGATATCATCCACGTAATCCTCCATGAAGGTGTGCATCATATCATGAAATATTGTTGTCATTGCTCTTTGATAGGTTGCTCCTGCGTTTTTCAGACCAAATGGCATGACATTCCAGCAAAAAGTTCCCCATGGACATGTAAATGTAGTCTTCTCCTGATCTTCTGGAGCTATTTTAATTTGATTGTATCCAGAGAAACCGTCCATTATTGACAACATGGCATGCCCTGTCATCAAATCCACAATGATGTCTATATTTGGTAATGGGAAATCATCCTTTGGGCATGCTTTATTCAGGTCCCTGAAATCCATACATATCCTAATGCTATTGTCCAGGTTTAAAATAGGTACAATGTTTGATATCCATTTGGCATAGTCAATAGACCTTATGAATCCCTCATCTAACAGTTTATTTAACTCAACCTTTACCATTAATGCGATATGAGGATGCTTTTTTCTCAATTTTTGCTTCACAGGCCTGATTCTTGTAGGCAAAGAAAAATGATGCATGAGCAGATTTGGATCCAAGCCTGGCATATCAGAATATGACCAAGTAAATTTGATGCTTCTTTCCTTAAATAATTTGATGAATTATGGTCTCTCTTGATCTGTCATGGATTTTGACAGATGTAAGATTTTTGCTTTTTCTTCAGTGACGATGTTTACAGACTATGTTGGTTCTACCAGAACTGATGAGTGCTCATGATAATGTTCTAGAAGAGTGTCAAATCTCCCATCTTTCGGTGCCTCAGAGAGGTTTTCATCGTTAGATGCGTTCTTTTTTTTTTTCTTTTTCAAGATCTAATGCTGCCATAGAATGGTTTTCACCATTAGATCTATTATCCCTATTTTTACTTTTACAACTGGAAGATTTGACACCCTCCTACCGAGTTTCATTGTTATGAGTATTACAGATATAAATCATACCAAGTTCATCATGACATATGAAATTTACGATGGCATCATCGTTTGCAAATATGGGTACATTCATAGGTTCGAGAGGTTCCCAGTCAATAAGTTTGGGATGGATTAAAGGCATAAAGTCACCGGATTGACTTAGGTTGATGGGGGTAAGGGTTTTGACATAAATTTTTTCATTGTTTTTATTAGGGATATCAAGATTAATGATGGTAACCTCTTCAAGATCATCTAGTTTACTTGATGTATGTTCGTCCCCACTTGAGTCATCAATATTTAGTGATCCTGATACGAATGGTCTAGACCTAGAGCTTTGTTCCTCCTCACATGTAGGTGCATATTGTTGTATTACATCAATTTAAATATCGATGTAAGATATATCGGAACACAGATCCCACTCATATTCATTTGAATCCGTTTCAAAGCTATCTCTAACCTGAAGGATCCTTTCTACAACCTTCTTTGTCATCTCATGTTTTTTTTCTTCAGAGTATCCTAGTCACGTCTTCTCTTTTGAATGGAGAGTGAGGGGTTGAATAGGTTCAACTATGCCTTCCTTCCTTTTTCCGACAGGTCCTTGTCCCTCATAACCCATTTTTTCTAGGATAGCTTTCCCTTTGCCATATTTGTCTATATTGATATTGACATTCTTGATACTGATATTTGATGTCAATGGTTCCTCATCTTTGTATAACCAATCAAGGATTTCTTTGCTGTCTTATTCATCCTCTATGGTACCAACTTTACAAACCTTTCTTCTAGAACTGTGACAGGTAGTGATTTTTGATGTTTGATCATTGATGGTTGGCCATATGTCTTTGGAGATGGCATTAACTGTGAAAGATTAAGCGATTGCTCCATAGAATATTGCCCCATTCCCTTGTCTGTCAGCTGGACTTTCTCTTGAAATATCTTTGATAAAGAAGTTTGGGGATCTGGATTGTCTGATAATTTAGTATCAACAAGACTTGTATCTTTTTCTTTATCCTTCTTCTATACCCATTTGGTGGTGATATTTGGACATTTTTCCTTATTTGATGACTTTGAACTGGATGCTTCCTGATTGTGAGGCACAAATGTATCTTGAGAGATTCTAAGTGTGTCACAATGTTGAGGATGATTATAATCGGCAGATATAATCACCTCCTATCCATTTACTGGGAACTTTAAGCATTGGTGATATGTGGAAGGTATTGCCTGCATTTCATGGATCCATGGGCGTCCTAAGAGTATGTTGTAAGTTAACTCTTTTTCCAATACTTGGCATGCTATGTGTTTCATCATTGGTCCCACTTGAATAGGTAACACAATCAATCCCTTTGAAGATCTCTCTTCCTCATCATATGTTTTTATGGTCATTTTCCTTCGGGCATCAATAGCATCATCAGAATACCCTAGTGCACGAATTAACTTTAGAGTGCAAATGTAAAAACTAGCTCCCCTATCTATTAAGACTCTTTTGACATGATGATTGTGGATCAAGACTTCGATATGGAGTGTGCTGTTATGGGGATGGTTGAGTGAGACATCATCTTTTTCAGAGAATGATAGACAATGCGATGCAGTCAGATGCCCTACCATAGCTTGGAATTGGCAAGTTACATCTAGATTTTTCGATACCGTAATGGTAACTAGTGCTTGTTCTAGAACCTCCTTATGTGATGGAGATAGTTTGAGGAGTTCTAGTATTGATATCTATGCTGGAATGTTTTGAAGCTGATCGAAAATGTTGTAATGAGATGGAGGTGGATATGCATTTTTAGGCCCAACTCCTTTTAAGACTACCTTGGATTGCCCCCTAGTTATTACATTTGCTGGTCGATAGTCCTGTCATTCTCTAATTTTTAAAACGTTTATTTGATTTTCAGAGACTCGTATGCTTGGGAGCAAATCCAAAGGGCTAGTGTCATTGGTTTCATGTTCGTTCATGTTATGACCAACGGTATGATCACTCTCTACTTCGGTAAGACAAAGGATTATTTTATTGTAGACATGATTGATATTTTTACCTTTGTTGTTCGTAGAAGATGACGCTCCTTTGTCATAGTTTGGTAAAGGGTCCTTGAAGGCTGAATGATCATTATTGTTTTGGGGTCCCTCTATATATACCTTGTTATTGTCGATCAGATCTTGAACTGCATGTTTTAACTCCATGCAATCATTAGTTTTGTGGCCTTTATTGTTGTGGAAGTTGTAGTAATCCGCATCATTCCACCATGGTGGTTTGACCTTTGGATCCTAGAATCTTGCTTCCCACGTGGTGATAAGACCACTGGTGACTATTTTTTTCATCGCCGACTCCAATGTTTGGCCTAAAGGTTTGAACCTACGCTAGTTTGATGACTTTTAGTATGGTTGCGGTTTTGTGATTTTGTTGTTTTGAATGACATTTGACTTGACAATTTGATCGTTGTTTTGATTTATTTTTGAAGTAGATGCTGTCAAATTGAAGACTGGTTTAGCATTTTGTAAATCACTTTTCATTTCGTTGGTAGTCGTATTTCGATTATTTTGCCAAAATTTTGGTTTATCACTGTTGGGGTATTGATTTGACAAGTTTGTGTTATTCGATTTGTCAATGAAATGTTTAATAACCCCTCTTTTGACTAGCTCTTCTTAAATCTTAAGGCCATTTTCTATCACCTTTTCAAACTTAGGAGGACATTGCAATTCAAGTTTGTAACTCATCTCCTCTATTAAATTGTTAATGAACAACTCCATTTTCTCTTCCTCAAGAATAGATTGAGGATATCTAGTGAATAGTCATCACCATCTTTGTAGAAAATACAAGAATGTCTCCCCTTTGTTTTGTTTCAGGTTATACAGATCCTTTATCGTGACATCGTGTTGGATGTTAAAAGAATACTGAGAGATGAACCTGTTGACAAGTTCTTCAAAAGTCCTTATTCCTGGTTGTAATTTTGAAAACCATTCCATACATGAACGTCCCAAGCTTCTTGGGAACAATCTCATTAGGTAAGTTTCCTCTTGAGAAAACTCTAGGCTCATGGTTTTGAATTCGTGGATATGATCGATTGGATCTATTCTTCTATTGTATTTGTCATACTTGGGGAATTCATAGTGTCGAGGAAAAGGTATCATATCGACTGTTGAGTCAAAAGGATAAGGACAAATGTCCTGTAATGCATACCTTTTGGTGTTCCCTTTTGTCATGTCTTGTATTTGTTGTTGTAATTTTTGCATTTGGGATGTTAAGGCAACAACCGGACCTATACCTTGTGTGGGTTGTGGTATTTCGGTTTCACTTGTTCCAGGTGCTTCTCTTAGGCGATTTACGTCAAAGTCTTTGGGAAGCTTAGCACCTGATTCAGCCAACATTAAGAGGTATTTCTCCATGTCTTGTTCTAAGATCTTTTCCATGAATTTATGAAATTTGGGATCTTGTTGGGTTGTTTGTATGTCCTCTGGAGTTATTTCATTTTTGTCACTTTGATGTAAACTATTCCAAGGATTTTCTTCTTCCATTGTATTTGATGTTTCAAGTTCCTTTTCTAAGAGCCTCTATTTTTGTAACCTGGTGAAGATTGGCATACAAGTGTTTTGTTCTTTCTTCCAAAATTTGATCTTCTATGCTGGAAAATGTCAAGTGAATTTTTAACAAAGTCGAATAAGATGATATATCTTATTGATAAGACTAGGTTAAAAATTTGATTACTATGCCTTGTTTCATGATAATAGGATGATAATATCCTGATGATGAAACTTTAGTGTAATAATCGATATTGTGTTTTGATTTGACACTTTATGATTTGCAAAATCTGCATTTCAGTTGAAAAGATTGGAAACTTGTATGAACCTATCTAATTTCGATTTCTAGACAGTGATTCTAATAAAAAGATACTTTTGTTTTGATATAAATCTATGTGTAAATGATAGACAAACTGGCTGATATGATTTGAAACTCTTTGTTTTGAAAGTGCTAAAATAGAGTTTTGGTGTGCTAAAATAGGTAATGGAAGCACTATTTCTCATAAGCGCTAGAACAAAGTTCAAAAGCGCTAAAAAAAATGATGGAAGCACTATCTTTACGGATGCACTCAGACAATGCTCGAAAGCGTTGAAACAATGCTCAGAAGCGCTATTTGATGGAAGCTCTACAACAGTGATCGAATGTGCTAAAATAGTGCTTGGAAGTGCTATTTTATGAAAGCGCTAAAACAGAGCCCCGAAGCGCGGAAACAGATTTCCAGAGTGCTAAAATAGTGCTTGGAAGTGCTATTTTATGAAAGCGCTAAAACAGAGTTCCGAAGTGCGGAAATAGATTTTTAGAGCGCTAAAACAGAGGGTTGATGTTTAAGACTCTTTATTGCAAAATTTGACTTGGCCTTGTGGCGTATTCTATCATCAGTTGTGGGATGTAGGACTGATGTATGTGTTGACTGTGGTTGTGATATTGTGTGAGGGCTCTCCTTTGGAAGAAAGCTCATGAATAAAGTGGTTCTACAACGTAATCAAGAGTATGACCTCTAGAAAAAAATTGATACCTATGAATGAAGGTTCTATGTTGTAATAAGATATTTCAACTTTGATATAAGAAACGCCTTTTTCTCAAAATATTTTGATAACCAAGTGGCCTCTTGGGTTTGTTGACTTTGATGGTTTTCTTGACAAACTTTGTTGATTTCCACTCTCGAATCATTAATTTTTCTAACCTGATTTGATTTGTAGTTTTTTGGATGATCTTTTATCTGATTTTTAATGATTTTGAAAACACAGCAAGCAAATTGTAGAATGATTGTTTTAATCTGAACAGATAGTGTACATTCAAGAACCACAAATGGTCTTTATTTATTTTCACGGGTTTGTTTTGACAAATGAACACAATTCAAACAGACTCGCTCTTAAGGTCAAATAGATCATCGTTATACTCAACAACCCACATCTTGAAATTGTGTTGACTCACACAGCCATGTTACCCCCTAGAGGGCAGCCATGTTTTTGTCATTTCCAGGTGTGTACTCAGAGTTGGATTTCTCGTCCTCTGAGCAAATGGTCCTTGGCAATTATATGGTGAGTGTCTTGGGGGTAGATTCTTCCCTCCCCTTGCACCGTGAGTATTACAATTTCTGGTTACTGACTCTGTTGGACACTACACTATGGTTCATAGATAGGGCTTTTGTGCGGTGCGACAATTGATAAACTCCCTCAGGAGACCTCCCAATCTTTAGAACAAAGATTTTGGGGATGGTTATCTTGCTCACTACTGTCAAGTTGGACTTTCATCAACAACTTGCATTTTGATTAGAGTGGGTTGGAATCCTTGGCTTTAGGCGTTCCCACTTAGGTCGTTCTCGTAGGGTGAGTACTTTTTCCCACTACGATAGGCCTTCTAAAGGTTTTAACAAAAGTGCAAATTTGCATGAAAATAAGGATGAGTCTGGAACTTTGATCACCTAGTTAAGGGGAGAGCATAAGCCTATTCACCACACAAACACAACAGATAAATGATTCATTTTAAGCCCAAAAGACAAATTTTGCTAATCTATGTGAAAATTCTGCTTCACAACAATCATGGTGTCCTTTTAAACTGATATTGTAAAAGTGTGATGGCTACCCTAGGATTGATAAATTTTAAACCAAAAATGGCTACCCTATGATTGATAAATTTTAAACCAAATAATTGTCCTAGGATTGGTTCATTTTAGTCTAATTGTATCAAAATGAAATTTTGGCCGCGGTTCCGTCAGATCTAGATCAAAATTATAGAAGTGCTAAAACAGTCTACGAAAGCACTATAGTTTTACCTCATGCGCTAAAATTGAAAGCGCTGAAACAAATTACCGAAGCGCCAAAGTTCTTCACGGAAGCGCTAAATCAACTTTTTTGGAAATGAGTAACCGATGAGTCAAAACAGTTCATGGAAGCGCTATAGTAGAAAGCGCTAAAACTTTTAATGGATGTGCTATAGTATCATGAAAGTGTCAAAACAGTTCATGGAAGCGCTATAGTGGAAAGCGCTAAAACTTTTAATGGATGTGCTATAGTATCACGAAAGTGTCAAAACAAAGCACGGAAGCACTATAGTTTTCCATGGATGCGCTATAGTTTTTTTCGAAAGCGCTATAGTTTTTAACAAAAGTGCTGAAAAGGAACACGTCGGAAACCTACGCGACACTTTTCAAAAAAAATTGATAGAAATATGGGGTTAAGGCCCCACGGTGGGAGCCAAATTGTAAGTGTGAATAAGTAGAAAGGAATAAAACACTTCTTAATGAAACATTGTATCAAATATCAAGCTAATAATCTACTGAAAGTGTCTAAGTGTCTCCTATCTTCAAAGATTTATTAAGCTATTGTGCTCTCAAATTTAAATAACAATATAACTATTAAAATGACAATCTAAAGAACAAAATGATGTTGAGGCAAGGATATGAAGCTAATATGATAATATTAAAATGATAAAAGAAACAAATATAGCATGGATTGACATAAAAACTGATAAATGAACCTACAGGAGGCAGTAATGATATGAAAACTAGAAATGTTGGATGCTTGGATGCTTGGATACTTGATGCTTGAATTCCTGCAGAGTAAGAGTGCATAAGTTAGATAATATGGATCCTTTTCTTGTTTGAATGAAGCTTTATTTATAGATTTCCTAGTTGTAGAAATGCACAGGGATGGCAAAGAGAGGCTTGGATTCAATCTGGAGGATTGAATGGTGAGAGATGGAGGAGATTGAGAATATTTTGGGGATTGTCTCTACCCATGAAAACACCAGGCAAGAGAAGAGGAAGGATTGATGGAAGAGGATTGAGAGATGAATTTCCAATTTGTCTCCAAAACTTCCCATGAAGTTTCAATCAATTAATTTTGACTTATTTTGACATAAATTGGACATAGGATATCTAATTTGATTTTGAGGAAATATAGTGGAATATTCCTTATGCCTTTATTTAAATATTTTTGATTTATTTAAATTAGCCAAAGAAGGACAAATAATTTAATAGAACAAACTATAGAATTTGTTTATTAAATTAAAATAGAAGAATATGATATTTAATCAATAAAGTGTTTGACCTTTATTTTAATAAATTTAAGATTGATGTGATAGAATAAAATAGGGAAATGATAATTAAATCAAACAAAGTATTTAATTTTGTTTATTTAATTAAGATGAGATAATAGAAGAATTGGAAGAATTTAAATGTGAATGTGAATGTGAACTATATAAATAAATATTTCTATTTATTCAAATAGTAGAGGAATTTAGCATAATTAATCAAATAATTCATATTTAATTAATTGGATTCTCCAGACCAATTTTAGGTGTATACAAGATGTTAATCTTTGAAATATATTATGTTTAAATGCATGTACATAGATTGATAGTCTAATGTATTCTTGTCATTTTATGTAGCAGCCTAGTACTTTTACAGCCATGATGCATGTTGTTGACACATTGGATGTAGTGCCCCTCCATGATTTTCCTTTCACGGTGATTGATAAATTTTGTTATATGTTGTCTTGTTTAATCGATTTCATTAAATTAAATTAATTTATAAGGTTGGTTGAATTAATTTGGAATTAAAATAAATCAATATTAAAAATAGATAATATACAGTTTATTGTTAATTAATTAAATTAAATTATTTAGTATAAAGTATTGTTATAATTAAATTTAATGATAATTGTTAATTTTATTATCATTGACGTTTAATTATTCAAATGGGGAAAATGATATAATTTTAATAAATAAACTGGATGAGATTTTTGAACAAGTTGCTAAAGCAAATTAAAAGATGGAAAAAGTGAGTTTGAGCCCATGCAAGGCTCTAAACATGTTGCGAAATAGAAAATTGTCTTAATAAGTGATTATTGCTTGATTTTTTCTTTCAAAAATTGAATCACTTTCCTAATTTTAATAATGATCAATTTTGGGAAGATGTTTAGGAATTGATATCTAGTTTTCGAATGAAAGATCTTTGTCTACAACAATTATTATAAAAAAAAAATACAAATTCTCAAGTAAAGATTGTTTTCTTGAAGTGGGAAAAGTTTTAGAAGGTTGATCAAGGATTTGGAAAAAGGTTGGCTGTTATGATAGAGTTATTCTTGGCACTTCTCTTTTTACTTTGAAGCGTTGGATCTTAGGTTGGCCTCCTCTTTAATCATGGTTTCATTTATTCGTTCAATGTGATAGAGATTTTCTCTCTCTTTTATTTGAAAATGTGACATTCATCTATTTTATTTCAGTATCAAGGAATAATGAAATATGTATTTATTTTGTTATATGTGTGTATTCGGAAATCATTGCATCCTCTATTCTTTGTTTCTCCTTCTACCATGTGTTATTATTTGATAGTTTCTACAACCTCGTCATTAAATGA
The DNA here is from genome assembly GCA_007115665.2 of Sequoiadendron giganteum. Taxonomy (NCBI): domain Eukaryota; kingdom Viridiplantae; phylum Streptophyta; class Pinopsida; order Cupressales; family Cupressaceae; genus Sequoiadendron; species Sequoiadendron giganteum. The sequence goes on along the minus strand of CM021101.1, from coordinate 505,331,089 downwards.
ATTAGAATCAAATCGAGGATCCTGTATTATGTTCCCTCTCTCTCATATTCCATCCCTCTTCCTCTCTTGTGCATCCCAAATTTTGTGAGTCGAGTGTTATCAATATTTTCCCCAATCCTTATTATGAGTCTCTATCACTACCTTGATGTGGGCAGAAGATTTTAAGAATCCAAATAGATGAATTTTAGATATGACCTTCTACTACCTTATTCCTCATTGATGATATCACTTGATAATACCATTCCCTAGACTCAGCACAACATTATTCAAGCCAAGATGCATCATTCAACCAATAACCTTCCAAGTGAGTATGGTGGTACTTTGAGGGCATAGATCATTGACACCAAGCTATTTTTTTACTAGAATGTTTGCACGAAATAATCTAAAACTGTGTTTCATGGATAAACATATCTTGCAATCTCAATATATTTAGGTAATGACTCATTAATTTTCTTTGGGGCGTTACTTTTTTGACCTGCATTTTTTCATCAAGAATGTATACTATTCTTTTATGGATTGCCCAAGTCATGAAATCCGTTGGGCTTGCTGCATGATAATATATATTCCTTGGCATTCAACATTTTTGTCGATTGTCTCAACTGATTTTTTTTACAAGTCTCATGCATGTACACTCGAGAATGGTAATCTCCTATTTTTGAATTGGGATAAGACCCTATGATACCTTAGGGATTCGACAGTATGTACTGATGTTTCTTGTTTTATGGCATTCAATGGTTATTTTCCTTGCATGTTGCGTGCCTTCTTCTTAAGTGCCTTTCCTTAATTGAATCTTTGATGCTGCTATGCTACACACCTCCTATTGGCATATGAATAAAACATTCATGCATGTTAAGGTTTCACTAGATTTTTTTTAGACTTCCCTTGGAATCTAATTTATGCACTCGTGTTGATATTCAAAGGGGTATTTAATTAAGTGAATAGAAAGGTTATTTAATGACTTAGAGTAATATCAAATGATTTAGGTTAAATGATCATTTATGCCAACTTGTTCTAGGAGTTGAGTTTATGTCTATATCTTTCTCTTATCATTATCTAATTATAAGATTGTCAACTTTTATGAAAAAAATCTTCATCATCATTGTATATATAATGGTTAGGAGTTTAAGAAGGATGTACCACCTACAAGTTAGATCGAAATTTAAATTAAATAAAGTATACATAAATAATTTATGTGGTTTCGATAATTCCCTTAAGACAAACCCTTGTCAAAGGTTTTAAGTGAAATGCATAATATCTTGCCTTCTATAGGAGAGCCTTTTTATATATAAATGTATCTGAGGATAGTTTCTTTTATCTAGAATTTATGATTAAATATTTATTCATATTAAGTATTAATATGTTTTTTTTTAGATATACCTAGTTAATAAGGTAAAGAAATATAATTTAAATTATAAAGTAATCTTTAATTATGTTATTATAAAAGAAATGTATTTTAATTGTGGGACAGTGTTTATGTTGATAAAACTATATACTATGATTTGCATTCAATTATATTTGAGTTATTAGCTAAAGTATGTGAATTAAATTTGAAGGAAAGGATATTGAAGTAATTACATGAAGAAATTATTAGAATAGATAAGAGTAATGCATTTTCAAATCAGTGTCTATCTTGCATTTGGTTAATCAATGTTTTCTACTGTATGTATAATATTATGGTTATCGTGTATTTGAAATTGATTGTACTATGTAAGTAAAAGGTTGTGAGTTAGTTTATTGTTTTTAAGTTGGATTCATAGTGTCACGTTGTCAAGAGGCTTTTTGGAGTGGGAGAAGTATTGATTTTGAGATTTCAATTGATTTCACATTTTATGTCATTCTATCATCTTACATATCAATGATAAAATAGTGATAAGACTTTATTGGAAAAACTGATTATTAGTTTATATTTATAAGCCCTTCTAATTTTAAGATGAAATATGTAATTTGTATGGAATCTAAATTAAAGTATATTTAAGTTGGATATAATTTTTTTATTTTATTTGGATTCGATTGAAAGTAAGTTATGGGCACGTTTAGGTGTATTAAGTTTAATTTTGAATGTTTTATTGCTTTGGTTTTGAACTTAAAATATATTAATTAGGTTATTTATGGATTATTTTGGTAAATGGCCATTAAGTGAACTAGGTGGTTAAGTTAATGAGTATCTTGAATTATGGAAGTATTGTTTTATTTAAGGTGTAATCATGGTTGTATTATGGGTTTTTTTTTAATATCGTGTTTGGGTATGTGCAGGATCATGATGGGCCAAAAAGTGGCAATATCTAAGTGATATGATGGCCCATGTGGCTGACGATTTTTTTTGTACCCAAAATTGATGAAACGAAAAGGGTTTTTAAAGGAGATTCTCCTCTTTCCACCAATATAAATTATTCTTTACTTTGAATTTAATAAATAATTATTATTTATTTTCTATTTGAATTATGACTAAAATCCCGATTGATAGGCTGATTGAAAAACATCTATAGTTTTCAAACGATATCACATTTTTTGAATCCGAAACATGCATCACATTCTATGTTTCGCATACTATAGGATTAAAAAAAAATGAATTTCATGAAGTTTTGACCAAGTTAAAGTGGTTAGACATACGATTTTTTATATTTTTAAAAAATTGTAATAAAAAATCATAATTAATTATTTACTTAAAAAAGAATTACAAAAAAATATGCATCACATCGAGACATAAGTCCCCTACTTATATCTAAAATATTATAAAAAAATATTATCATTTTATTGTGGTTAGGGTGGTCAGACAGACACCTACTTCTTATTTTTTCCTTGAAATTTAAGTACTACTGCATTGAAATTTCAAATTTTCACCAAATAGATTTTTTTTTAAAAGTAAACATAGTATTTTAGAAACTATATTCAATTTTCTATAGATTCTATTTGACATATTTTTGAAATAATATAGATAACATTCAATTTTTTACGTCAAGTTGCCTAACTTTGATTTTTTGAATTTTATTGCCACTTAAGGGCCTGTTTTTTCCATGATGATCTTGCACATGCCCGTTTGATTATTGTTATTAAGTTGAGTTGAATTATTGTTTCATATAGGAGTCAATTGTGTGAAGTTGTTGTGGTAGGCTTCTAGAGGTTAGGAGGGAAAATTTCTCTTGCATGAGTTTTTATGGGGGTCGAGGATTAGGTGAGGTCACTAGGACAACCCAAGATGGGGGCCTGGGTCTAGGAAGTTCTTCCAGGACAACCCATATCAAGCTACGTGATGATGCTTCTAGAGTATCTTATTTGTTGGGTTTTATGATTGTCCCATTTGAAGGGGTTGATTTTATACTATAATTATGTTATTGAGGGTCTTTAGCCTTGTGCTGTTTACTTGTTATTATGGTTATGATTTGGGAGCAAGGTGGTTCATGCCATACTCTGGATTTGTGAATCTTGTGGTTTCATTTCGGACTGGAAGGTGACCTTACCCTAGTTGATGTGTTGGGTCTTCTAGTTGTTAGTAGGGGGAGTGGCTCTCAATGGAGGCCGAAACCCAAAGTGGGGACTTGGACAACCCATTAAGAGTTGGATTAAACAAGTGATAACATGTAATTAATTAATCTTGGGATGGGTTCTTCACACATTAATAAGATAATTATTGTTGTCCCATTCATGGCTTTGAGTTCTAGTATAGGCTCAAGATAAGTTGGGAGGGTCATATGGGTATCACTAGGGGGCCAAGGTCTAGAGTTAGAAGAGGGGTCGGACATGCAAAGCAACCCATGATGATATATGTGATAGCACTCTTTTCCTTACTGCAACCTACCTTACCCTTGTCTTCTCTTGTGTTCCTTTGTTGTTTGCATACCTATGGAAGTGGAGCCATTGCCATGTGAAGTTGATGTACCTTGTATGTTGGTTTCATGTTAGCCTTTTGTGTCATGCTTATGTTCTCTTGACTGCTTTGGTGGTGGGACCTTATTGTCATCTCCTAGCACGGGGGGTGGACCTTAGGGTTCCACATGGCTGGGTGGAACATGTTATGCACTCCATTGGGTTTCTAGCTGATGTTCGTCAGCATGGATGTTGTACCACATACAAATTTTCTAGATCTTGTACCAAACTTGAAGATATCATTGATGTTACATAATGTGATCATTTTAGTTGTATCTTATCATGTATTGTAGTATCCTTCCCATTGTTATAATGGAAGCTTGATGTAAACCTATAAATAGTGTAATGGTCTACCCCATGTATGGGAAGTTGTATATGTATTCATTGGTTTGTATTCTATGCTCTTGAATGGTGTTGTATCTGTGGAAATATATATATACATTTTTTAATATAGTGGATGTAAATGAACTCTTTTTATTAGCTACTTTATGATGTATGTCTAGATTAGATAGTTGGTAAATTCTTAATGCAGTAATGATACCTTAAAAGACAAAGTTAGTGGTTATGTACATGTATTTTACATTTTATGTAATTGATAGTATTATCTATATGCTGTTTCACTTTAAAAAATCATAATTGTTAGATGTGTTGTCCTTTGGGGTTTCATGGTAGGGCATTACATTGGAAGAAGCATCACAATAGTTATATATATTTTTATATTCTTAACATTATGATAATATGTACATGTGAATTTAAATTATGTTACATTCTTATCATTTTTTATATAGGAAACTATCTTAGATGATTCATCCATCATGAGCCCATCTACAACAAGTGTACAAGCTTCACAATATGTATTTTTTTATTTTATATTGCAAATATATACGTTTAGATAGGAGAATATATATGTTTAGTAAATATGATCATTTATCAACAATTATATATTAATCTATATCAATTTTATTTTACCCGCTATAGTCCTTTGCCCGATTTAGTAATGTGATGAATCTAGGACCATTTCAATATATGAGGAATCTTGATCATCCTATGGGACAATCATATGTAGAATGTCTTGCAAAAAAAAGAGCAAGACTTGAAGTAAACAAGAATTGCAATTTTGATATATTATAGTTTAATATAGTTCCCTAGTTTACAACTATATCAAAGGGTGACGAAATTGAGTGAAATAAAAGTCATATTTCAATTTATTTGACATTCTAAAATTAATGGAAATCTTATATATGAGCTAGCATGCTCCAAAATAAACTTTTACTACAAATCCACAAAGATAAAACCCAAAATTTGATATTTTGATCAAGTTTATTTATTCTCCAAATCATCATATGATGCAAGAGAAGAGCATACTTAAATTTTCAAGATGTTACATAAAAAAACTCACTCTCAGATATGAATCTATGATCTTAGATTTCTCAAAACAAAATATCTCGTACCAAGTTAGAAATATGATTTTTTTTGAATAACTCAAGGAATTTTATAAGAAATTCAAAGATACATATAAACTAGAAAAACATAAATAATGCATACCAGTGACTCCTGTAACAACCCAATCTATTAACCCCAAAAATCACTACTATATTTTTTTCTTGATTATTATCTTATTATGTGTTCATTCACTTGTATACTTAGGTACTTGTATCCATACGGGATAGGCATCAATCCATCCAGGATAGGCATCCAACCATGCGGGTTAGGAAGTTTTCCAAATGAGACAAGAATTCATCTATCCAAATGGGTAAGAATCTATCCATAAATGATAGGAATGTGCTCTGGCTGGAGACTTAGACTTATCAGGACCATTCAGTTCCTGAGTCACTCACTATTTTAGTATTCCTAATATGAAGTCCATACTCAAACCTATTAAAGGACCACTTGGAACTAGAAATGGCATGTAAAGGCCTATTGTTAGTGCATGATCTTTAGAAAATTGGAATACTCTACATCTTGAAACATTTTTTTCCACATTTGGGTGAGTGCATGGATCCGTGACATAATTTTGGTGCCAAATTGCAAAAAAAAACCATAATAGGCCATATTGCGCTCGCCAAATTTGGCGCTCTCCAAATGGCTTTGGCGCTCACCAATTTTTTCATTCTCCAAATGGCTTGAATTTTGCAATGAATGAGCAAGTGTGAGTTCTCTTTCTTTTTGCAATGACTTTTGGAATGTATTTTTCTAAACTCTTTCATTTTCTCTTTCTGTGCCAGGGAAACTATATACATGAAATAAACATTTAAGTATAAGTTGACATTTACATGTTGACATTTACTTTCTTATACTTTAATTTATATTTCATGTATATAGGTAGGATGATTGAGAGTGGTTTCAGATCTCTAGGAGTTATAATGCAAATTCTAGTTTTTGGAAGATCTTAAAAATTTGAGACTTAGTCAAATTTCAGTAATCAACAATTCAAATTTCAGTAATTAGGAGGTCAAATTTTAGTAGTCAGCAAGTTGTATCATCTTTCTCTCTCACTCTCTCCTCTCTACTCTCTATCTCTCCACTCCCTCCCTCTCCCTTCCTCCCTCTCTCCCCTCTCTCTCTCTCTCTCACCCCTCTATCTCCTCCCTACATCTGCCTCCACCCCTCCCCTCTCTACTTCTCTCTATCTCTTCTCTCTCTACATCTCCTTCCATTTCTACTTATCTTTATCTCCCCTCTCTCTCTCTCTTTACCTACCTCTCCCTCCATCACTTTGTATCTCACTTATGTCTCCATCCCTACCTCTTTCCCTCTCTACTCTCTATCTCTCCTCTCCCTCCCTCTACCTACATCTCTCTCACACTCTCTATCCCTCTCTTCCCCCTCTTTCTCTCTAACTCTCTCCTCTCTATCTCATAATTCTCTCTCCCTCCTTCTCGCTCTCCCCTCTCTATCTCACCTCTCTCTCTCACACACACACAAACCTTTATCTCCCTCAATAACACTCCTTCCTTCCCTCTCTACTTCTCTCTATCTCTCCTCTCCCTCCCTCTCTTTACCTCACCCTCCCTCCACTTCTTTTTGTCTCTCCCAATCTCTCTCACTATTTTCCCTCGCTACCCCCCCTATTTCTCTCTAAATTACTCCTTTTATCTATCTCACAATTCTCTCTCTCTCACTCACACACAAACCTCTATCTCCCTCCCTACCTCTCCCTCCCTCCCTTCTCTAATCTCTATCTCTCCTCTCTCTTTCACTCTCTATACCTACCTCTCCCTCCATCACTCTCTCTCTCCATCCCTCTCTATCTAACTTATGTCTCCTTCCCTACCTCTTTCCCTCTCTACTCTCTATCTCTCCTCTCCCTTCCTCCACCTACCTCTCTCTCTATCTCTCCATCCCTCTCTTTCTCTCTCACTCTCTCCTCTCTATCACACCATTATCTCTATCCCTACCTATCACCCCCTCCTCTATAAATCATCATTTTATCTCTCCCACTTACCCTCCTTCCCTCTCACTCCCTCCTATCTAAATCATGATTATATGTCTATCCCACTTTCCCTCCTTCCCTCTCTATGTCTCACTTATCCTTTTCTACCTCTCCCTCCCTCCAACCTCTCTCTCTCTCTTTATATCTATTTCTCATTCTCTCCTTACCTCTCTACTCTTTATCTCACAACTCTCTCCATCTCACTCTCCCTCCTTCCCCCTCTCTCTCTAATCCCTCCATATCTCCTTCCCTCTATACCTACCACTCTCTCTACCCTCTCTCCCTCCCCCCTATTTCTCTCTTACTCTCTCCTTCCCTCTCTACTTTCTATCTCTCCCCCCTTCCCTCTCCACTCTCTTTCTCTCTCTCCCCCTTCCTCTCTCCCTTAATTTTCTCTCCTCTCATGAATCTCTCTCCCTCTCACACATACTCACCTTTATCTCCTCCTTTCCTCTCCCACCATCCCACCATCCCTCCATTCTCTACTTCTCTCTATATAATCTCTCTCTACATCTCCTTACCTCTCTATTTATATTTATCTCCCCTCTCCCTCCATCACTCTATATATCAACTATGTCTCCTCCCTACCTCTTTCCCTCTCTAATCTCTATCTCTCATCTCCCTCCCTCCCTCTCTCTCTCTCTCTCACACACACACACACTTACCTCTATCTCCTCCCTACCTATCCCTCCCTCCCCTCTCTACGTATCCTTCCCTCTCTACCTATATTTATCTCCCCCATCCCTTTGTTTACCTACCTCTATCTTCATCACTCTATATCTCACCTATGTTTCCCTACTTACCTAGGGTTGAAGGATTAAGGGTTAAGGGTTGAGAATTGAATGTTGAGGGTTTAGGGTTTAAGGTTGAGGGTAGAGGGTTGAGGGTATAGGGTTGAGGGTCCAATGTATAGGGTAGAGGGTATAAGGGTTGAGGGTAGAGGGTAGAGGGTTTAAGGGTTGAGGGATTAAGGGTTGAGGGTTGAGGGATTAGGGTAGAGAGTTTACTTGGGTTTAAGGTTTGAGGGTATAGGGTTGATGGTAGAGGGTATTGGGTTCAGGTTAGAGGGTATTGGGTTGAGGGTTGAGTGTTTAAAGGTTTAAGGGTTGAAGGATTAGGGTAGAGAGTGGGGGAAGGATGGAGGGAGAGATAAAGGGAGAAGTGAGATGGAGAGAAGGAGAGAAGAGGAGGGAGGGATAGAGATATATGAGGGTTTAGGATCCAAAGTATAGGATAGAGGGTTGAGAATTAAGGGTATAGGGTTGATGGTTTAGGGTATTGGATTGAGGGTGTAGGGTATAGGGTAGATGGTAGAGGGTAGAGGGTAAAGGGTAGAGGGTAGAAGGTTTAAGGGTTTAGGGTTTAAGGGTTTAGGATTGAGGATTTAGGATTGATGGTTAAGGGTTTAGGGTATAGGTTTAAGGGTATATGGTTGAAGGATTAGGGTTGAGGGTCTAATGTATAAGGTAGAGGGTTTAAGGGTTGAGGGTTGAGGATTAAGGGATTAAGGGTTGAGGGTTGATAATTGAGGGTTAAGGGTTTTATGTATAGGGTAGAGGGTAGAGGGTTTAAGGATTGAGGGTCGAGAGTTTAAGGGTTAGGGTCGAGGGTTGAGGGTATAGGGTTGATGGATTATGGTTGAGGGTACAACATATAGGGTACAAGGTATAGGGGTTGAGGGTTTAGGGTTGAGGGTTGAGGGTTGAGGGTTGAGGGTTGAGGGATAAAGGGTTAAGGGTTTAGGGATTAGGGTAGAGAGTTTAATTGGGTTTAAGGGTTTAAGGTTGAGGGATTAGGGTTGAGGGTAGAGGGTATTGGGTTGAGGGTAGAGGGTTTAAGGGTTTAGGATTTAAGGGTTGAGGGTTGAGGGTATAGGATTGAGTGTTTAAGTGTTGTGGGTATAGGGTTGAGGGATTAGGGAAGAGAAGGTGGGATGGATTGAGGGGTAGATGGAGGGAGAAGTGAGATAAGGAGAGAAGATGATGGAGGGACAAAGATAGATGAGGGTTGAGGATCTAATGTATAGGGTAGATGGTTTAGGGTATTGGGTTGAGGGTATAGGGTTTATGGATTAGAGTTGAGGGTAGATGGTATTGGGTTGATATAGGGTAGAAGGTTTAAGGGTTTAGTGTCTATGGGTTTATGGTTGAGGGTTTAGGAATGAGGGTAGATGGTTTAGGGTATAGGTTTGAGGGATTAGGGTTGAGGATCCAATGTATATGGTAGAGGGTATAGGGTTGAGGGACTAGGGTAGAAGGTAGAGGGTATTGGGTTGAGAGAAGAGGGTTTAAGGGTTGAGGGTTGAGAGTAGAGGGTTGAGGGTATAGGGTTAAGGGATTAGGGTTTAGGGTAGAGGGTATTGGGTTGAGGGTAGAGGGTAGAGGGTTTAAGGGTAGAGGATTAAGGGTATAAGGTAGAGGATTTAGGGTAGAGGGTTAAGGGTACAAGATACAAGGTTTAGGGAGAGGGTAGAGGATAGAGGGTTAAGGGTAGATGGGAGAGAGATAGATGGATTGAGTGAGAGAGAGATACCTAAGAGAGGGATAGGGGGTAGGAGGGAGAGACTTGAAAGAGAGAGAGGGAGGGAGTGGGAGAGAGATAGAGGGAGGGAGGGTAGAGGGTAGAGGGTAGAGGGTTTAGGGTTAATGATAGAGGAGAGAGAGATAGAGGGAGTGAGTGAGTGAGTGAGAGATACCTGAGAGAGGAAGAGGGGGTAGGAGGGTGAGTCTTGAGAGAGAGAGAGGGACGGAGTGGGAGATAGATAGAGGGTAGATGGTTTAAGGGTTAAGTTTAGAGGGATAAGGGTAGAGGGGAGAGACATAGAAGGAGTGAGTGAGTGAGTGAGAGAGAATTGAGAGAGGGAGAGGAGGTAGGAGGGAGAGACTTGAGAGAGAGGGAGAGGGAGTGGGAGAGATATAAAGGGTAGAGGGTTGATGGTAGAGGGTAGAGGGTTTTAAGTGTTTAGGTTTAAAGGGTTAAGGGTTTAGGGTTTAGGTATAAGGGTAGAGGGGAGAGAGATAGAGAGGTGATAGAGATAGAAGTAGAGAGGGAGAGAGGGAGAGAAGGTGGAGATATTGAGAGAGAGGAGGCAAGGAGGGAGAGAGAAATAGGTATAGAGGGACAACTATGTAGAGAGAAGTAGATATGAAAGCAAAGATAGAGGGAGAGGTAGGGATGGAGAGAGAGGTGAGACAAAAAGGAGAGAGGTCTAGGTAGATAAAGGGAGGATGGGATAAAGATAAGTATAGGATAGAGTGTTTAAGGGTTTAGGGTTTAAGGTTCAAGGGTTAAGGGTTTAGGTTTAAGGGTAAATGGGAGAGAGATAGAGGGAGTGAGTGAGAGAGGGAGGGAGGGAGTGGGAGAGAGATAAAGGGTAGAGGGTTAAGGGTAGAGGGGTAGAGAGTTAAGGTAAAAAGAGGGAGAGATATAAGGAGTGGAGTGGAAGTGAGAGAGACACGAGAGAGGGAGATGAGGTAAGAGGGAGAGACTTGAGAGAGAGAGGGAGGGAGGAGTTGGAAAATAAAGGGTAGAGGGTAGAGGGATTAAGGGTTTTAGGGTTGGGGTAGAGAGAGAATAGAAATTGAGTGAGAGAGAGAGGAGGAGTGGGAGAGATAGAGGGTAGAGGGTAGGGTTAAGGGTAGATGATAGAGGGTTTAAGGGATAAGGGTTTAGGTTTTAGGGTTAATGGTAGAGGGGAGAGAGATCGAGGCAGTGAGTGAGTGAGAGAGAGACCTAAGCGAGAGAGAGGGGGTAGGAGGGAGAGTCTTGAGAGAGAGGGGAGATGAGGGAGAGTCTCTATATCTACCCTCCCCCTCTCCCTCTTTCTCAAGTCTCTCCCTCCTACCCCCTCTCCCTCTCTCAAGTCTCTCTCTCACTTTCAATAAATCTTATCTCTCTCCCCTCTACCCTTAACCCTTAACCCTTAAACCCTCTACCCTATACCATTAACCCTATACCATATATCTCTCTCCCACTCCCTCTCCCTCTCTCTCTCTCAAATCTCTCCCTCCTATCCCCTCTCCCTCTCTTAGGTCTCTATATTTCTTGGTCACTCCCTCTATCTCTCTCCCCTCTATCCTTAACCCTAAAACCTAAACACTTAACCCTTAAACCCTCTACCCTTTAACCTTAACACTCCATCCCTCTATCTCTCTCCCACTCCATCTCTCTCTCTCTCTCAAGTCTCTCCTTCCTATACCCTCTCCCTCTCTCAGATCTCTCTCTATCACTCACTCACTCCTTGTATCTCTCTCCCCTCTACCCTATACATTTGATCCTCAACCCTCATATATCTTTGTCCCTCCCTCCTCTTCTCTACTTCTCTCTATCTCACTTCTCCCTCCATCTCTCCCTCCATCCATCCATCCCTCTCTACCTTAATTCCTCAACCCTATACCCTCAATCCTTAAACCCTTAAACACTCAATCATAAACCCTAAAACCTTAACCCTTAACTCTTAAACCCTAAACCCTTAAGCTCTCAACCCTACACCCTCAACCCTTAAACCCAAGTAAAATCTCTACCCTAATCCATCGACCCTCAACCCTTAATCCCTCAAACCTTAAATCCTCAACCCTCAACCCTCAACCCTCAACCCTCAACCCTCAACCATTAAACCCTAATCCCTCAACCCCTATACCCTCTACCTGATACATTAGACCCTAAACCCTAATCCCTCAACCATATACCCTCAACCCTCTACCCTAAACCTTAAACCCTCAACCCTCAACCCTTAAGGAGTGGAGGGTAGAAGGTTTAAGGGTTTATGGTTTAATGGTTTAGGGTTGACGATTTAGGGTTCAGGGTAGAGGGTTTAGGGTATAGGTTTAAGGTTATATGGTTATAGGATTAGGGTTGAGGGTCTAATTTATAGGGTAGAGGGTATAAGGGTTGAGGGTTTAAGGTTTAAGGGTTGAGGATTGAGGGATTAAGGCTTGAGGGTTGAGAATTGAGGGTTTAAGGGTTGAGGGTCAAGAGTCTAAGGTCGAGGGTAGAGAGTTGAGGGTATAGGGTTGATGGATTAGGGTTGAGGGTCCAACATACAGGGTAGACGGTATAGGGGTTGAGGGTTTAGGGTTAAGGGTTCAGGGATGAAGGTAGAGGGTTGAGGGTTAAGGGTTTAAGGGTTGAGGGATAAAGGGTTAAGGGTTCAAGGATTAGGGTAGAGAGTTCAATTGGGTTTAGAGGTTTAAGGGTGGAGGGATTAGGGTCGAGAGTAGAGGGTATTGAGTTGAGGGTAGAGGGTAGAGGGTTTAAGGGTTTAGGATTTAAGGCTTGTGGGTATAGGGTTGAGTGTTTAAGGTTTTAATGGTTGAGGGTATAGGTTTGAGGGATTAGGAAAGAGAGGGAGGGATGGATTGAGGGAGATATGGAGGGAGAGATGGAGCGAGAAGTGAGATAGAGAGGAGGAGATAAGAGGAGGGAGGGATGAAGATAGATGAGGGTTGAGGATCTAATGTATAGGGTAGAGGGTTGAGATTTTAGGGTTAATGGTTGAGGACCAATAGGGTTGATGGTTTAAGGTATTGGATTGAGGGTATAGGTTTGAGAGATTAGGGTTGAGAGTAGAGGGTATCGGGTTGAGGGTAGAGGGTAGAAGGTTTAAAGATTTATGGTTGAGGGTTTAGGGTATAGGTTTGAGAGATTAGGGTTAAGGGTAGAGGGTAGAGGGTTAAGGGTAGAGGGGAGAGAGATAGACTTGAGATAGGGAGAGGGGGTAGGATGGAGAGACTTGAGAGAGAGATATGGAGGGAGTGGGAGAGAGATAGAGGGTAGAGGGTTAATCCTAAAGGGTAGATGGTTTAATGGTTTAGAGTTTAAGGGTTAAGGGTTTAGGGTTTATGGTTAAGGGTAGAGGGCAGAGAGATAGAGGGAGTGAGTGAGAGAGAGAGACCTGAGAGAGGGAGATTCTTGAGAGAGAGTGAGGGAGTGGGAAAGACATAGAGGGTAGAGGGTTAAGGGTAAGGGTT
>CM021101.1:505280483-505317723 GCA_007115665.2 Sequoiadendron giganteum | reverse complement strand
TCTCTCTCTCTCTCTCTCTCTCTCTATCTATCTATCTCCCTCCCTCCACCCCCCTCTCTATCTCTCTCTGTCTCTCTCTATCCTCTTCTTCCCCTCTCCCTTCTCCCTCATAATAATAATCTCTCTCTCTCTCTCCTTCTCTTTCTCTCCCTCTTCCCCTCTTCCCCTCTCCCTCCCCCCTCCTAATTCTCTATGTCCCTTTCCCTCTCTCTATATCTCTCTGTCTATCTCCCTCTCCCTCTCTCCCTCTTCCCTCTCCCTTCCTCTAATTATCTCTCTCTCTCTCTCTCTCCCCTCTCCTCCCCTCCTAATTCTCTCTCTCTCTCCTACTTCTTCCCTTCTTACCCTCTCCCTTCCCCCTCTCTCTCTATCTCTATCTCTCCCTTTCTCTCTCACTATCCCCTTCTTCCCTCTCCTTCTCTCTATCTCTCTCTCCTCCTTCTTTCCCTCTTCCCTCCTTCCCCTCCTAATTCTCTATCTCCCTTTCCCTTTATCTCTCTCTTTCTCTCTATCTCTCCCTCTCTGAATCTCTCCCCTTGTTCCCCTCTTCCCCTCTCCCTTCCCCCTCCTAATTCTCTCTCTCACTTTCCCTTTATCTCTCTTTGTCTCTCTATCTCTCCCTCTCTCTGAATCTCTCCCTTTTTCCCTCTTCCCTCTCCTTCCCCTCCTAATTCTCTCTCTATCCTCTTCTTCCCCTCTCCCTTCTCCCTCCTAATATTCCCCTCTTCCCCTCTCCCTTCCCCTCCTAATTCTCTCTCTCCCTTTCCCTCTCTCTTTCCCTCTCTCTCTATCTCTATCTCCCTCTCTCCTTTTCTCTCTCCCCTTCTTCCGCTCTTCCCCTCTCCCTTCCCCCTCCTAATTCTCTCTCCCTCTTTCCCTCTCTCTCTCCTCGTCTTCTCCTCTTATCCTCTCCCTTCCCCTCCTAATTCTCTCTCTTCCCCTTTCCCTCTAACTTTCCCTCTCTCTCTCTATCTCTCTCTCTCTCTCCCTCCCTCCCTCTCTCTCTCTCTCCCCTTCTTCCCCTCTTCCCCTTTCCCTCCCTCTAATTCTCTCTCTCTCTCTCTCTCTCTCTCTCTCTCTCCCATTCTTCCCCTCTTCCCCTCTCCCTTCCCCTCTCCCTTCCCCTTCCTAGTTCTCTCTCTCTCTCTCTCTCTCTCTCTCTCTCTCGTCCACCCTCCACCTCCTAATTACTCTTGGGTGTATGTGTGCAAAAAATGGATATCCGATTTGAATGACTTTAAAATGACCTTTTTTGGTTTTATATTAGCCAACCCAAATCAGATACCTGATTTGAATAGGATATCTGATTTGTTTTACTTTGGCTTAGGAATTGCTATGGAGCAATGTACTGACACCCAAACCAAAAAAAAGTTAACTCGAGATTTTTGCATGTTTTGGCAAGTGCAAAACATTACTTTTTTCATATCGCCACTTTTTGGCCCATCATGATCTTGCACATGGCCATATAGAGAGGGAGAGGGAGAAGGAGAGAGGGATATATATATATATATATATAGGGTGATATAGTGAGATAGAGAGTGATAGAGAAAGAGAGAGAGATAGGGAGATAGATAGAGAGATATGGAGAGAAATAGACAAATAGAGAGATAGAGGTAGAGAAAGATATATAGAGAGAGCATGAGAGATGGAGTGAATAAGAGAGGTAGAGATAGGGAGATAGAGATAGAGGGGGCAAGAGAGAGAGAAAGAAGATCATAGAAACAAGAAATAGAGAGAGGGATTGAGAGATAGAGATATAGGTATAAAGAGGGAATGCATGTGTATATGATAGATAGAGAGAGATATCATGAGAGAAATATCTAAGGGAGATAGATAAGTATAGATAAATAGAGATGGAGGGTGAGGGAGGGAGAGAGATAAAGAGGGAGGGAGAGTAGAGATAGAAAGAGGGAGTGATAGGGAGAAAGGAAGAGAGAGGGAGATGTATAATGAGATAGAGGATGTGATAGAAAGAGAGAAGAAGATCAAGATAGAGAGAGGATAGATTGAGGGATAGAGATAGATATAGGGAGGGAGAAATAAGGAGTGTGTGTATGAGTGAGAGGGAGATATAGAGATAAAGGGGGAGAGATAGCAAAGAAGATAGAGATAGAGATGAAGATGGAGATGAAATATCATTTGATAAACAATGTAATAATTGACCTCATGTACTACAAAAATGTATGAAAAAATAGACCAATTTTTTCCCTAATTAATATATTATATAATTATTAATATTATTATATTGGGGCATGAGCCTTAGCTCAATTGACTAAAGAATCCAGTCTTACCCCATCCTCATAATATACATTCTATTATATATATTTTCAATATATAAAATAAAATAACTATAGTTATTATATTCATATGTCATTTTATAATACATATAATATTAAAATTATAGTTATTAATATATAATATATTATTTGATAATATATAATAAATAACTATAATATATAATATTATTAATAAGTATTTTTTTATATTTATTAATATATTGATAAATTTATTAAATATAATTTTAATTTATAAAAATATATATTAATATTATGATTATTAATGATAAAATTATAATATAATATGATACATTTAATCATATTAAAATAATAATATAATACAAATTTAGTAATATTTATAAATTATATATATAGTATATGATTTTATATATAAAATATTACATTATAGATTATATTTTATGTTAGAAATTATTCAATATAAATATAATATAATATGTAATATATATTTTATTTTGAACAAATTAAATTATATATAGTATTTATACTTATTATTGTATATATAAGGGGTAGAGGGCTTAGCTTTGTAATGCCCCGCCAAGTAACTTTAAAGGAAGTTGCAATTAACATCTTAAGCGAACCAATTTTTTTTTTTAAGTGCATTTAACATACACATTCACTTACTAATTAACAACAACCTCTAAGGCTACAAGGTTAGGATTACTTTAACCCACACATACATATTACATATAACCATAGCAGTATGAACTGTATGAAATAAACATCATACATCATAAGAATACCACATAACATAATAAGATAATCAACCAAGATACAATCTCATAAGCATTAACTAAATCCAATAGTTACATCACTCATTCCCAGAATGAGGCAATAGTACATAAGATTACAATTACAGAATTCCACCTCATAAATATAAGAGGGATAGAATAACTTATACAAGTTAAAATATTACAATGCAAGTAATTACAACAAGAACTGCGAGTTGTCCATCAGGATGTCTCGCCACCAAGTATTGAAGATAGATGGGGACCCAACGGTTTTGGTGCATGTTCCACCCTACCAATGTGGTACCCGAAGGCCCACCCCCCATGCTAGGAGATAGTAACAAGGTAACATGGACAAAGATTCTACTACCTCTAACCAAAAGCAGACTCAAACTGACTCACACTATTATAACCAACCAAATGAATTAACAAGTACAACTCAATCACCATACAAGTACGAATCAAGTACAATACAAGTACAAATCAAATACAATACAAGTACAAATCAAGTACAATACAAGTACAAATCAAATACAATACAAGTACAAATTAAGTACAATACAAGTACAACTCCAATATCACTGACATAGGTCACATTGCTTCCAGACATAAAGTAGATCAAGTATGTTCAAATAACCATATACATAAAATAACTAACAACAGTTGTCCTAGATAGAGTGTCATCGCAAGGTTTGTCATGAGATCTCCTCTGGGCATTCTTCATAGGCTCCGACACAAGTAATCTTGGTGGCCTCAATCGAATCCCGACACTCATACTCACTCAAGCGGAATCAACTACCTCTCGTAAGAACAAGATAGTTGATCTTGCCATTCCAGGCCTTCTCACTCATCCCAAGTCTAAACAAGCCCTTGTGTCTATGAGTGAGGTAAAATTATCTTGATTAGTGAAAAGTTAGTCCTAATCTTCTAAATACATTATTTTAATTATCACTTGTTTAAATCACTCCTGAAGGTTATCCAGTTTATCTCTTTGGGCTCTGGTGCCTAACAGAAGCCACTCTTCTATTCGACAACACACACCCAAACAATCCACCAAGGGAACCACAAGTGCATACCAACTAGGCATCATAATCCACTCCAACACAAGGAGGATACAAATAATAGAACTCACTCCAAACATTTTGGAGACAACAATCACATAGTCCACTCCTTTCACAGGAGGCAACAAGATGAAACCACATAACAAGGTCACTCCATACATGGAGACACGAATCCCATAATCCGCTCCTAAGCCAAGGAGGTGCAAACATCCCCGTTCATGAAAACTGGGTAAAACTGAAAAGACGCCATGCACTACCCAAGGGAAAACAATTGGATGGCATAAAGATTCAACAACCCTTATCATCTAAGTTCTTATGGAAGACTTATAATTTAGGATTAACACTAAATCCCAAAACCAACAATGCAACTTGACGACATAGTAACAAAAGCATTCAAGTCATTAATCAAATCTAATATTTGGATTTCCTAAATCCATGCTCATTCAATAGGTAGTGTTGACAAAGTCAAAGACACGATAACTAGATCATCTAAAATAATCATAACCTCTATTTCCCTTTTCATTATTGAAAATCTAAAACAATTAAAACTTACTTTCCTTTACTAAATACAGAGAATTAAATCCTTTAAGATAATCATGAGGAAGATACTACTTTTGGATATACTAAATCCATATCTCTTTCATAATCCAATCACAATGATTCAATTAATCTAAATAGAAATTAATAAATAAAATAATTGATTGCCTCATCAATAAAACAACTTCTTGATTTACTTTTAAATCGACACAAATCCATGCAAGTAAACTCTTTCTATTTCCTAACCAAGTCTTACATTTCATTCAATTTCCTATTTAGAACATGAAATCACTTTAATATAATAAAATATCGTTTCTCTACCCATTTACCCATATATACTAGTCAATCCATTTTAAATCTCTATTCAATAATATATTGCATACATCTTATTAAAACGAAATACGATAATGAATTTACCCTTAACATATTTTGCATGCTCCATATTATATATACACCAAACATATATATTATTAAACTCAATTATATAGATTCTTTAATATTCCAATCACAACAATTAATTTGTTCTATGGAAATAAAACATAATAACTATTTGCCTTTTTCAATATAGTTAGTTCCTAAATTTACTTCTAATGCAAACTAACACTATTGCAAACAATCTTTTCAATTTTCTATCCGGAATCTATGTCTCTTCAACTATCCATTTAAAACATGCAATTTCATCAATGTATAAAAATATCTTTTGGCTTATCTATTTGACCACGCATTCAAAACTTATCTTTTAAATTCTTCATGCAAAGCTAAATTACACGCACTTAAATAAAACAAGGTAAATACTGATTGAAAATACTCATGGATATATATATATATATATACATTTCAATATATTTTCTTCAATCATATTAACAAAATAAATATTTCCTTTTAATTCAAGTAATTACTTCTATTAAAAAATATCTTTTTCTATACATTTTCTACACATACTAATTATTTCTTTTAGAACACTAATAATACCCAATTTGCAACAACAGAATAAAATAATATAAAATATTATTTATTCTCTCAAATGGATATATACCTTCAATATATATATACTAAATATAAATTAATATATTTAAATATATTTAATCATTAACATATCTTCTATTCTATACAGAATATCAAATTGTTTAATTCCAAATAAAATATCCCTTATCATCAATTTTTCAAAATATATATATTTTTCCAATTAAATCAAATTAATAATTGGACCTTTTACACATGAATTTAAATTCCACAATTAAATTTTAAATTATGGATTCTTTAAATCAAATATTCAACTCCTTCAATTAAATTTTAACATGCCATTTTAAAATAAACAATAATTTCTCCATATGTTTATAATTTTAATTCCACTAATCTAATATACAAATTTTATTTAAAATAATATAAATAAATATAATACTTTAATATTATAATAACAATACATAAAATATTAATATTTATAAATATCAATTTATTATTATTTTATTTTCAAAGCAGCCATGGGAAAATAACTTAACAACAGTCTCATGTTTCAAGCATAACTCAAAAACTACGATCTGGGTATTTGCGATTTTTTGACAGAAATAAAAAAATTTCATAATGCAAAAACCCTTTAAATTTTCTGACAACTCAGTTTGTGAAAGTGAAGTTATAGGCGACGCAACCAGACCATTTTACTATGAAAAATATAACTATACTGTAGATTTTAAAATCCGTTTTTTAATAATAAACAGAAGGTTTTATTTTATAAAAACATTCTAAATGCATTGTTCAATCTCTATGTTTGATTTCAATAACAACAAAATTGATTTCCCCAAATAATTTAAATTCAACTAAGGTTTTCACAATTTTCACTCAAGAATTTTCACAAGCAAAGGCTGTAAATTTGTTTAATTCTTTTCTTCTAATATCAAATTTATTTTCTAAAATAGATTTAACAAACAAATCTTTAATCATTACTATTTTAAAGAAAAACAATTAAGAACAATAAAACACAAAGAGGAAAACCTGGTACAAGAAGCTACAGGAAGAGATGAATTTCTGATGCAAGCCTTCTCCAAAGATTTCCTGAATTTTCTTCAATCCTCCAATGAATCCAATCCAAAACCAAACAAATGCAAACAATATTTCCTTCAATCAATTCTACAATCAAACTTTATTAAACCCTTGTGCAAATTTTCCAAAATTTCTTTCCTGCTGTAAAAATGAATTTTCCTAAAGACTTTTCTGCCCTAAAATTAAAACATGTATTCCTTATAAATCAAAAATACCTAATTCAACCCTAATTCACATTACATGCAAATTAGATATTCAATTTCAATTTCAATTTCAATTTTAATTTTAATTTCAAATTCAAATTTTAATTTCAATTTTAATTTCACTTTTCAAAAACCCACTTTCAATTTAAAATGCAATTTCAAATAATAAATTAATTTTCAAAATTGCAACCAATTTCCCAAATAAACATTTAATTACAATTTCTAATTTAATTCCCACACATTGGAATTAAATTCCAAAATTAATTCTAATTCTTTTATTTCCTTTCATTCTCTTGCATCACGTTTAATTAATTAATTTAATTATTTAATAACTAAATTCAACCCCTTGGATTAAATTTAATTAATTAAATAAATTAAATATAATTAATTAATTTAAATATAAAATTTTATCCACATTGCATTATTTAAATTAAATAACCATCAACATGATTTAAATGCAATTATTCTAAATATCTATTTCCAAATCAAGAATTCTTCAGAATTAAATAACATCAAAGCAAGACAGACAATGACTCGACACACACAACTGACGACACACTAAGGCTAGGGTGTAAACTTGACACATGTTACCTAGCTACTATCTCCCGTTCAACTTAACCATTGGATTGACACGCTCAAACCTCTGAAACCAGGTGGAGTCGATGTCATGTACCTGCAATCCTGCAACCAAGTAAACAACATCATACAATATATCCAGCATATAATACACACCATGAAGAAGGAATTACAGATTCGTAGGGCACTCGCAAGCGAGTGATGCGAAACCGTCCTCTTCACCAATACACTCATCGAAACTGACACTTCCATCATAATTCCAAAAATCTCATAATAACATCTCATGCTAACTCTACAACATCATTAATCTGTAATGCATGTGAAACAATAATTAGATCAACACATCACACAATAATAGTTGTCGCTCAATAGTAGCAATCAAAACATCATAACAAAATGTATCGAGTATCAAAGTAACTGCAACCAAACATAACATAAAGCAAACCGAACGAGAAGTAAAACGGAGGGGTATTACAAGCTTGATTGGCTAAAGCATCCTCTTGTAGGAAAGAAGTCATGAGGTCTAGTCTCCCTTTTATCTGGTATTAATTGGTATATATCTTATATAAAAAAACTAAATCATGTATATTTATTATTATATATAATATTACATATATAAAAAAATATCTTAATATTATATATTATATTGTACAATATAAATTATAAACATAAAATCATTATTATATATTATATTATATATTCCATATATATTATAATTTATAAATTGATATTATATCAATTTAAATTATAGAAACTATCTTTATTTTAGTTAAAGATACATTTGTAAATAATTATAGATTGGTTTCAATATTCAAAATAAAAGAAAACTACATTAAAATTTTAACTCTTATATTAAAAGTCACAAGTAAATCTAAACTTAAAAAAGTTAAAAATAAAATTTAATCTACTAAAAAGGTAAAATATTTTTGGATTCTGATTATGTAATTATTATTTTTATCTTTTGATATCATAGACTATGCAAGATTTATGTTTTACTTGTAAACTATTATTAAAATTCTTTAAAAAGAAAATTAATCAATATTTAAAAAAAAATAGAAACATCATTTTCTTAAATATAATAATAATAATAAAGATTTTTAATTTTATTCAAATTAATATTAAATTTTAAATTATATATATGAAATTTTTACATACATTAAAGATCAAATTTTAAAATCAATCAGTAGTCAAAACCAAAAAAAGTTACTCCATATTTTTCTTTCAATTATTTAAAATATTTTATACAAATTAAAAATTTATCTTTAAAATTGATTTTAATGTGTGTAAAAAGAATTACTTTACAAAAAATATATTATATAAAATAATAAATGAAATATAAATATAAATAATGTATTCAAATTTTTTAATCAAAAATCAAATTTTAAAATCAATCATTTTTAAAAAATCAAAAATTAAAATAATTTAATATTCTTTTCAATTATTTAAATTATTTTATATAAATTAATTTTTTTAATTATTATATATAAAAAATACTTTATAACAAAAATATAATACAAATAATAATGAAAATAAATATTATATAAAATTTATTTTAGTGGGTCGCCATTGAAGAAGATAAAACATGTGAAAAGGCAAGCCTTTAATATCTTCATAACCATACTCTAACAGTGGTAGGGTGTGAACACACGATAGGGTTTCTATTATGGCGATAAGTCGTTCGTGTTGTTTGTCATTGTCCAAGTGAAAAGCCAACACACGAAAAATGAGAAAACAACAGAAAAAACAAACAGTGACGATCTTTTTCATCTTCTTGCATCCTTTATCATCGTCTTGCATCCTTTATGAAGCAATGTGTCGTTGATGGACAAAATAAACTCTTGTAAACTTAAATAAAGATACAATATAATTATTGATTATGAGAACCTGCAGATGACAAAGATAAATAACAAGCACAATGAACACATGAATTGCATAATGTCGATTTAAATCCTATTAGATAGTCAGAGGAATATATAGAAAAAATATCTAAGCATGAGGTGTTGATGTGTATCAACACCTCTCCAGTCTATAAACTAGCTAGGAAGATATTTTGAGGAAAATATTCAGACTATGCTAATGAGTCATACTACAATGAATGCCTAAGTAGGCTTAGTCAGCCTATGTGTAGGTAAGTCATTAATGAAGTCTATAAACTATCTAGGAAGATATTTTGAGGAAAATATCCAGACTATGTTAATGAGTCATACTACAATGAATGTCCAAGTAGGCTTAGATCAGCATGTGTGTAAATGAGTCATTAATGAATACACTGACATTGATAATATATAATATAAATGTATTACAAGATTAAACATTATTTCAATACCAACCTTTAAACCCCGACTCTTCTCCATAGTCATAGTATTTGTATTTTCAACCAGAATGCTATCTTGATAAAATTAGTATGTCCGTTCAAGGAAGACGTCTAAAAGAAAAAGTTAAATAAATTACATCAAAAAAAAATTTCTAAGCCTTTAGTCAAGCAACTCGGGTACACTCATAAATGTTTAGTGCAGCCCTTGAAAGGACATTCTTATATTAAAAATAAGGCAAAGATAAAAGGCAAGGAATATGGTGCCTTTTGGTGGGGTCCATAATTGTTTAATTATCGATGTTTAAGACTTTTCGTGTAATAATTATTTTACATCTCTTTTATATAAAAGTAAAACTAAATATCTTAATTTTATTGAAGAATACCTGCGACTGAGTCCTCAAATACTCATACAGGGAATCTGACCTTATACTGTCTGTTAGGAGAAATGGCTATGGAACAGTTTTTCCTTGGCGTTCTCGTTGTTTTAGTTGGGTATTTTTCGCTGTGCTTTGTAAGAAGAAAGTCTGTGAAGAAGCCCTACAAGGGCCTTGCTATCTATCCCATAGTCGGTTGTGCCTTCGAATTCTTTAGAAATCGTCACAGGTTTCTGGAATGGTTCACAGAAACGATGGACAAGATGCCAACCAATACTTTCAAGCTCGAAAGGCCCGGTGGAGTGAGAGATATCATAACTGCAAATCCTACAAACGTAGAGCATATGCTGAAGACCAACTTTGAAGATTACCCAAAGGGCGAATGCTTTACAACTCTTCTCCATGATTTCTTAGGTCGAGGGATTTTCAATGTCGACGGCAAGCTATGGAAGATGCAGAGAAAGACTGCAAGCTATGAGTTTAACACTAGATCTCTAAGAAGCTTCGTGGTGGAGACGGTGCAGTGGGAGATTCAGAATTGCTTCTTGCCAATGCTCACAAATGCATCCAAAATAGGTAATTCCTTAGATTTGCAAGACATTTTGCAAAGACTTGCATTTGATAATATTTGTAGCGTAGCGTTTGGGGTGGATCTTGCCTGTCTCCTCCCCTCCATTCCCACTTCCCCTTTTGCAAAGGCTTTTGACGATGCTACCGAAATCAACGCCAGTAGGTTCTACTCTGCTGTTCCTTTTTGGTGGAGAGCGAAGCGCATGCTGAACATCAGTTCTGAAAAGTGTTTGCGGGAAGTGATTAAAGTAGTGGATGAATTTACTATGGATGTGGTGAGTTGTAGAAGGAAAGAGATTTCAGAGAACAGAGGAAGTCCTGAAAGAGAGGATCTTCTTTCTAGGTTCATTGTAGCTCTTTTAACTAATACAGACGAATTAGAGAGGTAGTCATTCAGAAAGTGAGAAGAAATCCAGTGGTTCGATGGATATGTTTTTGAAGGAGATGGTGGTGAGCTTTATGTTAGCAGGGAGAGATACAACGTCTGTTGGTCTCACATGGTTCTTCTGGGTACTCTCTTCCCACCAGAGGGTAGAGAAAGCCATTCACACAGAAATTCTACACATTTTGGCCAAGTGACCACAACCCCCATCAATTGGTGAAGAAGGGATTGATTTCAATTTTGAAGAATTGAAGGATATGCAATATCTGCATGCTGCACTGTGCGAGTCGATGCGACTTTACCCTCCTGTGCTTGTTGATACTAAACGTGCCTCCAAAGATGATGTTTTACCAGACGGAACTTGTGTCGGAAAGGGATATCATGTGAATTACTATGCCTATTCAATGGGTAGGATGGAAAATATATGGGGTAGTGATTGTTTGCAGTTTAAGCCTGAGAGATGGTTAAAAGAAGGGGAATTTGTGGGAGACAATCCTTATAAGTTTCCAGTATTCAACACAGGGCCTCGAATATGTCTGGGTAAAGAGATGGCATTCATACAGATGAAATCTATTGTCGCTTCTATTATTCATGGTTTCAATTTTAAGATAGAAGACAGGATTAGTTGTCCCGATTATGTTGTGTCATTGACCATGCGCATGAAAGCAGGGCTACCCATTACAGTAAGATATCGATGAACATCTGCATCTGCTTGACAGGAATATTAAGTAATTCTTTGCAATAAGATCTTTTATTACTACTTGTCCTCAAACGATACTATGTTTTATTAGTACTTATTATTGTAATAAGTTCTTGTTTTAAAAGCAATATTATTGTAATGAGTTTTTTTTATTGGTATTTGTCTTTAATTAATATTATTGTCAATTTTGTTTTATCTTAATAATTAAATTAAATTGTAATGAGTTTTATTTTATCTTAATAGATAAACTAAATAATAAAGGTGAAGTATTATTTTGTTATTTTTTAAGAAGAGTTTTATTAATTTAAGTTAAAAAAACTTATATTAATTTGAGAACATATATATACATAATTTTAATATGTTTAATTTTTCATTTGCATTTTAATTTTTTAATATATTACTAATATTATTTTTTACTTTATAAAAATACATCTTTAGGAACTATTTATATTTTTAATCATTTTATTAATACTGAAATTCAAAATTCAAAACAAACATGTTATTTGTTTATTTAAACTGCACTTATTTATTTGAGTTAAATTTATATCCATAATTAAAAAAATTTAAAATATATATTAACATTATTTTAATCATATTTAATAAAAAATAAAAAATAAACATTTATTAAATGTTTTATAAATATTTAGATAATATTATTTTATATTTTAAAATATATAATAAGAGAATTAATAAACATATTATATTTATTATTTAGTTTTTAATTTTTAAAATTTAAAATTTATATTTATATCTTGTAATTATTATGAGCCAAACATATTGAATGCCTATGTTTTAATCTTTTATAATCAATCAATCAAATTCCAAAAGTTTTTGAAAAAAAATTATTTACTCATCAATATTTTATAATATTTTTTCTAATAAATAAACTCAATTTCAACTATGTTAGTCATAGTTGCATTTAATATGAATCAAGCTTGAGGTCAAAGTTAACCCTAACAACTATAATATTTATAAACTTAGTAAAATCATGATACATTCAACTTGCAATAATTTATTGATCCCAAACTATTATGTAGCCAACCTTTAAACTATTGGCATGGTACATCCATCAACTACACAAAATACATATTACAATCATACAAAAATAGTTACAATACATATGACTTCAAGAATATATTATTTCAAACTACTATTTAACTTGCCCCTAATTGATATTTCACAAATAATTTATTGACTAAACAATAAATACAATTACTACAATACAAGATAGGAAAGTACTCACCACTACGTGACACTTGTTGTATTCACTCTTTTGATGGAAATTTTTATGTTGAACTACCAATTCAAAGAGCATGTATATCCTATTGTGAGGGGTGAAAATGTTTGAGAATACCTTAATAATTTTTAAATTATTATTGATTTATTGTAATGATCTATGTAAATGTAATTTTATAAATTTTATGTAAAATAAAAGGTAAGAAATAATCTTATTATATACTTATTTTTTCAAAATAATATATTTTATCTTTCTTTTCAACTCACATGATTCAATATATATTTAGTATTACTATAATAGTTAAAATATTTTAATAATTTTAATTTATTATATGTTTAATATGTGTTTTTTTTTCTATTTTTTATACTATTTATATTCGTTTGTATTTTTAGAAAGATTATTGTCTCAAATTCATATTAGTTTGGGTCTCCTAATAATAGATTATTAAGTGTGATATAAAGTATGGATAAAAACCTTACACAATTGAATCCAAAATCATTGTCTATCACTATTATGGGCTATGAAGAACCCATGCCTAGTATAAAACTAAATATTTCAAAATAATGCTTCAATAATAAGATTGAGTATGATTTAATATTTCATTTATTCTTTTTTATTAACAAAGATTTATAGAGGTTGTTCTTGGTTCAAGTTTTGTTTCTTGAACTATTTTTGGTTGTATGTTTTTTTTGGCTGGTCTTTGCTGGTAGATATTTTATCTTGTTGTTTCTCTTTGTTTGGCTATGTTGGGCCAACCTATATTTTTGAGTTGTTTGGCTATGTTTTTCATTTTGTAAGGGATCAAGGCCCTAATCTTCTTATCTAATCAAAAACAAATATTTATATAGAAATAGGTGCATGCTTTGTACTTACCATCTCATTTTATAAATTTTTAGCACTCGTTGATAATAAGCATATTGATTACTATTTTTTTCCTCTAAAACACTTCATCTTATTTGAACAAGATAGCTTTAATTACTAAGACCCTATTGATAATTTTATCTCATTATCTCAACAATATGGACACTAGTGTGGAATACTTATATTGTCTATTAGATAGGTTTATGTGTACTCATATCCCAAGTATTCTAAAATCCCTTTTCTTGCATGAGAAATAACTATATTTAGGAAACCCTAACCTTAGTGTGTTTCTAACAATCAATTTAGCTTAGGAATGCTTATATAATGATACTTAGACAAAAAACCACCCTAACCACTTCATCCACCCTCTTCATGCTTTAACACATCATGAAATTTTCTCTTTAAAAACAATATAGTGTATCACTTCATACATAAAGTTTCTATTGTTGTAGATCCATACACTAGCACTCATAAGATTACACATTCCAACTCTAATAACTAATTCTATGCTAAAATGTTGAAACAAAGGTTTCTATTGATGAAGGCTACAAAATATTCCCTATGCATAATATTTCTCCTAGTCAAACTACATAGGTCCTACAACATAAAAAACTTGCTTCTAAAATTTCCCTTTTCATTGAAATTATATTCTTGCATCAATATAAAATAAAGCATAACTTAGTTACCTCTTGAAAGGGTCAATGGTTGTTTCTCAACCAATTAAATAAGTAGTTGACCATTTTTTATTGTTGATTTTTTTTTCAACAAACATGTAATTTAATAAGTCTTTTAGAATTGTTTAATTCTTTGTAGATTGATTGAGAATTTTATCTTAATATTAACCAATTTAATGATTAAAATAATCAACAACAATTGTATGCTTTATTTTCACCATTTAGGGTGATCCCTATAATAGTATGTCCCACTTTTTAGCCAAAGTAGCAAATTGAAATCAATAATTTAAACAAAAAAAATCACTTATGACACTTTAGCAATTAAACTACTAAGAATTTAAAGTTGAAGTGAACTAGTGATTTTTGAGATTTTATGTGTAGATTATAAATGCATATATTTTTTTCATTTTAGGAAATAATTTATGAATTTTTGTAGGTAACTTTTAATAAATTGTCTTTTTTAATTAACAACATTGTTTGTTGCTATGTTAGGCTACTGATGGTTTTAGGTTTATCTTGTTTAGAATTTTGCTTTTCTTGGGTAGGTTTATGGTTCCCTTCAAAATCGATTTGTAATGGGTTTCGAGGGCCCATCAAAACCTGCTTTACCCCTAATCAATTTTTTATTTTTTTTAAGTGACGTTTCTTCCATATGACATGGATTATTTTATAGAAAGGATATCTCTAGGAAATATAGGTGAAAATATTGTTATGATTTCTAAGATCATAAGAAAAAAATGAAAAATTTCACAAAATACATGAACACAAATTAATCTTAATTGATATTATCAAGAGATTGATAAAAGAGTTGATTTGAATGTACAGAGTAACCTTTATTTTTTATAGGAAATGCGGTGAAGGTAGGCAAGTCGAACACAATGACTAACCACCGTTCCAATGATGGAACACTTGTTAACTCACATGGCAAGTGCTCTAGATTGACCATGAGGACACATGTCTCAACCTCATGAAGTGAGACAAGAATCTAAAATAGATTTAATAAACTTAATCAAATGTGAATAGGTCAAACTAGAAGGTGATGAAAACTTAACTAGTTATCTAATGACACTATTTACATTAATACCCCCCTTAAGTGCAACTTAGGGAGTAATTTATATGAACTAATGATGCATCCTGGATACTAGTCCATGTTAGGTATTCATGTATAAATGCAATACACCATAAAGAATAGTAAAGGAGAAAACCCAATGGGAATAAAAATCCTCCCCAAAAAGATATGATACAATGAAGAAATACTATGTAGCTCCCCCATAAGATGATGATGAATTCTCTAAATGTTGCTCAAATGATCTATGTGAAGTCTGATGTAGAACATGTACCAAATAAGTGATGTGAAGTCTTGATGTTCTTGGTGAAGTACCTCTAAATTTTGATGCAAGCAGTGATTTCTAATAGAAATAATCTCTAGATTCTCTTTGTGAAGTATCTATGGAATCTCATGTAGTAGCAAGTGATGGTGGATGACTCGACCAAGTTTATTTTTAGTGATCCCCACTTTCTTTGAGATGAAAAATTAGAATCGTGGAAGAAATGTAAAATAAATAAAAAATGTTCAAGGCACAATAATAATGATAATGCCACCGGATTATTTTGATCTCCCCTGAATTGGCACTCTATATGCTTTAGTACAAATAACAATTTCAATGTAATGAATAATGGAACTTTATAATTCAGTGTGATATCATTTCCAATAAATTGAGAAAGTGATATTCACTTTCATAAAAGTAATACTCAATTTGAGTAGCTAGTCAAAAGATACAATGATCATATGTGCCCAATTTTACACTTAGAAACTTAAAATTTTCCAATTAAAAGATGAGAAAAAATATGTCTTAAACAACACATTTTTCACATTGTTTAAATGCTAAAGTCTACATATTGTAAAGAAATTTTCATTGACTATTTACAATAAAATCTTATACTTATGGCTTGCAAGTTATGAAAAACTTAAAAATCCTCGATTATGAGTACTATGTAGAGCTTGGTGAACTATCTGACAAAAATGTGAGTCTTGGTAGTTAAATAATTGTTAATTTTTACATCTATTGCTAGTGGTTAGACTAATTTCGCAATGTTAGAATAATTTTTTTGATTAGATTAAGACTGGAAGGGCCAATACCCATTAGAAAATGGTCATTGAGGCCAACAAGGGGCTCACAAGAAGTGAAACACTTAGAAAAATAAAGCAAAAGCTTAAATTTAAATAGTCTGACCAACAAAAAGAAGTTCAAAGATATCATAGTGACCAAAGATCAGCAAGGGACCTGTAATGCCCCGCCATGCAACCCTAGAGGAAGTTTCAATTCACAATAAAAGTGTACTAAATTTTTTTTATTTAAAGTGAATCAAACATAGATGTTCATCTACAATTGACAACATCCCCTAAGGCTACGTAACCGAGATTACTTAAATCCCCATTAACATACATCATTTAAAAATCATTGCATTTAATTACTCAAGTAGTAGCATTCATTCAACATACATAAACAACCATAACATAAATCCATTACATGAATATCTAATTACATCACTCATTCCCAGAATGAGGTAATAGTACATAAGTGTTACAATTACAAAATTCCACCTCATAAATACAAGAGGGGTAAAACCAGCTTATTACACTTTGAAATACAGTAGTGCTAGAAAAGAAAACAAGATCTGCGAGTTATCCAACTAGATGTCTCGCCACCACATACTGAAGATCAAGGGGGACCCAACGGTTTATGGTGCATGTTCCACCCAACCAAGTGGTACCCAAAGGCCCACCCCCCATACTAAGAGATAGTAACAATGCAACATGGAAAAAAAATATACTACCTCTAACCAAAGGCAGACTCATACTGACACATACTAACTCAACCAAACACATGCACAATATAAGTCTAACACTAACATGGTCACATTGCTTCCAGACATAAAATTAATTGAGTATGATAAAGAACTCATACACATAACACATAACTCAATGTTATCCTAGATAGAGTGTCATCACATAGTTAGACATGAGATCTCCTCTGGGTATTCTTTGTAATGCCCCGCCACGCAACCCTAGAGGAAGTTTCAATTCACTACAAAAGCGTACTAATTTTTTTTTAAAGTGAATTAAACATACATGTTCACCTAATAATTGAAAACCTCCCCTAAGGCTATGTAACCGAGATTACTTAATTCCCATTAACATACATCATCTAAATTACATTGCATTAAATAACTCAAGAATGACATTCATTTAACATAAGTGAATACAAGATAAGAATAGATTAACCATCACATAATTCCATTACATAAACCATTACAAGATTACCATCCTCATTCCTAGAATGAGTAAAAATACATAAGAGTATAATAGTTACAAGATCCACCTCATAACAAGAGAGGTAAATACAACTGATACAAGAAGAATTACAATAGTACAAGAAGAGAGTAACAATATCCACAAGCTGTCCAACTGGATGTCTCGCTTCCACGAACTGAAGAACAAAGGGGGACCCAATGGTTTTGGTGCATGTTCCACCCAACCTAGTGGTACCTGAAGGCCCACCCCCCATGCTAGGAGATAGTAAAAATGAAACATGGACAAGAAATCTACTACCTCTAACCAAAGGATGACTAATTGAACAAACTGACTCAACCATACATATGCACGATATAAATCTAACACTAACATGGTTACATTGCTTCCACACATAATAAAATCAAGTGTGCTAAAGAAACCATACACACAACATATAATCAAGGTTATCCTAGATAGAGTGTCATCGCAAGGTGCATCATGAGATCTCCTCTGGGCATCCTTCATAGGCTTCGGTAATCTTGGTGACCTCAACCGAATCCCGACCCTCATACTCACTCAAGTGGAATCAACTACCTTTTGTATGGACAAGCTAGTTGACCTTGCCATTCCAGGCCTTCTCACTCACCCCAAGTCTAAACAAGCCCTTGTGTCTGTGAGTGAGGTTAATTTTATCTTGGTTAATGTGAATGCATCCTAGTCATCTA
Organism: Sequoiadendron giganteum; assembly: GCA_007115665.2. Lineage (NCBI taxonomy): Eukaryota > Viridiplantae > Streptophyta > Pinopsida > Cupressales > Cupressaceae > Sequoiadendron > Sequoiadendron giganteum. Next base: position 505,299,155 of record CM021101.1, on the reverse strand, counting down.
AGCACTTTGCTTTAATTATCACTTCTTAAAGACACTTTCGAAGGTTACCCGATTTACCTCTTTGGGCTCCGGCCCCTAACAAAAGCCACTCCTCTAATGGATAACTCACTACTCAAATCTAGACTCCAAGGGTGACTCAAGTGTTATAGAACTAAATAACTCAGTCTCTCCTAATCTAGGAGACGAAAATAAAGAATCTCACTCCAACACTTGGAGGAAAACAAACTCATACAACACTACCCAAGGAAAAGGAACATTAACTAACATGGGAATGACCCTCATTCACTGGAAGACTTCTCAATGCATAATACGATTACCCGTTCCCAAAGCATTCACTAAAAGGGAAAAGAAATATTAACATTAAGAAAAGACAAGAAATCAAGCTATATTTGGATATATTAAATCCATCTCCCTAACTAATACTTTTCAGTAAAAATCCAATTGCTTCAGTAAAATAAATAATAAACTGAATTATTACCTCTACTTTTACAAGGAAAGAATAAATTCAATTTAAACAATACAAGATATCAAATTTGCATTTAAACCAATATACTTATGGAAGAAATGTCTCTTTCAGAAATCTTAACTAACTTATCCACTTCTTTCATATTCACAAATTAAATAATAGATGCAAACTCTTCATCAAGTACACATTTAAATATAAATAAAAAAATAAACTGACTATTATCTAGATATTTATATTTGTTTAATACTAAAGATAATCTCACCCCCATTTAATCAAACCAAATCTATAATTCTAAAAAAAAACAGAATACTAAATTAAATAACTCATTCACATATTCATATAAAATATATTTATATATACCTACTGTATATATATATTTGTATTATATTCATACAAAATATAATTATTACTTAATAAACCAAATACACAATATTTAAATATATATTTTTACTACATATATTCAATAATGAATTTAGTCCTAAATTCGAAATACAGATTAAATTGAACATATAAAAATTCGCATTTAAAAAAAAAACAAAATTTTTAAAAAAAAAGACAAGGGAACAGTGATAGTGATGGGACCGGACGGTACCGCTGGTACCATGACTATCACCGACGCTCAGTGGGGAGGCCGCACCTCCCATGGGGAGTGCATCCCCCAAAAAGGTGGGCGCACTGCCCATGGCAGGTATGACCTTCCCTTTGGGAAGAGTGGTGATGGGGGTTTGACCTCCCCATCCGCCATTAACACAAAACTTAGAAAATAAAAACTTCCATAACAATTTTTGAATAAAATAAAATTTAGTTTTCTAAAATTTTTCATGGAATTCGATAACTTCGTTTCCCAAAATTTCTGTATGGACGGCATTTTTAAATATAAAAGAATAAATCATATATATATATGTTTTTTTATATACTATATGTGTATACATATAATATATAAAAATATGTATATATATATTTACCAGAATTTTTGATTTTGACTGGTAAATTGATAGAATATTTAAAAAAATACAAACACAGTGAATTTAATTAAAAATTTTCTAGAATGTTCTTTCAAAAATTCCAATAGATGTTAATTTAATTTCTTTCAATCTATTCATTCAGATTTTAAAATAATTTAAACAAAAGAACATTGAATAGATCTAAATTTTGTTTAATTTTTTAATGAAGGTTTTCTACGGGGGTTTGATTTTCTTTTGAAGAACAGATTTGATTTTTTTCAAAGTAGAATTTCCATAATAAATCCTAAATGTTTGAGAACATTTTAAATTTAAATTTAAATAATGGATCTACAGTTTTGTATACTAAATAATCTCCTACAGTAAATTTATCAAAATTTCTTCAACCATTAAATTAAAAATTGAAATAAACATCAAGTATAAAACCTGGAATATGATGCTACAAAAGATGATGAAATTTCTTGATAGAAGCCTCCACCAAGCTTTTCCTCAAAAGTGCAACCAATTCCAATTCCAAAATCCAAAATTTGATTCAAACCCTACTTGTGCAATTTTTCAAGAATTTCCAAATTCCTCTGAAAATACCAATCCTTCCAAAAACTTCTCTCTCTCAAAAATTGAAACATGCATTCACATTAAAACTAAAATATCTAATCTAACCCTAATTTCCTTTTGCATGCAAAGTAGAGAATTAGATATTTTCTTCTTTTCTTCTTTTCGAAAACATAACATTGAATTAAAATACAATTTTTATTTCTTTTCAATTTCTCATAATTTAATTTAATAAACTTAATTAATCAATTTTAATTATTTAATAACTAAATTTAACCCTTTTGAGATTAAAATTTAATTAATTAAATAAATTAAAATTTAATTAAATTAAATTCCATTAAAAACTTTTAAACAAACATCAAAGCATAATTTTAAATTTAATATTAAAATAATCACTACTTTTCCAATGCAATTATTCTAAACATTAAACAGATAATAATGCATCTAATAAAATCATATAACATTAAACCAAGTAAACACGACTCACAAAATAGGACTAACGACACACTAAGGCTAGGGCGTAGACCTGACACATGTTACCTAGTTACTATCTCCCTTTCAACTTAACCGTTGGATCGACATGCTCAAACCTTTGAAACCAGGTGGAGTCGGTGTCATGTACCTGCAACCTGAAACACCAAATAAACAACATCATACAATATATCTAGTATATAATACACACTGTGAAGAAGAAATCATGGATTCGCAGGGCGCTCGCAAGCGAGTGATGCGAAACCGTCCTCTTCACCAATACACTCATCCAAGACTGACATTACATCATAATCATAAATCACATAATACAATATCTCAAGCTAACTCTACTAACATCAATAATCCATAATGCATGTGAAACAATAGTTAGATAATCCACATCACATAATAACCAATGTCGCTCAATAGTAGTGATCAAAACACAAACAACAAGGTGTGTCCAGTATAATAGTAGCTGCATCCCAAACATAGCATAAAGAAAACACACAAAAAGCAAAACGGAGGGGTATTACATTCTTCATAGGCTCTGGAGTTCCTGGTGACCTCTAACGAATCTCGACCCTCATACTTATGCAGAATCGACTATCTCTCGTGAGGAAAAAATAGTCGACCTTGCCATTCCAGGCCTTCCCACTCATCCCAAGTCTAAACGAGCCCTTACGTCTATGAGTGAGGTTAAGATATCTTGATTAATGCAAAGTGCATCCTAATCAACTAAGTACATTACTTTAATTATCACTTGATTAAATCACTTCTGAAGGTTACCCGGTTTACCTCTTTGGGCTTTGGCCCCTAACAAAAGCCACTCTTCTAATGGATAACATGCTATACAGAACTAGACTTCGAGGGTAACTCAAGTGCTTACAAAACTTAACCAACACAATCTCTCCTATTCTAGGAGACAACAATTAAGGAAACCCATCCAATACTTGGAGGAAAAAAAACACATAAAACACTACCCAAGGAAGAAACGAACAATTGACTTAACAAAGAATCAACCCATAACCTCTGGAAGACTTTACAAATTAAAACACAAATTCCCCTTTTTCCGAAAATAACCAACATAAGGAAATTTAATATCAAAATGCACAGGCAAGGAAACATGCTATTTTTGGATATCTTAAATCCATTTCCTATTAAATGCATCTCACACAAATTAAAATAATATTCTTCTAATATTTTCTTTAAAACATAATAATCTCTTCCATTAAACTAAATATCTCTTCTCTATCTAACTAGCCATGCACACTATTTGTTTCAGTTAAAATTTCTATCTGAATACTTGCATGCAATCATATGCCTAAAACAAAATATTAAATATATAAATATATTTAAAAATATAAGCAACATACTTTATATATTTAAATACATATATTATATTTATATTCAAAACTATATTTAAAAATAAGAACCTACATTAAGCATTAATTATAACCTTCTATTTTACTAAAAATTACCAAACTATAATATTAATTATTTCTGGTTATTATTCATACTTACATATCCATCTTCCCATATATAAATATATATGTATATATATATATATATTAGATATTATATAATAATATATAATATTAAATTATATATACTATTTATATTAAATAAATTTTAGAAAAGATATACAATTAAATGACATTCATTTAAGAAAATCTAAATGCGAATTAAATTTCGCAAAAAGCAAAGGGATAGTGCGCGGACCCCTTTGACGCCATCCGTCGACTATACATAAAGTACAGCGGTCAGCGGTGGTTGGGGAGGCTGCACTCCCCATGGGACAGTGCGTCCCGCCAAGCGGTGGGCGCACTGCCCCATAGGCAGCGTGTCCTTCCCATTGGGAAGTGTGGGTGGTGGGGTCATGACCACCGTCCACTGTGTAATAAATTTTTTTTATTAAAAACAAAACTTTAACACAAATACGGAGTGCAGAAATTCGCATAGGCTCCGTCTATACAATTTCGCGTATGGCGATTTTGTTTTAAAAAAAAATTAATTAATTTTTTATCAACAATAAAATAAATATATATTTATATGTTATATGTATATATATTTACCAAATGTATATATATTTACCAAAATATAATACATATAATATATAAATATATATATTTTCACAGAATTTCTGACTGATAAAACTGAGAAAACTAAATAAAAATAACCACTACAGGAAAATGAATAAAATTTCTAGAATGGTTTTCTAAATTTCCCATAAGTTTACAAAAACTGATTCTATTAAACTCATTCCTTTAAATTACAAACAATACAAGAATAGGAAAACTGCAGGGAATCTAAATTTCTCCATTACAAATTTTCTACAAAGGATTTGTTTTCAAAACCAGATCTAATTTTTTTCTAAAGGGATAAAATCTCTTCAATAATCTACATGTGTTGCACAATCTAAGTTATAATTTAACAATGATTCTACAAATTCCTCAATTAAAATTAAATCCTACAGTACATTTATACAATCTTCCAAATTTATGATTAATTTGTACCTAATTTCCATTAATAAATTCTAATTCCCAACAAATTCAACAAACAGATTTCTTAAACAATTTATATTTGTTTTAAACATAACAAGAACAAAAATCACAGAACAAAACCTGGATTTTGAAGCTATAGGAAAAGATGAATTTCTGATGCAAAGCCTCCTCCAAGGATCTCACGAATTCTCTTCAACCGTGCAATGAATCCATTCCAAAATCTCAACCAATGTAAACAGACTTTCCTCAAATCAATTCTACAATCAAAATTTTCTTCAAACCCTTCTCTATGCAATTTTCCCCAAAAATTCTTCACTGCCGTGAAGAAGCTTTTCCCTTCCAAAATCTTCTCCGTCAACGAATTTTCAACAAACCCTTCCCATTAATTAAACGTGCACTTGAGTCATAAATCAAAAATATCTTAAACAACCAAATCTAATTTTGCATGCAATATTGAAAATTAAAATATCCACTTAATTCCAATTTTTGAAAACTAACTTTAAATTTAAAATGCAATTTCAAATATCTTTCAATTTTAGCTTTTATTTAATTTAATCCAAATAAAACTTAATTAATTAATTTTAATTATTTAATAACTAAATTCAACCCTTTTGAGATTATATTTAATTAATTAAATAAATTTAATTTAATTTAATTAAATTTTATTAATAACTTTAAATATAACTTCCAAGCATAATTTTAATTTAATATTAAATAATCACCACTTTTAACCAATGCAATCATTCTAAAAATTGATTAAATAATCACACACTTTTCAAAATCAAATAACATTAAAATAAGGTAAACTATGACTCAACAACCAAGACTGACGATACACTAGGGCTAGGGCATAGACTTGACACATGTTACCTAGCTACTATCTCCCATTCAACTTAACCATTGGATCGACACGCTCAAACCTATGGAACCAAGTGGAGTCGATGTCATGTACCTGCAATCTGAAACCAAGTAAACAACATCATATGATATAAACAACATATAGTACACACCGTGAAGAAGAAATCATGGATTCACAGGGCGCTCGCAAGCGAGTGATGCGAACCCGTCCCCTTCACCAAAACACTCATCAAGAATGACATTAACATCTTACTCAATAATCTCATAATAAAATATCATGTTAACACTACTAACATCATCAAACCATTAAAGCATGTAAACAAATAATCAGATAAACACATCACACAATAATAGTTCATCGCTCAATAAGTAGCGATCAAAAGACCATAACAAAATGTATCCAGTATCAAAGTAGTTGCAACCAACAAAGCATAAAACAATCTGAACAAGAAGCAAAATGGAGGGGTATTACAGGACCAAAAAATACCTACAATCTCCCAACAACTTGAGACCACTGATAGCCTTCCACTCCTGAGTCAGGAAGTGGAGATTCTCCTCAAAAGATAAGGGACCTTTCTAAATAGCTTGAGTATCCACCGTAGTGTCCAAAGTTGAGTTGTCCACCACATTACCTTTCTTTTGTGTGTGAATTTCATCACAACCATCCTCAACCACCCATTTTCCATGGCTTTTCCTTATCTCTTGTTGAAAGATCTGAATGGTGAGAGTAGTGTTCTTCATCATCTCCTTGTTGTAATCAATAATAACTTGGAGGTACTATGTGGTTTTTTCCTGGGTCTTGTGAATAACATCAATCTCCATTTGTAAATTCTTTTTGTCCTCCTTTGTTCCCATGAGAGCTCTCAACTCTTGCAGCTCCTTATCCTAATTGGCCCAATTCTCAAATGAATTATCCAAGGATTAAATCATATCTCGATGGCCACTATCCTCCACCTCCCCCAATCACAAGACCTATTGCTACAACACCTTTATTTCTAGAATATGGATTCTCTCTTTGGCGGTAAGAAGCTGACCTAGGAGCCACTTGAGGATGTCATTCTAGACATTAACAATCTTTGAAATTTTATTTATTTTATTATGAAGGGGGTCACCAAAGGTATGATTGCCAAAACCCACCCTGGGTTCAGTATGGGTCCCCTCCAAATTGATGTAGAAAATAAGGGAATTTTGAAGGATAGGGTTAATGGAAAGGGGGTTGTTAGGGACATCAAAATCCTTTGAATGAACATGGTAGTGCATGGGGGAATTTGGAGGGGTGGGATTCCATGACTTTTCATCCAGGTTATCCAAATTATCAGATCTAAAAGTAGAAATAGGAGTAGGCTCCAATAGGGTAACACATTTATTAGGGTTGGGAGGAGTTTCTTCATTAGTAGGGGTTTTACCATAGGCATGAGTAATACAACGAGTAGTGGGTGGGGTTTCATCTAGGGTAATGGAGGAACTGGGGTCTATAGGGGGTTCGGTGGGGTCACAAATGAACAAGGTTTTCTTTTTTAAGAGTGGCAGGAGAGGGTAACATAGCAACCTAGTAATGGAAAAGATGGAAGATAAGACCATGGTGAATAGGTAAATTCTTGATTTTACCCTAGATATTTTTGATAGATTATTCAAGAGAGGATAAAATACAAAAGGTAAAGTTCATCTCTAAATTATAATGAAGATAGTTAAGAATAGGAAACAAATGGGCATGAAATTTATGAAACCAACCCTCAAGTGTAACATTATTCATCAAGACTTTTGCAACCTTACTCCAAATGCCAGGAAGGTCAGCCTAATTGAAGAATTTAAAATATATACATACCCTTTTGTAGATCTATATACATGTGATTTTAAAAAATATAACTTCTCTAATAGCTTAATTATTTTTTACTTTTTTTTTTAATTTTTTTTCTAAAAGTAGGTCATTGACACTAAAATATAAGGTTGATTATATTGTCAAGGGAAAATACCAAAAAAAAAATGATGATAAGAGAAAAGACTATGTTAAGATATATTTTTTCTAGTTTGGATAAATAGTTGAGAAAAATAGTGGCATCCCATGGAAATAGTTGTGTGTTTAGTACATGCAAATTTTTATATTTATTTAAAAATCTATTATCAAAATGGGAAAAAAATCCATGCACTAAAGTTTCAAGTTATAGGGTTGGGGCCCTAGCTCGGTTGGCTAAACCTTTCCTATTGTAGGAGGTTGGTCACAAGTTCTAGTATCCCCCACCCCCATGGTAATGGAGGGCGTGTCGCACCAGCATTGTCAGTCACGTTAAATTTTTTATCAGGTGTGCTAAAATTTATAGGGGGTTGTGCTACCCGATTCCTATAGACTAAAAAAAAGGTTTCAAGTTATAAACACACACAAAATAGTTAAAATTTATTATATAAAAAGTCACATCCCATTTAACTTCATTTTTTAAGATTTAATCAACAACTAAATTATAACGTCAAATTTATAAAAAATATATTCAAGTTAATTTTTTATTTTTTATACAAAAATACAAACATAAAATTTGCAAAAAAAATATTTTTCATTAATTTACATCATTTCAAAATTCAAAACATATGTCACTTTCTATTTATTCAAGTTAAAAAGTTAGAATTTAGTGTTGGTTGTTTCTTTTATAAAAGTGTGACACAATTTTATTCTTTTACCCTTGTTCATCCTCTCATGGCGCTATTTTCTATGATGTATATGAACTTATTTTATTCTTTATAATACATGCATTTCGAAATAAGCTATGATATTTGATAGTTCACAATATCCCCCTCCATTATCTAACCTTTATACTTCAATTTTTGATCCATTTTATTTTATAGTTGTAAAGAAACACCTCAACACCATCATATGATTTGAATGAAGAAAACCACCCCCTATGAAGATTCATGTGATATGAGACACCTTAATCAATCAACCATGATTTATCATGACTAGTTTTATCTAAATAAAAAAAAATAAAAGATTCATCATTAGAGAAATCTTTAGAAGACTTATTATATATACACTCCTTATTTACATGGCCTTATTTTTCATAGTTTTAAATTTAATTCTACTCATACAAAGGTTTTCAAACCATCCTTTTGACTTGTATGTCCCCGTATCTAGTTTTTCTTACCACCGTTTTCTATGGTTCTATCCCATACATGTAGCATATCGTTGGAACCCTTGTTCATGGATTTATGCCTCATTTCCTCTCTCTAAAAAGTATTAATAAGGGAATCTATTTTGAGATCTATAGTAGAACCAACCAATGTAATTATTAAATTCTATCAAGATTTAGGTAAACATTAAAGTAAAAAAGTACACTTATCCCCTTTTTTTAGCTTAACATCAATACTTCGTAGATAACTCAAAATGAGATTGAAATATTTTAAAATATAATCTATAAAGTCTCCTTCCTTCATTTTTAAGGAATATATATAAATTTATTTTAAAATAAAATTTAATTCCTACAATATTGATTTGATTTCCCTCACTAATTCTCTTCCAAATATTAAAATTGGTAGCCTCCTCTACGAAATTCAAGATAATTGAGTTAACAAGACACAACTCTATGGTTAACCAAGTATTTTTATTTATCTTTCTCCAATATTCATCTAAAATATTTACATGCTTAGACTTTATTGTCATATCTCTCCATTGATATCTCTCTTCCAAGGGATCCTCCATTTTTAGTTCTCAAAACTCAAATTTAGAGTCATTCGTAAATATGTGCCTATCATATAGGTAAATTCTTTAACTCTACTTGGATATGAAAAAAATCTAAATTAATACTCCCATTACATAAAGAACCAACACTAGAAGAAAGACACTCAATTCTAAAATGAGTTGTAGCTTTGATACTAAATATTGAACAACATGATAAAAATTGCAATAAAAATATTATCACAATAGAGATTTAAATTAATAACAAACGTGATTAAACCAATGAAATTAATGAACCAATAAATAGAAAACATAACAAAGGAAAATTGTAACATCATATTTATATGGACAAACCATTTTGGGAAAATAATCCACCACCAAAGAGACTCAAGCTTGTATAATTTAAAAATATTATGCACCACTACAATCACTTACCTCTTTGAAAGTAAATTTGTAGCATAAGAGAATAGGTCAGTGTACGACCATAAGGGTCCAAACTAGGCCCCTATGTGGCAATAAAATATAGAAAAATAGAGTTAGGAAAATTGACATAAAAAAAATTGTAGAAAATTGAATGTAGTTTCTAGGTTACTAGTCCTTTTTTGGAAAAAATTAAATCTATTTTGCAAAAAAATGAAATTTCAATGCACTAGTACTAAATTTTCCAGGAAAAAGATAAAAAGCAGTTGTATGTCTGACCAACCTAAGTACAAGATTTTTTATTTTTTTTCTAAAACTTTCAATATAAGTAGAGGACACATGCGTGGATGTGTTACTTTTTTTTGTATTTGTTTTGCAAGTAAATAATTAGTTATTGTTTTTTATTCTAGAACATTTTAAAATTATTAAAACGTGTTTGTCTAACCACCATAACTTGGTCAAAAATTTATGAAATTAATTTTGTTATCTTATAGTATGTGAAACATAGAATGGGACACATCTTTTAGATTTGAAAAATGTGAAACAGTTTAAAAATTGTAGAAGACTTTCAATCAACATATCAAGCAAGACTTTAGTCATGATGTATGTAGAAAATCAATAATTATTTTCTATTAAATTCAAAATAAGGCATATCTTATATTGGTGGAAAGTTGATAATTTTCTCAATAAACCCTTTTCATTTAATCAAATTCGGATAAAAAAAGTCATTAGCCACAAGGGCGAACTTTGGAAAACTAAGGAAATTTTGTTAGCACATTTTTTTAGTTGGCTTTCTAGGTATGGCAATCTGGAACCAAATCTTGAGCCAAATCTTGAGCCTACTAGTTTTGTGAGAAAAATAGATATCCATTTGTAATAGATATTCGTTAGCAATAGATATCTATTACCTATATTATTTATAATTTACATAACATATATAATATATTAATATATACTATATTATATATTGTATATTATATATTAGATATTAGATATTATATTATATATTATATATTATTGTTCCTTTTTTTATGGATCAAATATGAACATGATAAATATGAAGTTGATGCCAAATCAATATTGAATAAATAATGATCATGAATTCACAAGTCTGAATTTTCCTTAATGGTATTTGATCTACAAGAGGAGAACATTTATTGATTTCAATGTCTCCAAATATGGATCAGATCTGCATTAAATATGTAAATGTGAGACACATTCCATGATCAGACATGTCTCCACGAAGTGGAGGCATGTCCACTCATGGGGACGTCTCATGGATGTGCCTCTTCGTCTTGACTAACTACCCAATCATCAATCGATGTTAGTTACTTAACAAACATAAATGTTTAATAAGTTTGATCAAACTTTATCTTGTACAAAATAATTCATATCCAATCTGGAAATGATCACCAATAATGATGCTCAATTGGGATCCTATATAAAACATGAAACATCAATAATCTGCAAGTAATAACCTCTGTATGCAGATCGAGAATATACTTGGAATATTTTGATCAGTTATATCTAATCGAAGCTACCATATTTCAACACTCCCTCTTAGCTAGGGAAGATAACTCCAACCAAGTATAAAGTGTATCACCTCACTTGTGATATCAAAAGATATGATATACTCAAAGTGTCAAGTCACATGATATTCTTTAGAACACATCTTCATTATGGTATGTGCACTGACATCAAGTCACATGATGTCTACCATAATAACTCATGGCATATCCACGGATACATTTATCCACCATGATTATCTCATAAGGATCATAATGATATTCAACTGATATCAAGTCTCATGATATCTATCAAAAATGTCCACGAGATACTATCATGACATATCCATAGATATCAAGCCACATGATATCTATCATGATAGTTCAACTAATCATTGTAGAGTCATCACTTTACAATGTCAAATACAAGTGTTCATTATTAGAAATATCATCACCTTTCAATAATGTACACAGGTGGGGCCCATAAATTCATGGAGTCACACACATGACAAAATATTTTACACATTAAACATCTTTTAAATATATTAGTACAAAATAAACAATTTGAGTCTCAATCTCAACAATAAATTACATTTCAACCATACCAAGTTCCTTCTTGAAGAGTTCAACTTTAAATCTGGAGAGAGGTTTGGGGAGAATGTTTGTTGTTTGATCACTTGTACTAATATACTTCAACTGGATCACATTCCTTTCTACCATGTCTCTCACATAGTGGTAAGGAAAATCTATATGCTTAGTTTTGTCATGAAACACTAGAATGAAAGAAAGCTTCTCAAAGCTTTGATTATCACAACGGATGACAGTTGGCTTCAATGATTTCCAAACAATCCCGCAAGGAGCTTCCAAAGCCACACTACTCCTCTAGTTGTCATACAAGTTGCAATAGACTCGACCTCTACTATACTTAATGCCACTAAAGACTGCTTCCTATTGCACCAGGAAATCATCACAAACCCCAATCATCTTCTTTCAGGTTCAATAGGCTCCCTTTGAATCTTTAAGTACCTACAACAAACTTCTAACCTCTTTTTCCAAGATTTCCTACAACGCCTGCCTTAGAGAATATTGCACACTTCTGAAACTGTAGAGAGTTCAGGATTGACCTCCTCGACCTCAACCCGAATCACTCTATTCTAAATAGGTTTTCAGAGCTACCAATATTGCAACTTCTACTCCGTGAGTCACAGTACTCCCTCTTGATCCCTGCCTCAGAGATTGCAAAGAAGACTTCTGAAAGTGAACTCCCTCTAGCCACCAACTCAGTCCCATGACTGCAAGTGTGACTTCACACTTGATCATTTCTTTGATCAGCATGAATTCCTCACAGGATGCCTCAAGATTTTCATCACTAAGAAATCTCTCATCACCTTGTTGCTTCTATATTTTTCTCGAAAGCATTTTAGAGAGAGATTACAAGCAGTTTTATTACTATCCAAGGAAATACTAAGGCTAGAATCATACAAGGTTTACTATCTTAGGTTATAGCATAAATGCATAAGAATTTATGAATAATATTAAGACATGAATAAATAAATCAACCTATAAGAGAAATATATAAAAAGACCAGAATGAAGGGATAAAGAAACTTATCTTTATTAAGTTTTGATATATCTCTTTCTTCCATCTTTTACTCCTTTCGATAATGCTAATCTCAGCACAACAAATGATAATTTGCTCAACTCAAATTTCTTAGATGCAATATGCAACCACCAGACACACCTTAAATTCAAGTGTCTCAAGGATTCATCGTATTCCATACACAAATAGAATGATAATTATGTGTACAATGAATCACAATCAAGATTGGAATTCTCTTTTCATCTCTGAGTCACACTCAGAAATTTTCACAACTAGCATGAACATCTCACAATGGATGAAGGGTGTCTCCATAGGATCTCATCCAGAGATCACTATACAATATAAATACAACACAATCTCTCTTTAATTTATGGTACACCATAGAGTTGGATCTGAGACTGAGACTCATCTTTTCCGCCTTTAGTGATGTCATCCTTGAATTTACACCTATCATAGGAGCCACATCTTGGGGTTTGTAGTGACCCATAGATCATCTCCAAACAAAAATAATGACCAAGGTACCAATGCTTCCTAGATCTCAGATTATATTGTGAAATCAATAGATGTACTCTCCAAAATTGATTTCTCATAGCCTTTCCACTATTAAGCAACTTTTGGAGTTAAGTCATCCTAGATGAGCTGATGAAGATGTCCAGCTGAGAAGATTGTACCCTCCCAAATGAAGAGCACTTAACCATCTAGATGAGCGATGACCTCCTCAATCAACAATAAATGTGGTAAATGGAGAAGGCGATGAAAAATATCCACCCTCAATACCTGGCGCAACTTGAATTATCTGATGTTAAGGCCCAATTCTCCAATCAAATACAACACTTTGAATACCAACAAGCCAAGTGTTTTATCTTTTCCTCCAGATATGAAACCCGACTAATATATTCCTTCTTCAATGCTTTCTACATTTTTTATATTCGACATCCTTGTTGTCTCTACATGACGCGATTTAAGAAGAATAAGACATCAACTTATTTGTTCCTCCGGCTTGGTTGAAGATGCCATGACAACTCCCAAATTTGTCTTTTCCTTCAAGAAATAATCGGTCTTGACTTGTCAATAGATAATTTTTTATTTCAACAGTGTCTGACTTTGGAATTCAACCTTCACACCCAGTGGCTATATGATAAGAAACAACTCCCAGTATTTTCTATAGCCTTTACACATCGATTGACTTTTCCAATTACTTTCAGAATTATTTCGATTTCCACATCCTATAGTTTGACTTGATCACATAGCTTCTCCCAATTCATCTTAGAGCTCCAGCATTGAAGAAATTTCTTTACAATAAAGATTTAAAGAATCCCTTAGTCTTCCGAGACTTCAAAAAATGTAGCACATAAAATTTCCAAACTTATATTTTCATACAAAGTAGTTGCTTAACTTAATTCCCAACAGGTATTATTTATTTTATTGCCTCCATGTAAAGTGTCGATTTCAATCTGATGGAAGTGCTTGCTGGGTCCCATGATTAGTTCCTTACACTTGTCTTTCTTCCATATAGCTTCAAAATGCTTTCCTCCTAGCCACATACAGGAAATATTTATCTGTAATGCCACAATTCCACTAAGGTGCCACAATATTCATGCATAGTCGACTCTTCTTATACTCCACGACCCCCACTAAACTTTAGGGAAGGTCTTCAAAGAAATATCGACAGTCCAGTATATCAATCTACCTAAAGCCTTCAGCAGATAGAATATTACAAGCTCAACCACCTCATTCAGTTTTGGGAGATCACCTAATACAGTTCTCCTAGTAGAAATCCTCCATATAGGCTAGTATCTCTGCAAGTAGCAATAGTGTGAACTTAGCCATTTAATGGCTATAACAAAAATATAGAGTCGGCAGTAGGAAAGAAGTCAGATTCCATAGATGGCGTGATAATGAAATTGTCCCTTCACAAGATAAATTATGTGTCATGGTTAAATCGATATTTTATTTTATTAAATTTCAACTTAGACTTTTCTATATCTCTTCCGACATAGAGAAGTGAATGTAGGTAATGATGGAATCATGTACCATAGATCTAATGATGGGTCCTCAAGGCTTGGACACCTTCCCACAATGTTGTTGTGATTTGACGAAGGAGATGTAGATTGAGAACACGAACAACGACTCATAAAAAAATTGCTCAGAACATCCAAAAAACACACCGATAAGGCACACACAATATTCAGCGACAATACAAAGATATGTGGATACAAGAAATCGAACAAGATCCACCAACAAGAGGTTTTGTCAATATAGTAATTTGTGACTTCCTGAACAAAAGTAAAGACGCCAAAGAAATGCCGAGAGAATGCCCGATGCGGAAGACTGAGTCGAGTATCTAAACACGAGCAAGTGATCACAACTTGCAAAAGGTTCACGGAGGTGAACATCGATCAAGTATGTACACATTATAATTCCTCAAATACTTCCAACCAAAACCTCATGAAGGAGATGGAGTCTATGACACCAGATAGTGTAAAAATTTTTATCACTTTAAATTCTTTCAAGGAATTCACAAATCTGATCGGATCCTCATACAAACTTGGCTCTAATACCATGTTTTTTTTTATGGATCAGATATGAACATGATAAATATGAAGTTGATGCCAAATCAATGTTGAATAAATATTGATCATGAATTCACAAGTCTAAATTTTCCTTAATGGTATTCGATCTACAAGAGCAGAATATTTATTGATTTCAATGTCTCCAAATGTGGATCGGATCTGCATTAAATACGTAAATATGAGACACATCCCATGGGTAGACATTTCTCCACAAAGTTGAGGCATGTCCACTCATGGGGACATCTCATGGATGTGCCTCTTCGTCTTGACTAACTATCTGATCATCAATTAGTGTTAGTTACTTAACAAATATAAATGTTTACTAAGTTCGATCAGACTTTATCTTGGACAAAATAATTAATATCCAATTTGGAAATGATCACTGATAATGATGCTTGATTGGGATCCTATATAAAACATGAAACGCTAATAATCTGCAAGTAATAACCTCTGTATGCAGATCAAAAATATACTTGGAATATTTCGATCAGTTATATCTAACCGAAGCTACCATATTTCAACAATTATATATTATATATTAAATATATTATGTATTATATATTATATATATTAAATATATTATGTATTATATATTATATATATTATATTATGTATGGGTATGTGTTGGATCATCATGGAAAAAACAAGCCCTTAAGTGGCAATAAAAAGACAAAAAATCAGAGTTAGACAACTTGATGTAAAAATTTGAATAAGCTATCTATATTATTTCAAAAAAATGTAAAAATAGAATCTGTAGAAAATTGAATGTAGTTTCTAAACTACTAGACCTTTATTTAAAATAAATAAATCTATTTGGTGAAAATTTTAAATTTCAATGCAGTAGTATTTAAATTTCAGGGTAAAAATAAGAAGTAGGTGTCTGTCTGACCACCCTAACCACAATAAAATGATAATATTTTAGATATAAGTAGAGGACTCATGTCCCAATGTGATGCATGTTTTTTAATAATTTTTTTCCAAGGAAATAATTAATAATGAATTTTTTATTACAACTTTTAAAAAATATAAAAGCTCGTCTGTCTAACCACCTTAACTTGGTTAAAAATTAATGAATTTTTTTTTTCTTTTTTAATCCTATAGTATGTAAAGCATAGAATGTGACACATGTTTTGGATTCAAAAATGTGATACCATTTGAAAGTTATAGATGTTTTTCAATCAGCCTATCAATCAGGACTTTATTCGTAATTCTAATAAAAAATGATTAATAATTATTTATTAAATTCAAAGTAAAGCATAATTTATATTGGTGGAAAGCTGAGAATCTCCTCTAAAAACCCTTTTCGTTTCATCAATTTTGGGTAAAAAAAAAGTCGTCAGCCACATGGACCATCATGATCCTACACATACCCATATTATATTATATATTACCTTATATATAATACATGTATTTTATATAGTATATTATATACTATATACTATATACTATATACTATATATTAAATATTATCTATTATATTAATATTATGTAATATATATTATATACTACATTATAATATATATAGTGAGATGGAGAGAGGGGGTGTGAGAGATAGAGGGAGGGAGGGACTTGAGAGAGAGAGAGAGGGTTGAAGAGAGACCTAAGAGAGAATCGTCTAGTTAGGGTGGGATGGATAGAGGGAGAAAGAGACCCAAGAGTGAGAGAGAGTGAGGGAGAGAGAGAGGGAGTGGGAGAGACCAAAGAGAGAGAGAGAAAGAGAGGGAGAGGGAGATAGAGTTATCTCAATAGGATGGGAGGGAAGGACTTGAGAGAGAGAGACCTGAGAGGGATATGGAGATTAAGAGAGACTTAAGAGAAAGAGAAAGGGAGTGAGAGGAACTTGAGAGAGAGAGGGAGAGCGAGAGAGAGATAAACAGAGGGAGGGATAGAGGGAGAGAGGGAGTGATAGATAGGAGGGAGAGACCTAAGAGAGGGGTTTGGGAAGGATAGAAGGAGGAAGAGACCTAAGAGAGAGAGAGGGAAATTGGGAGATACATGAGAGAGAGAGGGAGTGGGAGAGACCTGAGAGAGAGAGAGGGAGAGAGGGAGGGAGGGATATGGAGAGAGAGTTATCTAGCTAGGGTTGGAGGGAGAGACTTGAGAGAGAGATAGATAGACCTATATGTGTAAGAGAGAGAGAGAGGGATTGGGAGATATTTTTCTAGGTAGGGTGGAAGGGATGGAGGGAGAAAGAGACCCAAGAGAGAGAGAGAGAGTGATAGGGATAGAGGGAGGGAGAGAGAGACTTGAGAGGGAGAGATGGAGAGAGATAGAGGGAGGGAGAGACCTAAGAGAGAAAGGGGTTTTAGAGGGATAGAGGGAGGGAGAGACTTGGAAGAGAGAGTGGGATGGGAAATACTTAAGAGAGAGAGAGAGGGAGTGGGAGAGACTTGGGAGAGAAAGAGAGGGAGGAAGGGAAAGGGAGAGAGAGTTATCTATATAGGGTGAGATAGATATACATGAGAGAGAGGGAGTGGGAGAGACCTAAGAGACAAAGGGAGTGGGGAGGGAGGGAGGGAGGTAAGGAGGGAGAGAGACAAAGAGAGACAAAGAGAGAGAGACAAAGAGAGAGACAGAGAGAAAGAGATAGAGATAGATAGATAGACAGACATACATTGATAGAGGCATCAAGAGATAGAGAGATAGAGATAGAGATAAAGAGATAAAGATAGAGACAAAGATAAACAAAGATAGAGAGAGAGAGAGAAACAAACAGATAGAGATAGAGATAGAGATAGAGATAGAGACAAAGACAAAGACAAAGACAGAGACAGAGACAGAGACAAAGATAGAGATAAAGACAGAGACATAGATAGAGACAAAGACAAAGATAGAGAAAAATATAGAGACAAAGATAGAGACAAAGACAGAGACAGAGACAGAGATAGAGATAGAGATAGAGATAGAGACAGAGACAGAGACAAAGATAGAGATAGAGATAGAGATATAGACAAAGACAAAGACAGAGACAAAGACAAAGATAGAGATAGAGACAGAGATAGAGACACAGACACAGATAGAGATAGAGATAGAGACAAAGAAAAATATAGAGATAGAGAAAAACACAAACACAAATACAATGACATAGATAGAGACAGAGACAA
>CM021101.1:505206427-505280383 GCA_007115665.2 Sequoiadendron giganteum | reverse complement strand
AAGGGAGATAGAGGTGTGTGTGTGTGTGTGTGTGTGTGTGTGTGTGTGTGTGTGTGTGTGTGAGAGAGAGAGAGAGATAATGGTGAGATAGAGAGAGAGAGAGAAATAATGGTGAGATAGAAAAAAGATAAATTCAAAGAGAAAGAGGGGGAAGGGATGGAGAGAGACTGAGAGGAGAGATAGAAATAAGGGGAGGTAGGGTGAGGTAGATAGAGGGAGGGAGAGGATAGAGAGAGAGAGAAGTAGAGAGGGAAGGATGGAGGGAGGGAGATATAGGTGTGTGTGTGAGAGAGAGAGAGAGAGGGGTGAGATAGAGAAGAGAGAGTGAGAGGGGGGAGAGATAGAATTTTGAGATAGAGAGGATAAAGTGAGAAAGAGGGGTAAGAGGGAGAGAGAGTGAGAGAGAGGTAGGTAGAGGGAGGGAGAGGAGAGATAAATAGTTGAGATGGAAATAGGTAGGGAGGGAGACATAGATGAGATATAGAGTGATGGAGGGAGAGGTAGGTAAATATAGGGAGAGGGGAGATAAAGATAAGTAGAGAGGGAAGGAGATGTAGAGAGAGAAGAGATAGAGAGAAGTAGAGAGGGGAGGGAGGAAGGGAGAGGTAGAGAGGAGATAGAGGGGTGTGAGAGAGAGAGAGAGGGGAGATAGGGAGGAAGGGAGAGAGAGAGGGAGGGAGGGAGAGGAGAGATAGAGAGTAGAAAGGGAAGGAGAGAGTGAGAGAGAAAGATGATACAACTTGCTGACTACTGAAATTTGACATGTTGATTACTAAAATTTGACTAAGTCTAAAAAATTATAAGATCTTCCAAAAATTGGATTTCACATTATAACTCCAAGAGATTTGAAACCACTCTCAAACATGTTGAAACTATATACATTAAATATAACTTAAACTATAATAAATTAAATGTCCATATGTAAATGTAAACTTATAATTTAATGCTTATTTCATGTATATAGTCTCCCCTAGCTGAGAAAGAGAAAAAGAAAGAGTTCAAAAAAATGTATTTAAAAAATTCATGCTTCATATTTGGCGAGTGCCAAATTTGGCGCTAGCCAAATGGAGCACTTCATTTGGTGAGTGTCAAATTTGGTACTATTCAAATGAAGTGCTCCATTTGGATAGCATCAAATTTGGTGCTCATAAAATGAAGTTCTCCAATTGGCACTTGCCAAATGAAGTACTTTGTTTGGCGCTCGCCATATGAAGTGCTCCATTTGGCACTCGCCATATGAAGTGCTACATTTGGCGCTCACCATATGAAGTGCTACATTTGGCGCTCACCATATGAAGTGCTCCATTTGGCGCTCGCCATATGAAGTGCTCCATTTGGTGCTCACCATATGAAGTGATCCATTTGGCGCTCGCCAAATGAAGTGCTCCATTTTGCTAGTGCCAAATGAAGTGTGCCAAAATTATTTGAATTTTAAAATAACAAGCCTTAGACTCGGTCATCTTATCCATTTAGAGAGTGCCAAATTTGGCGCTCACCAAAGAGTCATTTCAAGTAAAAAAAAAAAGTGTTGCCTTTTTTGTGTCATATATTGGTGCACACACTTTATGGTATAAATTAATCACCTCATATGTCGTATCAGAAGTTTTATTATTTCACACTAGAGATTAAGTTTGTTACAATTGAATGTGTTAATTATGTTTATTTTAAATTAATTGATAATCAATCACTTATCAATTTCATGTATGTTGATGGAATGGTTTTCATTGGAAATAGTAAGAGAATGATTAGTGAGCTCAAGACTTGGTTTTCTAACGCCTTTTACATGAAAAATTTAGCATCTTTGAAGTATTTTCTATGTATGGACATTAGCAAGAATTAATTTGAAAAAAATGTTTTTCTTAATAAGAGTAAGTATATCAGACTATTTTGCAAAGATTCATAATTCATTACTATATAATATAGCCAATATCTTACTAATCAATAGTAAGTTATAATTTAATTAATGTTCTAAGTTAGGTGATAATTTTGAGGATACTTCTTTTATGTTCCATATTCTAGTGACATATGTAGTGTAATGTATTCTATGGTCTATAAAAGACCAAAAATTAACCAAGTAGTAAGAGTTCTTAGTAGGTTTATGTCTATGGTTAAAGAGCATTAGACTTATACAAATATGTTTTTCAAAAATTTGTGATAATTTTTTTTATTATTATATGTTCTATAATGGGATTAATGATGTGGGTAAGTATCTTATATATGGATTTATTGATTTGTATTGGATCCGTGATTTGGATAGCAAGATGCCCATAAACAATTATGTGTGTACTTTGTTTAGCTCAAAATTGTCAATTGGATGGGTAATTAAAAATCTGTAGCTACATTTTACATTCTATATGCATGTTTGTAACATATTCTTATAAGGAGGTAATCCAGTTATAGAGATTGTGTTCAAGTATTTTTTTTAGTGTAGATAAGTTAGGGTCAAATATGATAGTTAGATTGTTATCTATTCAGTGAATAACCTTACATACCATGCTTGTACAAATCATATTGATATTCAATATCACTTTGTTCATGAGATGATTGAGAGTGGAAAATTCATAATATATAAGGTTGACACCTTGGTTGATTTTATATTTTATCTCACTATTTTGATGAAAAAGGGATCCTAGGTCTAATACATAGAACACTAGGATGACACCTTTTTCTAGAGAACATTAGGATGAAAATGAATAAGGTAATTAGATTGAATTTCAACCAGACCTATATCCGATCCTTTAGAGCCTTGTAAATTGATTGGAATTGAATTTCCTTAATCAACCTAATTAAATTGTGTTCTCTAATCTAAAAATTCAAGATTCAGACAATGGTGGAACTATAACAAAATAAAATCAATAACAGATTTGAGTAAGGAAGAGTTTTGTGCACCTTTCCTAGAAGTTTGAGCTTGAAAATGGAGGACATAAGTGCTCAGGGCACTACTATACTTGTAGGTGTAATCTATATATTTTCTCATAGTCCTTTGGTGTCATATCTGAACTTTTATTTCCTGCTCTTGTATTATCAAATCATAGTCAGATAATTTTGTGACTAATTTTTTGTGAGTTGTCAAGGTGTACGGCAGGGAAAAATTTAGTGGCGAATTTTTGCCAATTGGCGAATTATTGAAATCGGGACCTGCAAAAATGGCGAATACTACAAGCTAAAAATGATGCTGAATCGCCAGGTTTTTACAAAAAAAAAAATTCATCTCGAATGTATTATATTTTAAATGACCCATCATTGAAACTGATTCACCATCAATTTATACTATAATCACAAATATCGATTATATTCGCCAGTAATATTATACTCCTACCATTGATTTTAGGGAAATATTGCCACAATAATAAATGACCATTTAATTTTACAGATATTTTAGCCTTGAATAGGGCTTTTAATTATTGCCATCAAATCATCACTTAACTTTTTAATCCAATGATTGCAGGTTGATTCCACGGCCTAATACACACGTGCCTTTTAAAAGGCTTGTTGAGGCCCGAAATTTGTTTTGGGCCACATGATTAGATTTAATCGTGTGGCCCAAAACAAATTTTGGGCCTCAACAAGCCTTTTAAAAGGCATGTGTGTATTAGGTCGTAGAATCAACCTGCAACCATTGGATTAAAAAGGTAAATTGCTAATCGATGGTAATAGTTAAGCTTTTCATTTATTCTTAATTTTAAAGTGAGATTTTAAAAAAATACTTAATCCGTTGCCCCCTCGACCCCCACAAGGGGGCTTTTCCCCCTTGACCCCCACAAGAGGCGCTACCCCTTGACCCCACCAGTGGCTCCTGCCCCTGGGCCCCTACTTCAATATTACAAAAAAGAAAAAAATATGGGGGAACTGCGCCGACCAACTATGCAAATTTTTAAAGGAGAGATTCACCATTTTAATGAACCGTTTTAGTGATTATTCACTAGGATTCGCCAATGTGATTATTTTTTTTACCAATTATCCATTAAGATTCGCCAAGATTTTACAAATTTTTGAATAATTTGCATAAGATTCGCCAAGGAAAATTAATATATTTTTCAAATAAAAGGAAAGATTCGCTAGGATTTTACACCTTTGCTGAGGGGGAGGGGTTTCTTAAAGTTATCCCTGGTGTAGGGTTTTGATTGCAACAATGAATAATTGAACTTGAAACTTCCCTCAATCCTCTTTAAGCCTAAAACATTCACATTTAAAGAGAGAAGAAACGTTGTTCCATTTAGGGGCTAGTCTTGGTCAAACCCCATGTTAGTGTTTCCACTTTCACAATGGCAATGACAATGATAAGAAGGAATGATGAATGAACAAAGTGTTGCAACTCACCACCCTTTGATGGATTCCTTGAAGGACCTAAATCATACACATCTCGTCAAGGATTGGATCTTGCTTTCTTTAATTTCTTGAATTTCTTTAAGATACCTACAAATTATTAGCCTTCATAAACAATATGAAAACATAGAAATAAACATACACTCACGTACACTTTGACATGATGTTTGGATCTTGAACTATTGTAATAAATCCTCTAATGGTTGGTCTTGAATTTCTTGATAATTGCTTGATCATAAATTCTATAACTTACTAGATATTTCTTGTTAGGTTTGAAATGGTGAAATAACTAGGTATTTAAATGCTATTATTCTAATTTTGTGAGCATTAAACCCCGACAACCAAATTTAGATATTTGAATTGTAAATAATAAAATTTCAACACCAAAATAGGGAGACATAGGGGCCCTAGGCACCAGTGTCCTAGCCTCATTTTGTGAATTAAAGTATCGAGGAAAAAGTATTAAATGAGAGTATTTAATTTATGCTTGCAAATTTTCAAAAAATGTTTTAAAATAAGCTATGAAATAAATAATTTAGGAGATTTATTGCTTAATTAGGTTCAATAATTAAAGGAGAGAAAAACATAGTGTGAAATTGTCAAGGGTGACAATTTACAATGCTACATTTAGCCCTCACTTTAGTGGTAGTATGAACTTATGCTTAGACTCACACTATATTAGAGAAATATATGTCAAGTGGGGTCCAAATATACAAATGTTGAAGAGATAGGATGACTAAGGATCAAGGGTGAGTGCACAAGCCCCTAGGGTCTAAGATCCCATAGAAATATAATATAAGCACAAAATAAAACACATATGTATGAAATGAAACAAGACAACAAACACAAACATACATGTCAAAAAACATGAAGCATATATGATGAAAAACACATGACATAACATAACATGTAGATGATACTAAAATGAACACAAAAATGATGAAAACACACACAAAAAACACATGGTTAGTACTAAATGATTCAAGTTAGTAAGTCAAAGAGACCTTAGTGTTAAATTATCTCAAATACCAAACACCATCCATCGAATGTGTTGTCTAAAAAAATTATGCTCTCACAAGGATGTAAAATCACTTATGAGCCACATGGATCTATTGGCTAGCAAGTTGTGTTATGCTTGGCTTCCATGCAATATGATGGGTTCCATAAGGCTAGTAAGTTGTGTTATGCTAAACACTAATAAAGCACATGGCTCCACTAATAAGCAAGGTGTGTTATTCTAGGTGGCCATGTCAAAAATTCTCTAAACTCATAGACTAGAAAACTCCACTATGCTAGGACTATCCAAACCACGCTTCAAGGAGCACAAAAAAAACACCTCAAGGGGTGCACAAAGTTTAACATCACAAGGGACAAATAAGTGCTTAACATCACTAGGGAAAAATTGATAACCATGCATTAGGGGAATTACAAACAACACCACTACCAAAGGGGGTATGCCAATAGGTCAAATATCACAAGATAAAATGGATAGGGGTAATATATGCCCCCCTTAAAAAATCAACGTACTTGCTATGTTGGTATTTTAAGGACAAAGAGGGGAAGAGGGGATCCTTGAAATAATGCATGCCTCCCAAAACTATTTATCCTTACCCCCAAGAAAATAATAACCACACAAAGGACTATCATGTTGTTTCCATGAAAAATATGGTTACTCTCAATATTGTAGCACAATGAACGACAATGAGAAAAACACATACAACTACAAATTCCACATAGTGATGAGCAACATGATAGGATGAAGATAATTATTGACTAGAGGAATTAGGTTCATAAACACAAGGAAAAGCACCAAGATCCTTAATTTTTTGTTTTTTATTACTCAAGGCCTAACATTCATTAGTAGAATGACCATGCACTCGATGATATGCACAAAATGAGTTTTTTTTGTAGAATTTCTTTCATGTTCGTGGAGGAAGAGTAATCAAGAAAGCTTTGAGAAGCCTCGACAATATATTCTCTTGATCAATAGTAGGGGACATTTATTTCTCTTGTGAATAAAATCTTTTTTTCTTATCACAGGATATCATGCATACATTAGATAATAAAGCATTAGATGAAGATGGAGAGGAATTTTGGAAACCTAAACCCTGCTTAGAAAAGTACGATATAGAATTATCTTGATTCCTACCATTTTGTTTCATGTTTTAATTATATTCATGTTTAGAAATAATTTTTTATTCAAGACCATAACATGCTTCCAAATTAGATGAAGAGGTTTTATTCTTCTGATAAGGATTGGCCTCTTCATGATCACATAGATCCTTTTTAAGTTTTTTAAAGTTAAACATCTTCCTCTCATGACAGATGGGAGTTGAAGGGCCCCCATCACCACTATGTGGTGATGTTGTTGATGTAGAACCAAGTTGATAAAATGAAATAAAAGACTATTTTGGTTTAGATTCTAAGATTTTGTACTCTCCCATAAAGGAGGGTGTAAAATCTAATGAACCCCATTCATCCCTAAAAAATGTGTTTCAATATGAATCATTAGCATGGTCATTATTTTATTTGACTCTTTGGACCTTGATGGCAAGATTTTAGACTCCCCTTTGAAATAAGTTGTAACATATAATGACCCCCAATCATCATCTAAGATTTTTAATTGTAGGTGAAATACAATTAGGATAACCATCAACTTGTATAGGTTCTATATTTGAAGTTGGAATCAAAGTATTAAGAGAGTTGGAAGTGTTACATATCTCCTCATCTCCTCAAATCTCGGATATTTCTTGGTTGAATTTATTGGAAACTTACAAAGGATTATCCTTCACAAACAATATGAAAACATAATAATGAACACACACTCACATACACTTTGACATGATGTTTGGATCTTGAACTGCTGCAATAAATCCTCTAATGGTTGCTCTTGACTTGCTTAATAATGTTCTTAATAATTACTTGATAATAAATTATCAAACTTGTTATATTTTTTTGTTAGTTTTGAAATGATGCAATAACTAGGTATTTATATGCTATTATTCTAATTTCCTTAAAATTAAATCCCAACAACTGACTTTAGATATTTGAATTTAAAATAATAAAATGTCAACACTAAAATATTTGAATTTAGATCTGAAATAGGGGGACATAGGTGCCAGTGTCCCAAACTCATTGTTTAAAATTAAAGTGTTGGGGACAAAGTATTAAATGAGAGCATTATTTTTTAAATAAGTTGTGGAATGCATAATTTAAGAAATCAAGTGCTTAATTAGGTCCAATAATTAAAGGGGATTAAAACATAGTATGAAATTGTCAAGGGTGACAATTTATGACATTGCACTCACTAAGTTAATGAGTATAAAAAAAATTAGTTGGTGTAGAAATTCCATAGATCCTACCTCTTCTATCATTTTATTTATTTTTAAATTCATTTGTCTTAAAATGTAAATTTCAAGTGGGAAAAGTTAGGATAAGGGGTGTCGTTCACCTTGCAATCCTAAGTGTTGAATAATTATATTTAATTATGTAGATGATACTAATGTATGGTCTCCAAAAATGTTGGAGTTTTTTAAATGGGATGCCCATATTTGTGAGGGGGGATTATTTATTTATTGTTTATTCTCTAGGATACTTGGGATATTGTCTAAGAATTGAATAGTGATAATTACATTAAAAAGTTTAAAATTGGGATTTATAAAGCATCTTTTCAATTTTGTGGTTATGATACAAATATTGAACACCCTCATGGAGCACCTAGGATTGAGGTATTTGTCAACTTGATTGTTATTACATGATCTATGACATATATCAAACATAATAATGGTGTGGGATGTGTCAATGGAGTAAGAGGAGTTACATACTATTGTGATATGATTGATCGTGATCATAGGGGTTTGTTGTGGCTTATGATTGTAAAAATAACTTGATGGTCTCTATTTTCTAAAAAAAATATGCTTTAAATGTCGGGGATGGTGGATGGTAAGGTTCTTTTGTATCTACTCTTATGCTACTAGTTTATTTTTAGAGGGAAAAGTGATTGCATTAAAGTACATACTTTTTTATTATCAATACAAGCTTAGGTCTCTTTGATGGTGGATTTTATTCTTATGAGGGTTTATTATTGTTTGTATTTGTATTTGTTACTTTTACTTCTTCGTTGATTTATTAATTTTATTATATTCACATGCTTTATAAACTTAATCTTTATTGTAATAATATTTTCATTATATTAGTTACCCTATTCTTTAAAAACCACTTTGGCTCTAATTCCATTAAACCTAATTGAATTAGAGTCTCAAAACCTTAGTTTCATCATAATTTCATCATAATCAATTACATTTTCTCCATGTTGTGTCTTTAAATTGACCAAAATCATTAAATTGATTGATGTGGCTTGATTATGAAAATGGTGGGAAGATAATCACCTTGCTCTCCTAGAACACTAACTTCCAATATTATTATTTTAGCTCTATCAAATATTCTCTATTAATATAAGTATAGAACAAAATTATTACAAGTGCTAAATTTTTAATCAACCCAAATTCGACACCACTTGAGAACTTCAAAACCATAAATATCATTTTAGAACTAATCACTTGTGCATTATAAATACAAGTGAAAATTTGACCCAAGTTCTCACAAGGTTATGAATTTCATAAAAAAATATTCATTTATGCCCATCCATCTTATATCTATTTTTTAATATTAATTAATAATAATATATCACAATTTACTTCCTTCAACTTCAAAATTCACTTTTATTTTGGTTGTCTTTTTCAAATCTAATTATACTAAACTAATTTTTTTTTTTTAAATAATTTTTTTTAATTAATTATTTATATGTATTTATACTAGATATTTATATTTATGTTCTCATCTTTAACATTGATGCAATATATTTCCTCTACTATATTTCATGCCTAACACAAAAATATATCCATAAGACATCATAAGAAATGGAAGAAATAAAATTGGAGGAGAGTTAATTTCAAAATGATCTTTTGTAAAATATTATTCATAATCTAAGATTTTCATGTTAAAAAAATATTAAAGTGAATATGTGAGCCATTAATTTCTTATGATGTATTGATTGTTAGGAATAGGTTTTATACACCTTATATAATATTGATTATTTTAATTATATAAAATAAATATTTTTGTAGTGCATATTAGATGGTGTATTTAGTCATATTAAATATTTATTTGGGTTCATTCGTAAATTTTTATGTAATTTTGGGATGGATATTTTATTTGTAGTTTTACACATTAGAAAAATATTTAATATTGAAAAAAAATAGTATCAAAAAATAAATGAGTGGGGAAATGGTTTTGTAAGTTCATGGTATTAATCGCATTCTTTATGTAATAAAATTTAGTAGTTTTGTGAAAGATTATACCTATAAAATAAATCACATGTGTATTTTTCTAAGGTTGGCTAGCTTGGGGTTGGCTTGTGTGAGTGTCTCTTGTAGGTTGCACATGTGAGGGTTTGAATAATGGAATGCCCAATGTGTGGATACACTATTTTTCACATGGAGTGCATGTAGAGAGCTTGATGTTTCAAAGCTATTCATGGAGACTACATATGCATTGTAATGATTTAATTGTTGAATAATACAAGTGAGAGATGCTTTTCAATGTTGGGTTTTTCCTTCTTAATGGTTTTGCTAGGGTATATGGGTAAGTGCATAAAGATGAGGGGCCAAAAAAGGGGTCTTAAATGGGAGTTATTTTTTTGAAATCAAGAAATACTAACCTTGGGGGTATGTGCAAGATCATCATGGAAAAAAAAGGCCCTTAAGTGGCAATGAAAATTCAGAAAAATCAAAGTTAGACAACTTGACATAAAAGTTTGAATAATTTATCTGTATTATTTCAAAAATTTGTAAGAATAGAATTTGTAGCAAATTGAATGTAGTTTCTAAACTACTAGGTTTATCTTAAAAAAAAAATTGATTTGGTGAGAATTAAAAATTTCAATGTAGTAGTACTTAAATTTTAGGGAAAAAATAAGAAGCAGGTGTCTATCTAACCATCCTAACCACAATAAAATGATAATATTTATTTGTAATTTTTTCCAAATAAATAATTAATTATGATTTTTTATTAAAACTTTTAAAAAATATAAAAACTCATATGTTTGACTACCTTAAATTGGTCAAAACTTCATGAAATTCAACTCTTTTTTTAATCCTATAGTATGTGAAGCATTGAATGTGAAGCATGTTTTAGATTCAAAAAATGTGATACTATTTGAAAGCTATAAATGTTTTTCAATCAACCTATCAATCGGGACTTTAGTCGTGATTCAAATAGAAAATGAATAATAATTATTTATTAAATTCAAAGTAAAACATAATTTATATTGGTGAAAATTTGAGAATATCCTTTAAAAACCCTTTTTATTTCATTAATTTTGGGTAAAAAAAAGTCGTCAACCACATGGGCGAAGTCTAGAAAAGCAAGGTAAGGTGTTAAACACATTTTTTTATGTTGACTTCTTAGGATTGGCATGTCCTATCCAAATTCCAAAGAAAGCTCGAGGTTAACCCCTAGGAAGTAAGGTGTGTGTCAAAAATATCGAATATTCGATTTAATCGGGTATCTGATATATTTTATATATGATTTAAAAAATGTAATAAATAATTTATAGTTAAATTTAATATATCTAGTTTATAATATACAATATAGTTTATAATTAAATATAACATACAATTTATGATAATCTCTTAGAGAATTATGTATAATACATAATATATTATATTATTATGTGTAATATTTAAATATTATTTCTATATTTTAATTAATATATATATATTACTAATATATAAAATATTTAAATATTATCTCTTTCCCCCTCTCTTTCTCTCCCTCTCTCCCTCTCCCCCCTCTCTCTTCTTCCTCTCTCTCCCTCTCTTTCCTTCTTCCTCTCTCTCTCTCACTCCCCCCTCTCTCTCCCTTTCCCTCTCTCTCTACCTCCCTTATTCCCCTCTCCCTTCCTCCTCCTAATTCATTCTCTCTCTCTCTCTCTCTCTCTCTCTCTCTCTCTCTCTCTCTCTCTCTCTCTCTCTCTCTCTCTCTCTCTCTCTCTCTCTCTCTCTCTCTCTCTCTCATTTCTCTCTATCTTTATCTCTCTCTCCCTTTCCTCTCTCTCTATATCTCTTTGTCTCTCTACCTCTCCCCTTATTCCCCTCTTCCCCTCTCCCTTCATCCTCCTTTCTCTCTCCTTCTCTTCTTTGTCTCTCTCTCCTTCCTCTCTCTCTCCCTCTCTTTCCCTCTCTCCCTTTCCCTCTCTATCCCTTCTCAAGCTCTCTATCCCTCTCCTCTTCTTCCCCTATTACCCTCTCCCCCTCTCTATCTCTCTCTCCCTCCCTCCTTCCCTCCCTCTCTCTCTCCCTTTCTCCCCTCTCTCTATCCTTCTTCATCTCTCTCTCTCTTCCTCTCCCCCTTTTCCCCTCTCTCCCTCGCCTCCCCCCTCTCTATCTCTATCCCTTTATCTCTCTCTCTCTCCCTCCCTCTCCCCTTATTCCCCTCTCCCCCTCTCCCTTCCCCCTCCTAATTCCATATCTATCCATTTCCCTCTCTCTCTATCTATCTCTCCCTTTCCCTCTCTCTTTCCTCTCTCCCCCTTTCCCTATCTATCCCTTCTCCTCTATCTCTCCCTCTCCCCTTATTCCCCTCTTACCCTCTCCCTTCCTCCTCCTAATTCTCTCTCTCCCCCTCTCTCTATCTCTCTCCCTCCCTCCCTTTCCCTCTTTGTCTCTCTCTCCCTTTCCCTCTCTCTCTTTCATTCTCCCCCTTTCCCTCTCTCTTTCATTCTCCCCCTTTCCCTCTCTCTCCCTCTCTTGCCTACCCTCCACCTCCTAATTACTCTTGGGTCTATGTGTGCAAAAATTGGATATCCAATTTTATAACACCAAAATATTATTGTTGCAATACATTTTGAAATATTTTTCAAATAAGATATCAGATTTTATCTTATATCTTATTTGTGGGCCATAGAAAAATCCCAAGTGGGTTGGTTTGGGCATCCCAATGGACCCTACATTCTATTTGAAGGCTTTGCAGGTGACAAAAATAAGAAGCAGGTCTTTGTCTAACCATCCTAACCACAATAAAACGATAATATGTTTTTGTAAGATTTTAGATATAAGTAGATGACTCATGTCCACATGTGATGCATATTTTTTTGTAATTTTTTTCAAATTAAATAACTAATTATGATTTTTTTTATTAAAAAATTTAAAAAATATAAAAAATCGTATGTCTGACCACCTTAACTTGGTCAAAACTTCATGAAATTCAACCCTCTCTTTTAATCCTATAGTATGTGAAGCATTGAATGTGACACATGTTTTGGATTCAAAAAATGTGATATTATTTGAAAGCTATAGATGTTTTTCAATCAACCTATCAATCAGGACTTTAGTCATAATTCAAATAGAAAATGAATAATAATTATTTATTAAATTCAAAGTAAAGCATAATTTATATTGGTGGAAGTTTGAGAATCTCCTTTAAAAACCCTTTTTGTTTCATCAATTTTGGATAAAAAAAAGTCGTCATCCACATGGGCGAAGTCTAGAAAAGCAAGGTAAGTAGTTAAACACATTTTTGTGTTGACTTATTAGGATTGGCATGTCCTAGACAAATTCCAAAGCAAGCCAAAGTCTAACCCCTAGGTAGTAAGGTTTTTGTCAGAAATATCAGATATCTGATTAAATCGGATATTCAATTTAATCAGATATCTAATTAAATCAGATATTCGATTTAATGAGGTATTTGATCAAATTGGATATTCAATTTAATTGGGTATCTGATATATTTTATATATGATTTAAAAAATAGTAATACAATTTATAATATTTGATTTAAAAAATGCAATAAATAGTTTATAGTTGATTTTAATACATCTAGTTTAGAATATACAATATAGTTTATAATTTAATATATAATATACAATTTATGATAATCTCTTACAAAATTATGTGTAATACATAATATATTATGTTATTATGTGTAATATTTAAATATTATTTCTATATTTTAGTTAATGTATATATATTACTAATATAGAAAATATTTAAATATTATCTCTTTCCCCCTCTCTCTCTCTCCCCCCTCTCTCCCTCTCCCTCTCCCTCTCCCTCTCCCTCTCCCCTCTCTCTCTCTACCTTTCCCCTTATTCCCCTCTTCCTCTCTCCCTTCCCCCTCCTAATTCTCTCTCTCTCCCTTTCCCTATCTCTCTCTCTCCCTTTCCCTCTCTTTCCCCCTCTCTCTCCCTTTCCCTCTCTCTCCCTTCTCCTCTCTCTCCCTCTCCCCTTATTCCCCTCTTACCCTCTCCCTTCCTCCTCCTAATTATCTCTCTCTGTCTCTCTTTGTCTCTCCCTTTCCCCCTCTCTCTCTATCTCCCCCTTTATTTATCTCTCCCCCTCCCTCTCTCTCTTGCCCACCCTCCACCTCCTAATTACTCTTGGGTCTATGTGTGCAAATATTGGATATCCAATTTTATAACACCAAAATCTTACTGTTACAATACATTTTGAAATATTTTTCAAATAAAATATTGGATTTTATCTTAAATCGGATTTGTGGGCCATAGAAAAACCCCAAGTGGGTTGTTTTGGGCATCCCAATAGACCCTAAATTTTGTTTGCAGGCTTTGCAGGCAACAAAAACATGATTTCAAACAAGAAGAGACAAAGATAAAAAATTTGGAGCATCTTCTACTCAAATTTTTCATAAGCAATAATTTTCTTACCATCTTTTTAGAGGTATAATGGGGAGCAACAGTCGTTGGAAGCAAAAACATAAGAGAAATCTTACCAAAAAAAAATTCAAGCATATAGACAAAGAGATAGAGAAATTCCTAGGAAGAGAAGACAAGGCATGTGAAATATTGGTGAACCTAATCCTTTGGTCATTCAAGTGAAGAGGAAATAGAAGATGTTGAAAATGAATAAAATTGGGAATGAAATTATTGAAATTGATATTGAAAATGTTCAAGGTGAAAATGTTAGAATTGAAGATGTTGAACATAATATTTAACCAAGTGTAAATTATGTTTCACCAAATTACATGAGAAATGAAGAACCTTGTGTGGAAGAAAGACATATTCCAAATTCAAGACCTTCAAGAACCCCTAAATGGTTACTTGAAATTGATGAGAACATTATAAACAATTTTGAAGGAAAGAGGTCAACACGAACCATTCGGTTATGGGTTATGAAAATTTTCAACCAATACTTTAGCAATAAGACATTGATAGAGCAATGCCAAATTTTTGTACAACTGCTAAAGATACAAAAGATGAGACCTTTGCTAGCCAAATTAAAGATTTGTTTGAACAAGAAGACTAATTTTTTTTTTGTTACTCTCAAATCTATTGGAAAAAATAACAAGGAAAAAGATAAGAGAGTTGCTCAGAGAGTCCTTACAACCGCCCTAGTAAGCCATCAATTGAAAAAGGCTCACTTTATGAGACAAGCTTGTATTGATTTTGACATAAATCATAAAAATTTGGATAAAGCACTTGCAAGAAGAGAAAGAATAGATAATCCTATTCAAAATGATACAAGTCTTTTGTCAAGAGGCTTCCACATGTTGATAAGAAGCTAACCGATAATGTAAAGCAAGTAATTCAGAAATTTTGGCATGATAACTCTAGAGTATCACCCAATGGAAAGGATGTTTTAAAGTTAAGAATTGGAAATCAAGACCATACATTGTATCCTAAACAATTTTTTTTCAAAACATTTATTGAAACACATCCAAATATATAAATCTCACAAAGGACTTTTGAAGTTTTGAAGCCATTTTATTGTGTGCCTCTTATAATTCGTAATACTTGTTGCATTTACCATGTGGAGTTTTCAATGTATCATGAATTATTATGATATATCCATTCTACTTTACATACTAATGAAAGGTTGTAGGATTGTAGTGCAATGCATCTTCTGAAATCATCAAGGGACTTGCTAGATCTATTTTTATGTTCTAGAAATGACGGTTTCCTTTTCTATAGAAATGAGTGTTTAAATGCAAAGTGCTCACAATGTGGTGGCTTGTCAAAGTTTATTCAATGTTTTCATGAGGGTTCTGAACATGAATTTGGAAAGAAGCTTGTTGAGAAAAAGAGATATGAGATAGTCAAATATACTTTTCAAAGTGGAGGTGAAGGTTCTAGATGTGAGTTGGTTACAAAAGAATGTAGTGTTGTTGATTTTATTTCATATTTTAAGGACAATATTTTCTAAAACTACGAAAGGAATATCCATAGTTCTCAGTGGTTGGATCAATAATTTAGGATGTGTAAGGACTCTTTTCTGATTGGCATTATTATATCAATGGTTGATTTTACAAAAAACTACACATTGCAACCACAAAATGAGGTACAATATTAGTATTATAATTCCATTCAAATTCTTATTTTTTTCCACATAACATATAGACATGCACCTGATAGTACAAAAGAGGATCGAAAGATAATAAAAGAGTATCATATTTATATGATTGATGATAGATCTCACTCATCCGAGTATGTCCAAAATTGTTTTGAGAATTTTTTTGAGTTCTTGTAGGAGCATGATATAGCAGTGGGCCGACATCTCATTTGGCTAGATAACTACATAGGTCAATTCAAGAATGCTTGTATGTTTTATTGGTTGGAATAGAATGCATGTAGAGAGGGGTGTACCTCAAAATTGGATATTTTTGAATCTCAACATGAGAAAGGGGAGCATGATGGAGTAGGTGCATGTGTAAAGAGAGCTCTAGTTAAAGAGAAATTAAATATTTCAGGAGAAAAATTAAATGATGTGCATTCTATTTCTGATTATTTTAGTTCAACATTCTCATAGGGAGGGACACTTGATTCAACAGTGCGTAGATTCTTTTGGTTGGTTGAGAAGGGTACAGTGGGAGGTAGATTGGATTTTCATACAATCAAAGATTCTTTAAAGATGCATTCATTTCAAAGCTCGGATGCAAGCACATGGACCATTTGGACATGAGAGTTGGCTTGGTTTTTTTAGAGTTGTATTTAGTGCGAGTGGGATCAATGTGGTTCAAGTGAGTGGGTGGAATGGGTTTCATGGTATCTAACTCCTCTATCTCAAATAATATCCATGACAAATGACATAATGGAAATTTTAGCTAATTACAACTGTCTTTTAGATCTACTACAACCAGAACATGTTTTTGCAGTTGTTGCACCACAAGGTAATAAAGAGAGATCAAACTATTGGTTGGATCGATGTGTGCGGGTAAATCATAAGCTAACACAACGATGGAAGATGATGATAGGTTTGTGTATACTATAGGTTTAGTTGTCATTGTAAGAACTTGGTTGTGAAAATACATGATTAGAAAGAATGACATTCCTGTATTTGAAGACTACGAGAAACACAAAGCCATTCTCATGTATTCACACCTTGTTATAGCAAAAAATTTTAAGTTGTTGAAGCATCACACCAAAACAAAGATAAAAAAATTATGGAAACTTAGTAATGTTGATCATGAAGAAATATTGGATACTCTTAAGAAAAGATATGACCCTTCAAGCACACTTGAATAACATATTCAAGAATGGAAGGTACAATTCTTAGGTTCATTATGCTTAAGTTCATTAGTGTTCTTTATTTAATACTTGAAAAAACTAATTGGTTGGCTAATGGGACAGTTAGGAAATCTTTTTTGGTCATAAATATGTATTCCCAACTCAAATTTAGGGGTTGGTGAAAAGTGAAGAAAGAAGAATTTGTTGGTTAAGCCTCTTTTTCTTTGTATTTTTATACATTGTAGTTTGAAAAATGATTTTGTATGGATCTATATGTGTTTGTATGACACAATAATCAATTGGAATAAATGGAGTAATGTATTACCTTTCATTTTATTTGGACTTTGTCACAGTGTTGCTTCATGTTTGAAATTTTGTCATCTTATTGAACATGTGTTCATGTGGGGAATAGGCTAAGATAGGCAGGACTGCAACTTTGTGGGTATAAAACTGATGTAATAGTTGAAGAAGTTGAAATTAAGGTAATTCTATGATATGGATACAATATTTTTAAAGCTTTTAGTTACATATGCATCTTTTTACACTTTTTCTATCTATTATCCAAGTAGAGAATTCTCTTCAATTTGTTTTCATTTAGTCTTATTACGAACACATCCTGCTACTATGGTCAACTACATTTTCAATGTCATTAGTAGTGAGGATCCTGACATTCACTTCAAATACATTGAAGTAGCAACCAAAATTGGAAAAATCAAGGAGGTGGAACATGTAACGAGAGAGTCAAACTTCTAAATGTTTGTGATCGGTTTGGATTTGTACAATGCTCGGGTTCATTATGCTTAAGTTCATTAGTGGTCTTTATTTTAATACTTATATTTTGTATACTCTTGCAGTGTAGGTGTCTTTAATACTGATATTTTGCATACTCTTGTAATGCTTTTTCATGAGAATTCTCCTCATTGTGTACCAGATCTTCCAGATGCTTCATTTTTCAAGTAGTTCTTTCATGTTTTGGAGTTGTATAAACAAAAAATAGAGCATTGTAACTCAATTTTCTGAGTTATAGCATTGACAAACACACTTTGCAATAATTTTTTCAAAGTAGAGACACATTTAAATCTTCTATATGTTGTAAGAACACATTTTCTCAATAAAATTTTAGTATTTTTCCTTCTTAATAGATGTTTCATTATGTGCAAATGAATGATTGATTATGTTTTGTTGTGTTTTGTGTTTAAACCTCAAAATAATTATCTATGTTCCAACACTTTCAGTGAACAAAAACAATTAAATAAACTATCAATTGCTTAAATATACTACCAATTGGCAGAGCAATGAATAAATTTGACTAAATTTAATGATTATGCAATTAATAAACAATGTATCAATATAATATGATTTTCCAAAATCAATGAACAAAAACACTACCAAATTGATAAAAAAAAATTCCAAGTAATAGCCCATCAAAGATTGCTACCCTTTTTCACTTTGGACTCTTAAGGGATTTTTCCAATTGAATGTAGCTTAGAATGCTTCGGCCTGTTTGGGTGTGAAAGGGGATCATACCTAGACTAAACATACACATATAGATTTGTTGGAATAGTTGGTTTTGTTGCACAAGTTACAAAACGAATGTTACACACCTTTGCAACTTTACACTGCTTGCATCTAACACTTTTTCCATCAATTGAAAGCATGACACCATGAGAAAAAACCTCTGAGATATAAAAAAACTGAGAGGTTATTGTAGAGGGGCCCAGCATGATCTCGTAGCCTCAAGAAAAAATTTGTAGGCATCACAGTTTTTGAGTAACTTCCCGTCAAAGATTTATTTCCTTTTGCACTTTAGACTCTTAAGGGATTTCATCGCTTTAGCGTAGCTATGACTGCTTTTGTCTACTTAGGTGCGAAAGGGGACCATTCCTAACCTAAATTTTCCCATCTAGATGTGTTGGAATAGTTAGTTTGGTAACACGAGTTGTAGAACAAAATTTACACCCCTTTGCAACTTTACACTACTTACCATGGGAAAACGCCTCTAAGATATCGAAAATTGAGAGATTTTATTGTAGAGAGGCCCAAAATGATCTTTTAGCCTTAGACAAAAATTTTGTAGGCATCACAGTTTTTGAGTAACAACTCGTCAAAGATTGTTGCCCTTTTGTACTTTGAACTCTTAAGGGACTTCATTATTTGAACGTAGCTTGAACTATTTCAACCTATTTGGATGTGAAAGGGGACCATACCTAACCTAAATGTACCCATTTGTACATGTTGGAACAATCGGTTTGGTTGGACGATTTGGAGAACAAAATTTACACCCCTTTGCAACTTTACACTACTTGCATTTGACACTTTTCCCATCAACTGAAAGCATGACACCACGGGAAAATGCCTCTGAGATATAAAAAGATGAGAGAGGTTATTGTATATGGTCCCAAAATGATCCCGTAGCCTTAGAAAAAAAATCGGCATCATGGTTTTTGAGTAACAGCTTGTCAAAGATTTCTGCCTTTTTGCACTTTGGACTCTTAAGGGATTTCATCAATTGAACGTAGCTCAAACTGCTTCAACCTATTTGTGTGAGAAATAGGACCATACCTAACCTAAATGTACCCATCCAAACATTTTGGAATATTCAGTTTTGTTGCACAAGTTCTAGAATGAAATTTACACCCCTTTGCAACTTTACACTGCTTGCATCTAACATTTTTTCCATCAACTAAAAGCATGGAACCATGGGAAAATGCCTCTAAGATATCAAAAATTGAGAGAGTTTATTGTATAGGGGCCCAACATTATCTTGTAGCCTCAGACAAAATGTTTGTAGGCATCATGGTTTCTAAGTAACAACCCATCAAAGATTGCTACCCTTTTGCACTTTGAACTCTTAAGGGATTTCGCCAGTTGAATGTAGATCAAATTGCTTCGGCCTGTTTGGATGTGAAAGGGACCATACCTAACCTAAACGTACCCATCTAGACATGTTTGAACAATCAGTTTGGTCACATGAGTTGCAAAACAAAATTTCCACCCCTTTGTAACTTTACACTGCTTGCATCTGACACTTTCTCTATCAACTGAAAGCATGAAACCATAGGAAAACACCTCTGAGATATAAAAAATTGAGAGAGGTTATTTCAGAGGGGCCAAACATGATTTTTTAGCCTCAGAAAAAAAAAATAGTTATAATGGTTTTTGAGTAACAACCCATCAAAGATTGCTTCCCTTTTGCTCTTTGAACTCTTAAGGGATTTTGTCTATTGAATCATCATTGTTTGAGTTCCAAGTAGTGATTTATTTTGATATGTCTAACCTATATAGGTTTTCCCAAAGTGTTGGAAAAGTGTCTGAAACCCTGGCATCTTATTTGAGTCTTGTAACCTTGGTGAATGTGTTCTATGAGAAGCCTTGAAACTTGAGAGATGGTGTCCTTATATACAATTTTTAACCCCTTCTCAAGTTAGGAGAGTTTCCTTATATACCTATCATCTATCCCAACCATTTACAACCACTTTTTAATAATTTTGTTAATAAAAATTCATTTTTGCACTTTCTTGCAAAAGTTGCTTGACAACATTTTAGCAACTTGACATTTTTTTATATTTTTTGACAATTGACCTCAAATCACCTCAAAATGACTCTAAATGACTGAAAATGCTCATGGATGACCTTATTACACCCAAGAAACACAAAATCAACCAAAATCCCAAAACGATCACCATGTATGCCTATGGGGCTCCTGATGTCCATGCATTAGTGGACAACCATTAAAGCATAAATGATATAGGAATTTTGTCACATGTATTATATTTGTAGTTTCCCTTGTAGACATTATGGAAAGTGTTGGCAACACAAGGGCATACAACTAAGAGGGGGCATGAATCAATTATCATATAATTTCAAACTTATTAAGCTTATTAATCGTTATTCTCAAATTTGATCAATAACCATGAACGCATGTCAGAAACACACATAACACCAAGATTTTTATGTGGAAACCACTTTAGGGGAAAAACCATGGTGGATATCATTCCACAAGTTTATACCATGTTAAAAGTATAAGAAGAATAAACAGGAATGTACATGCATTCAAGAACACTACCTAGAGCTCACTACTCAAATACAAAGGAAGAGTCATTGTCTTACAAAAACATTCAGATTAAATCCATCTGAATAAATTGAACTGAGAAAGTAGCATCTACTAATGCCTGATTACAGTTCTAGTTAAGCCCATGAACACTTTTTCACTCTTCTTCACACTTTGATCTGCCTTTGAATTATCTAAACATTATTTGCACATATCACTCTCACACTTTTCAAATGAAGAAACAATCACTTATATATATCTGTGACAAGGAATTGCATCGCTTTATGTTGGCTTCAATAAAATAATAGAATGAATACAAACTATGAGCCCAAAACAATAAAGATTATTAATGTGAATCAACCAAGTTATGACACAGCATAATAGAGACCCAAAAAAATTTCCTCAAACAAAAAACACTTTCAAAGATTATTTCTCAAAGATACACAACATGCTACACTCACCCTGTCGTCCATGAACATGAAAAACATGAACACGCAAGAGAAAATCATGGATCGTGAGCACATCGATCAATGTGAATATGCAAAAAAGATAGAGCACAATCTAGAAACATCCACAAACATAAAAGAAACATACGCAACAACTCAGATTACTAGAATCACATTGTCTTCTTCCATGAACACCATTTATAGTAACAAAATAATTGTCACAACACGTAAACTCATAACTTGCTCAAATATTCATGCGAACCTCTGAAATTTTTGGAAGATAAACTAGATAGGCTTGAAAACAAACCCTTTCATCTAAAACTTCTCACTATCAACATACTGGACTTTTCATCTATGAATGATGAACCTATACCTACACAAACACAAGAAAACAAACATAAAATTAGATCATTATGAAAGTTAGATCAACATTCCCCATGAAATTAGATTGAAACATGAAAATAGGAAATAAGATGAATAAAAAAGCAATTAAAGCTAATTAAATCCTATTCTAATGGGAAAACTCTCAATCCCATGGGGAAATTGGTGTCATTTTGATGTGAAAAATAGCCCTTTTCCCAACTCCTTGATGTGATTTGATGATCTTTGATGATGATTTGTTGATTCCTTCGTGTAATTTATCAATAACCTTGATAAATCTATGAAAATTGAATGAAAGTGGATGAAGTTGTAGATGAAATTGAGTACAATAATCTTGCATGGATTATGGATGATCAATTCAATAGAAGAGGCCCTCTATTTATAGAAGAGAATGATGGAAAGAGAGGAAAAATGGATGAATATGGGACAAAATACCAACCAATGGGAGAAGGCCACTTTTCCATATGTGATGAGGAATGAGCACATTTTGATGAATGTGCCAATAAATGAAATTAGGTGGAATTTGAAATTTGTGAAATAAAAGTTGGAGGGACAAAAAAATGGAGTAAATGCCACTTGGCTCAAGGCAAAGGACATGTAAGAGGCCTTTAGTGCCTTGTTGGATGTACTCATCCCTTTTGGAGGGATTTTCAAATTTGAGGAAGATTCCCTTTTGATGCCAAGTTGAGGGAAAATAGAGGAATTAATAAATCAATTAAATTGATTTATTGGTGCAAGTTGTAAAATGTAGAGGAGTGGAGTGATTAGGATTAGGATTAATCATGATTTGATTAATTTAGGTAGAAATTAGATGATTTGACAATTTTGACTTAGATTTTAAGATTTAAATAAATCAAAGTTGAGAGGAATAATGGATTTAGATTTAATTAAATAAAGATTGATTTATAATTAAAGAGGGTGATGATAGATTAAATCAAATAAAGATTAATTTATTTAATTTAAGGAGACGACTTTAGAGAGTAATTAAATAAAGTGAATTACTTAATTGCAAGAGGGATTATCAATTTAATTAAATAAAATAATTTATTCAATTAATAGAAGTGGGTGACCTAATCAGATTAATTTGATTCATTTAATTAAGAGAGGAAATCTGATGAATTTAATAAAATAAAGATTATTCGATTAAACTAATTAGTAAGGGAGATTATTTAGGAAGAAATGATGTTAGTAAGATCAATCTGTATATGTAAAATATAATTATGTGTATATTTATTATCAATTTGTATTTAAATATATGTATATTTTAATAAATTCCATTTTTAAATGGGTGCATGCATATATGCACAAGTAGGAAAATTAGGTGAGATAATCTTTTAGTGATTTAATATTGCAAAAAAAAATTGAGGAAATTGAATTTCAGTTAACTTAAAATTTCTCTTCTCTGATTGTTAAAGTCTTTGGTTTATTTAGTTTATTGGGCAAATATTTTACTGAAGAACATTGTGTAAGGGAATTTGGGTTTAATATATCTGAAAGTATTTTATTTTCTATTAGATTTTTTTTGCATGTAATTTCATTTGGATATTTTCTTTTGGGAAATTGGTTAGAAATGTTTTAGTCATCAAGAAAAAAGTCTTTAGAAGATTGGGGGTTGTTGTAATGTTTTGTCAACCTGAGTTAATTCCTGTGGGAAATGTGGTTGTTATCTTCATTGTGTTACCCAGTTTCCACAAATGAGGATGTTTTGTTCCTCCTTTGGAAGGAGTGGTTTGGTTTTGTTTTGTGTGTCAACAATACGAGATTGAAGCTTGATGGGGGTCTGAATATGGAAAGATCTAACGGGTAACTCATGCACCTATGTGGTGAAATTTCTCCTAGGTCAACTGTATGTTTGTTTTGTGAAGTAAAAGATTGTGTAGACTAGAAGCAATGTGACCTTATCTTTGTATGGCTCATGTGTTTGGATGAGTCCGTATGAGTCATCCTGTATCTAGAGGACGCATGATTGGCTTGGTATACTTGTTACTGTCTCCTAGCATAGGGGGTGGGCCTTCGGGTACCACTTGGTTGGGAGGAACATGCGCCCTACACCGCTAGGTCTCCCTTGGTTTGCAGATCATGGTGATGAGGTTTTCCAGTGGAGAGCTCATAGTGGTTCTAGTATTTATTTTATGCTTTATATTTATTTAAGTTTAGCTCATGCATTTATTACCCCTCATTTGTATTTGAGGTGGATAACTGTATATGTAATCACATTTATATGTTGTGCCTCATTCGTGGAATGAGATATGTAACCTATCTGTAGAGTTAATGTGACGTGAAATGTTATTGTAATCTTACTTGTAAGTTAATGTAATCTAGAACTTGTTATATTTTATCCTATGTGTTGTAGTTTAATGCTTGAATGACTGTAACTTATTTCATGTTGAGATATTAATAAATTCTTTATATATGAGTAATGTATGTGTATGGGTTTAGATGTAATCTTGTCGCGTACCTTTGAGGTTTTTGTGAATGTGTTGTGCATCTTCCTTGTTAATAATGCACTTAAATAATAATAAAATATGTACGCTTTCGTGTTGTGTTGCAACTTTCTCTAGGGTTCTGTGGCGGGGCATTATACATGGTATCAGAGCCCTAGGTTCATACACTGGGTACTCTGGGTACATTTGAGTCCACTATGTAGTCCCTGTGAATTCATTAGCGGAATTGTTAAGTGATCACATGTTCATGGATTTTACTTTAGCATGTACTTTGTGGAAAAGAG
Organism: Sequoiadendron giganteum; assembly: GCA_007115665.2. Classification (NCBI taxonomy): domain Eukaryota; kingdom Viridiplantae; phylum Streptophyta; class Pinopsida; order Cupressales; family Cupressaceae; genus Sequoiadendron; species Sequoiadendron giganteum. The sequence continues at coordinate 505,255,931 of CM021101.1, read as the reverse complement.
TAGCATGAATGAAACCTAATAAAAGGTTATGGATGGAAAGTAATGATATGTATCCCATGGGTTATGGAATTTGATGTTCCTATGGGATTATATATGTAGTAGTACTCCCTGTAAATGTAGGAAACCAGTAACTGTATCTTTTTTTAGTGTTGTGAATACCCCGTGGTTGCTTTGTGTACCCATGGAATGGTGATACTTGGTACCCATCCATGAGGAAAAATTTGCACTTTGGTGTGGTTTTTACCATACCATTACATGTGTTTTCATTTTTTTTACTTGATTGAGGCTCAACCCATGTGTGGTTGAAACTTATATATAAAAGTAGCCAAAATTAGTTATTTTTCTTTTGGTTCTCTAGATCCTCAATCCGTGAAGATATAGTAGCAGTCACAAGTTCCTTGGGTGGAGTGTGTAGCGTACGCATATTGCAACGTAGAGCATCTCATCTCAACCAATCCCGAGAAATCGTACCCACTACTTTCCCTTATGATGGATTAGGATACTTGATCCACATGTGTTAGCCTAATCCCCATGGTTTTGAGTACAACATAGGTTGGTTAGTGTATGTTTGGTTGTCCTCATAGATGTTGATCTGGAATAGCAAGTAAATCTCATCTGTATGAGAGGTGAATCTCAGTAGCTCCATAGTGATATTATCATATTTTATTATATATTTATTATATCTGCACATGCTCCAACATGATGTGATAGATACAATGCCACACCACATTGATGTTTCAACATAGTGTTGGTGATGATGTTCTATTTGCACATGTTCCGATATGATGCAATATGATACCACACCCCTCTGATGTTCTGACATAGTGATGGTGATGATGTCGTGTTACATGATGCCATGTGCTTAGACATGTGAAGGTGCATTATGAGATTGTCTTTGTTAGCCTACTTGTGCAATGAGCGTTATGGGGCCTCAAACACTTGTAGAGGGATCCTCATGGCTACTTCGACCATCTTAGTTGAGTAGCGTATGGGTAGATCCTATCCATGTATACCTTTGTCTACAACAAGTTCCTGGGTGTGTCTTCTCTATGAGGTATCAAAATGTGGGGTGTGTTTTGCACATGCATATTTCTATGAACCCTCAGACACACTACCACATGGCATGTGACTAGTACATGACTTCTTTGGTTGGCGTATGACCAGGTAGAGTGATGACATGATAGTCATGGATACACTCTGGGTCATTTGAATGGTGTGCTCACTCTGCACCATATGAGGGCTATTACTATTCTAGTCATACAGTGTTTCCTCTTTCCTCGTTTGGTGGCTAGTAACTAGTCACATAGTGATGTATAGTGCAATTTTAAATATTGTGAAATTCCTTTATGGTTATTGATTAATTTTCAGTTGATTGGGAAGGAAAAAACATTTTTTATATTTGGTTGTGAAGGTTTAGCCATGACTTGTGATATTATTTTCTTATAACCCTAGTGGTTATATATTCAAATTAGTGTTGATATGGTGCACATTTATTGCCTTATTGTTGAAATTGAAATTTAATTTTCTATTCTTTACGAACTTGGTGGCTAAGCTAGTTATCATTGTTGTTTTCAATATCGGCTACATTTCATATTGTGATTCCTCTCCAAGGATGTATGAGGTGGACTTGGTGAGTGTGTACGAGAAAATAGACATAGGAAATGTTGATGATGGGGGTATGTGAGGTTGTTATGCAGTTAGGACCCACTACTCACCTATGTGTGATGACTATCTCTTGGAGGCCAATCACCTTACACAACAAGAGACAAGTCATTGTGGACTTTTTTGGACGGTCTCACCTTATGTGTGGCCTAACACTATCAATCCATTGATTGTGATATTTGATTTATATGAGATGGTTATTTTTCTCTTGGTTCATGGATTGGTATGCTTCTTTTCGGTGTCTAGATGGACCCTTGTGTGGCCTTATGTTGTGATTTTTGGTGTTGTTTGTTGGTATGTATATGTGTTATGCATGTTTAATCATGGGTGTGGTGCTTTATTTATGAGATTTTGTATGTTAATTTCACCTTTTGGTTGTGACTCCTTTCTTGGATGGTGTGTATAGGATTCCTAGAAGAGGTAGTCGTGGTGTCGATCATTAGAAACCTACTTTTATGATTTCCCATGAGAATGATCGTGATGATCACCTAGGTCCACTGTTAAATTCTATTCTTGGGGAGATTCTTACCCAGCTTGGCCCTAGACAGGAGGGTGGTCGACAGGTATTTGGGTAAAGGGAAAGGATCCCTAGGAGAAATATTTCTACTTTAGCAGGACATATGTTGGACATTTTGAGGGCACGTTCTCCACCCAACAATCATTCTTATAGAGGTTTAGATTTTGGGAATTGGTTGATTATTTTTCCTTTTGATGGGGTGTACCCATTATTCTTCAGGTTTTGGGGTGATAGTCTTATGCATAGGAGGATTCAAAGTTGGATACGAGCCCAACTCCATCATCCCGACCAGTTAGCTCAAAGTGCATAGGCTACAATGGGTAGAAGTATACAATGTTACAATTACGACCAACATGGCTACTTAGCTAGACTATGTCCTCAAGGGAACACACCTAGATTTAGTCAGAGATTGGTAACTACGAAGCTAGCAAGGAATGACGCAGGAAGGACTCGTGGAATGAGTACAATGGTTGATCGTCGTCAGATAGAGCATCAGGGTACAAATGTGGAGATTGTTGGTAGTGGACATGTAGTTGATTCAAGAGCTCATGAAAATCCTACAGTACAGGAGACCAAGGAAGTGCCTTCAGTGTTGTTTCCTTTGGTTTGATACTTAATATGTTAGAAAATATGTTTTGAGACTATGTTGATTTCTTTTACTGACAATATATTTAGCTTAGAGGATTATATCTCTAGATGTTGTTTCTTTTATGTTGGTTTATGTAGTGGTTCAGTTTTGGAACCATTGATTATGTGTGATTCTATGGAGTTTATTCTAGGGTTATTTGCAGGCTTCCAGGAGTAAGCCTAACCCTAGGGGGGAGAATGTAACACCCCTCTATTTGGATCTTATGTTAGATTATGATGCTTTATTACTTTATCATTTCTTATAGAGCGACATGGACTATTTGTGTGATGTGATGTACTTCCCTTAATGTTATACTTGGCATGCTTTGATAAGAATAATTTTGGTTTATTATAACATGATTATTGTTCATGAGTTTTATTAATGACGAAATTATGAGTTTTGTGATATTGTATTGGTGAAGGGGACGAGGTTGCATCACTCGCTTGTGAGCACCCTATGATTTTGTGATTTCCTCTTTGCTGTGTGTTTTATGATGATTTTATATACATGTGTTATCGATGCCTTGGATACAGGTTTGTAGGTAAGGACATCGACTGCACCTGGATTCACAAGTTTGAGCATGTCGACCCAATGGTATGTTGATTGGGAGATAGTAGCTAGGTTACCTATGTCAGGTCTACACCCTAGCCACAGTGTGCCACCAGTCCATGTTCGATGTGTCTTCGTTTGCCTTGTCTATTGTTATTTAATTTTGCAAGGTTTATGTTATGGAAATAAATGTTAAATTATGCATTAAATGATGTTAGTATTTATCTAATTAATTTTAGATAATATTGATGTAAGCTTTCTATTTAATTTAATTAATTAAATTAAATTTATTTAGTAAAGCAATTTAATCCTTGTGCTTAAATTTATTTATTAAGTAATTAAATTAATCGATTAAATTATTTATGAAGTAAATAGTTTAATAGAATTAAATTTATTTTGAAATCTAATTGTGATTTGAAATTATTGAAAAATGTAAAAAGACTTTGAGAAAATAAATGTGTGTTGTTAAAAGATATTTTTGAATTGCCAACAAGTTTTAGTTAATTAATCTGGGTTGTTGGGAAAATTAATTCCTACAGGGAATCTTGGCTTTGGGTGAGGAAGTGGAAAGCTTATTCACGAAAAAAGCACAAGATATTTTGGGTGTTGAAAATTTGCAAAAGGAAGTGGATTTGTTGGGTGTGGAAAAAAAAATTGGAAAGAAACTTTGTGTTGTAGAAAATTGTTACAAATTGTGCATTCTCATATTTGTTTTGGGAAATATTATTGTTGTATTAGATTCAATATTGTGCTCGTGAAATTTGGTTGCTTGGAAGAAGTCGTGGAAGCTTTGGAGGAGGCTAAGCACCAGAAACTCCATTTACTCCAAAAGCTTTGTTGGAAATAGGTTCTCTTCTTAAATTCTTTGTCTTTGTTTAAGTTATAAATGGACATAAATTGTTGTAGAAAAGATTGATGTGTAAGAAGAATCTATTTTTATTGTAGAAGCTTTTATTTGTCTAAGAAATATTGTAAGGCATTTGTGTCCATAGTTTTTCCATGAATAAATATAGTGCCTCTATAGGAAATTATTGTAAAACGGTGAAATAGAACCCTAGAAGAAACAATGGAGGAATAAATAAATTCCCTGTAATATTTTGTGTAGAAAATATCTATGTTGGATCTTGTGATATTCTTTTGTAGAAATTTATAATCCTCCTCTTTTAATTTTAATTATTTAAAGCATCTATGAAAAGATTTAGTGGAAAAAATTTGTGAGTCAAATTTTGTTCTAAACTGAGAAAATTGAATTTCAGTTTAACTTAAAATTTCTCTTCTTTGATTGTTAAAGTCTTTGGTTATTTAGTTTATTGGGAAAATATTTTGGAGAAGAACACTATGTAAGGTAAGTTGGGTTTAATATATCTGAAAGTATTTTATTTTCTATGTGATTGTTTTTGCATGTAATTTCCTTTGGATATTTTCTTTTGGGAAATTGGTTAGAAATGTTCCAATCATCTAAAAAATAAAGTCTTTAGACGATGGGGGTTGTTGTAATGTTTTTTCAACCCGAATTAATTCCTTTGGGAAATGTGGTTGTTGTCTTCATTGTGTTACCCGATTTCCACGAACGGGGATGTTTTGTTCCCCCTTTGGAAGGAATGGTTTGGTTTTGTTTCATGTGTCGACAGTAGGAGACTGAAGCTTGATGGGGGATGGGATCTAGAAAGATATGACAGGTAACTCATGCACCTCTGTGGTGACATTTCTCCTAGGTCAATTGTATGTTTGTTTTGTGAAGTAAAAGATTGTGTAGACTAGAAGCAATGTGACCTTGTCTTTGTATGATTCATGTGTTTGGATGAGTCAGTATGAGTCAACCTGTATCTAGAGGTCGTATGATTGGCCTGGTATACTTATTATTATCTCCTAGCATGGGGGGTGGTCCTTTGGGTACCACTTGGTTGGGAGGAACGCGCGCCCTACCTCGTTGGGTCGCTCTTGGTTTACAGGTCATGGTGGTGAGGTTTTCTAGTGGAGAGCTTGCAGTGGTTCCAATATTTATTTTATGCTTTATATTTATTTAGGTTTAGCTCATGTATTTATTACCCCTCATTTGTATTTGAGATGGATAATTTTATATGTAATCACATTTATATGTTGTGCCCCATTCAAGGAATGAGAGATGTAACCTATCTGTAGAGTTAATGTGATGTGAAATTTTATTGTAATCTTACTTGTAAGTTAATGTAATCTAGAACTTGCTATATTTTATCCTATGTGTTGTAGTTTAATGCTTGAATGAATGTAACTTATTTCACATTGAGTAATTAATAAATTCTTTATATTTGAGTAATGTATGTGTATGGGTTTAGATGTAATATTTTTGCGTACCTTAGAGGTTTTTGCGATGTGTTGTGCATCTTCCTTGTTAATAATGCACTTAAATAAATAAATAAATTGTATCCTTCCACATTGTGTTGCAACTTCCTCTAGGGTTGTGTGGCGGGGCATTACAAAAAAATATCAATGAGTGTGTGAAAATATATACCATGTGCATGTCGAGGCCAAATGAAATGGCCATAAGGGTGCTATTAGTAACCTGTAAAAGCTCCTCTTTGGACATCAACTATTAAAAAATAAATATTAGTACTTGATACTATCTCTTATTAATATTCATTAAAAAAAAGGCAGGTTATGAAATTACAACTTAAATATTACCTATGTAACAATTCCAATGTCCCTCTCTCTAGCATGAGAGGACTCTGTAGGGTGTGCTCCAATCCCTTGCATCTGATCTCTTATATTGTCCACATCATGGAGGTCAAAATCAAAAGTGTCAAAGGGATGCGTAGTGGGTTGTACAAGAGGACCCAAGCATATGTGGTGGCACATAGTGCAAGTATGTAGCACAAAGATATGTGGACCTAAGGAGGATCATGCATAAGCAATCGATCCATCGTCATCACCAACATGTGGCTAAGCTACTATAGTAGTATGGGAAACCAAAAGATCACTCAAAGAGTGAATAGCCATAATAGTCTGTGTGGTTGCATCCTTGATAATATCTGGATGATGTAATGGAGGTAGATGAGGAAGGGGAGGAGGTAGAACATATGGGCCATGGACTACTCTAATTTTCCCTAGTCTATCATGGGTATACCTCCACTGATGCCCTAGAAGGGTTTAATGTCAAAGTAATTGACATGTTTCCCTAACACAAACTCAGTGTATAATTTTTTAATAAAATAAAATGGTACATCAATATTTTTATTGGGTGGTTTATCAAAAACCATCCACCAACAATTCCAAAATTTATGTAGAATTTCCATATTCATGCACCATTTTATAGAAAGTTTTAGTTTATTAACATTAACTGGCAGACTAGTGTAGGGGTTACCAAATAAAGAGGCTATTTGGGATTTTGTTATTTTGAGATATTTCACCTCTTTGTAAGACAATCCATCAGAGTAATATTCCCTCATGGTTTCTCGCCATGAAAGAATGGAATTATGTTGGGTGGAGAGGGTTTCTATATTTTTAATTATTTCTTTCAATGTGTTTGTCATCTAGGATAATCGAGGGATTGTCTTACAAAAATCACAAATTCCCCTCAATTGCTCCAAATTTTCACCAATTAATTGTTCAATTCATGGGCACATAGGTGGTGGAGAGTTTGGCATTTGTGGGTTTTTATTCTGAGCCATAATAACTTATTGAAGTTGAAAACTAATTGATCTAATAGAAATTACATAATATAAATTAAATTAATTTAAAATCCCTAGTTTTTAATAGAAATCCGTTAAAAACTAGTTAAAATTAAACAAAACTAATACAAAAATCAATTAAAACAAGAAAAAACCAAAAAATTACCTTATAAATTGGCTTTGAGGAAAAATCCAATATCATATATGCCCCTTTATCATCGTTGTTTAAGACACTGTGGTTGCCAAGGTTTAAAATGGCCACTATATCACCCGACACAAATCAGATATATTATAAAATTGGATATCCGATTTTATCGAATATCCGATATGTATTATTTTTGGTTGGGAATTTTTATGGAGCAATTTAGTGACACCCAACCCCAAAAAAAAAAGTCAACTCGGGTTTTTCGCATTTTTGGGTGAATGCAAAACACTACTTTTTCCATATTGCTACTTTTTGGCCCATCATGATCATGCACATACCCTTGGATGAGAATTGAGGATAGTTACACTCAAAATTTTAAGATGAAACAAAAACAAGGGTCATAGTGCTCTAAATCTACTTTCTAAACTACTAATTTTATTTGAAAATGGTAGAGATTAAGGGGTTCAAAAATCCATTAAATTGGTCTTGTTTTTTTCAAAAGAACATAACATAGTGTATGTTGTGGCTCCCTCAAAATGGTAATTTTTTTTAGTACTTTTAAAATCACTTCAATGAGAAATTAGCTAACTTCATGTAGTTTATGCTTGATTTTTTTGATAATTTTTTGATGAATATATGATTGTTTACTAATTTTCAAAGTCGACACATCTTGAAAAACAAAAATTCGACCATGCTACCCCTATATTGTTTGGAAACTAATCGATTTTTTTTTTTTTAATATGTATATAATGGAATCTAGTTTATAAAAATGTATTTTATTTTAAATTTCAATGAATAGTTAAAAATAGTAAAAAATACCAAAAAAAAGATTTTGATAAAAACCGATACACCAATAAAATAAATTACAGATGAAAGACTTAACATACTCAAAATGTGAAAAGATTTACATCATTAAATAGCTAAGAGAGAGCTTAATGTTAACCGGGTAGTTGATCGAAAGGGCAAGAAGATCCATTGCATCCATCATCTGTGTCTATTAAAATGAAAGATACTGAGTTATCTATTGACAATGTACCTGGGCCAAAACAATTGTTCAAGAGTTTCAAGGAAAGAAAGGGCAAGTAGATACATGACGACAATAATTTGAGAAAGCCAAAGATTTATTTGTTCATAATGAAAATGGTCTTGACTTTCTCACTGAAGCTAATTTTCTTCTCAGTAAAGAGAAAGATGTTGGAAGCTTTGCAACATGAGCATAAAGTATGGATGGTTGTGTTGGTTGTTCCTATCTTTTCATTGATTTCAACATGATGATAACTATAAGGGAAGTCTACTTGGTTTATCAAAAAAATTTCTTTGTCAATAATACTCTTTTGTGATGGATCAGTGTGTTGATATTTGAGTCTAAAATTTACCGCAAGATCTGATATGACTCTAATATCTTAACCATGTTCTATTGAATCATTCACACAACTATATCCTGGATCTTGAGATGCATTTTATTGTGAGCAGAAATTTATCTCTAACAAAATTCAACTTTGTATCCTACTATTGTTATGTGTGTAGCATAATGTGTCAGAGACTTTGCATTCTAATAAGGTGACCATTCTTATGTTGTGGTTTTGTTGATAGTCTCTTTGCTAGTAGTATGATGGGAAATTAATGTTTTATAAGATCCAAAAGGTGTTTTCTTTCAGGATTGTTTGTCGGTTTGGAGAATTGTACTCTAGTCTAGGTTGATAGTCAATGCAATAAATTATGAAAATTAGTTTTTTTTTTTATGGATGATAGTCGACTTGGTATAATGCACTATTTGGATAGAATGTTTAAATCTTATATGGTTCTAACAAAGAAGGTTTTGATTATTTTTTGTTCATCTAATTAGGCCGACCTAATTGATGAATAAGATATACTTGTATATATATGATGAAAGATAAAGAGAGATGTTTGTGTTGAATTTCTCTTGTCCTAATTTGTCCTTGATGACAATATGTGTTGCAGTCTAGCATCTTGGTGGTTTCTCAGTTGATCTGCTTCATTTATGTTTGGCATGTTTAATTCACTTTTGATATTATCTTGGGTGGCACTGATATCTTGACTCCATGTGCAGATCTAGGTTGAGGTATTATGGTTACTAGTTTATGTTCCTTGATCAGGTGACATGGTTCTGATTCACTTGATTATATGACTTTGACATGTTCAATGTTATATAGGTAATGATCTCTGGTTCTTGATGCTTAGGTTTATGAGATGTAGTTTTCTTTTCGGTTTTAAGAAAACCCTATCGGGTTTCCTTAATCAAGTGATAATGGTTTATGGTATGTGGAATGGCATTGTGAATTTATCATGTATTTTAGCCTTTACTACACTTCACAAGGCTTTAGATACTTAGAGTATATATGGAATTTTATAAGTGGAAATCATTTTTGATCATTGGTAAACATGTGATCATTCCTATGCACATGTTTCGGTTTCTTGGTCAACACAGGTATTTGGGTATACTTGACTTTATAAGGTGGAAATTGACCTTGAGTAAAGGTATTCAAGTTTTTCTCTTACTTGCATTAGAATTGGGTCTAAATGATTGATAATTTATTAGGCCTCAAGGCCAACAGTAGGTATAAAGGTATTGATTAATTTTTATGTCACATTGGAAGTGACTTGGTTTTGTTTTCTTGGAAACATATATGTCAATGGAAATCGACATTTGGTAGCAATAATGAAAGGAATCACTTAATTTGCATTTGATTATTAATGTGGTCATGTCAAAATATATTTTAAGGCATCACTTGGTCGGCATTTCACATGGTCAATAGTTGATAATTAGAAATTTTTGTTTTGGTCGGCATGCATGACTTTGAACAGCCGCGAACTTCAATTGGCATTATGAGTTTTTGATTTATTATGACAGTCCTTTTGGACTTCAAATATTATCACATTTATCAAAGGATTTTGTTTTCTTGCTTTGGAATTTTAGGGAAAACTCTTTATCATTTTCACTGCTCACGGCTTTCTAACCCTACTCTGGCCGCCACCATGGAATTTACCTCTCAGTCGTTTCTCTGATTTTGTTCTAGTGGTTTCTGGAAATCTTTGACAGCATATAGGAAAGTTGGAAGACCATGACAATGGTCAATTCACCTATCAGTCTCCTACCATCGGGTAAGAGATCGAATTCAGAAGGAGCTCGGGTTGCTCAGTTTTTGTGCAGATCTGGTAAATTTCTCATGGAAAATTATCTCTGGTCTTCATAGGTATTTATCTTTTAGTCTGCTTTGCAGAACCGTAACTTCTCAGGCAAGGTTAATTTGAGAGATTTTTATAGCTATAGAAAAATGAAAAATGAGTCCATTCCTTTTATGGCTAATTCTGAAATGATTGCTCCAAATATTGACTGAATTTGTATTGAAGGTTAGCATGTCGTTTAATGAATAGTGACTTTGAATTTGTGGGTAATCATGAGGTCTTCGAATTTGTTCAGCTTCTTACATGGGTTCATTTTCTATTGTTCTTGAATACATGATTAAAATATTTTGGTTATAATGCATTGTGTTTCAGTTACCTTATTCGAGCAGCAATTTCAGTGGTCATTTTTTATGGAATATCTATTATCTAAATGATGGTTCATTATGCACTGCTTGTGCAGGTTGCTCGACTGGACAGGGTCCAGTCACTCTTCTATTTTTACATACGGTTTTTCTTTTCAAGCCTGGTGGAAAGATTATGCTAAAGAACTCTATATTACCTGAATAGTAACTTGACAAGAAAGTGGAAAAAAATAAGAAAGGTCACCTTTGTTTTTGATTTGTAAAAAACCAATATTTTGTTGTAACCGAAAGTTGTGAATAATGATGTATTCTGTAAAAATCTGAAAATAGAGAGATTAGGGCTTTATCTTTACTGAAAAACCTAAAAAATAAAAAGAGAAGTAAAGTTCAAAAATTGAAGAGATATATGGTAATTATTTTTTGCTGTAAAAATTTGGGAAAACAGTGAGTTAATTGTTTTTGAATGGTATCATGGAAGATGTATGAAATAGAGAGTGAGAAAAAATAAAATGGAAGAACACATCACTGAGAATACAATTTTTTTGATGAGAATTTGTATTGAGATTTTAATTGAAAAACTTAATGAGATTTTCCTCAAGTTGTCTTAAGGCTTGATAATGGGTGGAACTCTGAAGTGTCAATCTTGATATTTGAGAATTCTTTACATTGTCTGTCAAGAGGCACTTGATAGAAATCTGGGAAACAGAGAGATCCTCTATATTATTGTATCTACTACTGATAAACAAAAAAGGGGTTGGTGCTCCTTGAGATTGGTGTCTCTAAAAAGAGGGGTTGGTGCTCAGAAATCAGCCATGAGGCATTGCCAAAATAATTATTGAAATGAAAGCCTAAAAAAGGCAACAGGTTAAGGAGTGGTTTTTCTACCCTAGGAGGGTTTTCCACTCGACATATCTTGTGTCTATTTGAGTATATGTGGTTCATTTGATTCAATTCTTTAATGCTTTAAATTGCTATGTTTCACTATTCTCATTTTAATTTATGTGATTGCATTCAATACATGAATGAGTTTACCATTACTAAATGAGAGCATACATCTGGTTTATTTCAATTTCAGTTAAATTTGGTAAAGAAGTTAATAACACTGATTCACCCCCCCCCCCTCTCAGTGTCTTTTCACTCCAACAATTGGTATCAGAGCCTAGGGTCCTCTGATAGGTCTTTCGAACCTAGGATTGATTATGGCCTTGGAGTCTATTCAAAATGTCTCAAGCTCCTGAAGGCACATCCATGACTAGAGCTCCATTATTTGATGGAACTGATTATGTATACTAGAAAATCAGAATGGAGACTTATTTAACCTCTATTGACCTCAATGTTTGGAGAATAGTATTGTCTGGGTACACTGTACTAGCTACTCTTCCTACTACTTCTGATGAAAAGAAAAGATATGAAACCAATGCAAGATAAAAAACATGCTCTCCTGTGTGCATTGAATAAAGATGTCTTTATTAAAGCCATGCATTGTAGCTCTTCTAGCGAAATATGGGTTAAACTTGAAACTATCTATCAAGGGAATGAAAAAGTAAACAGTCTAAAGTCCTCACTCTAAAACACCAGTTTGAAGAAATAAAAATGAGGGACGATGAAAAAGTAGCTGACTACTTTTTGAGAATTGATGAAATTGTCAATGCCATGAAGGGTTTGGGAGAAGAAGTTAAGGAATTTGATGTTGTAACTAAGGTCATCAGAACCTTACCAACAAAATTTAAAGCTAAGGTTGCTACTCTAGAAGAGAAGAAACACTTTACCCAGCTTACCCTTGACAGCCTACAAGGCACTCTGACTGCCTATGAAATGAGGATTAGTAAAAATAATACCTCTGCCAAAGAAATTGCTTTTAATGTTGAAAGAAAAGAAAAAGATGAGTTCATTGAATCAGAATTTTATGATTCTAAAGAATCCCACTTTGTGAGGAAAGTTAAAAAGGGTTATGGAAAGTATAAGGGAAAACTTCCCTTAAAATGCTTTAACTATGGAAAAATAGGCCACTTTTTTGCAAAGTGCCCCTATGGTGACACAAGTAGTGATAACGGAAAATATGAAAAACTGGCCAAGAAAAAGGCCTACAGACCCAAACAAAAATTCAATTTCAAAAAGAAGAAAAATTTGTTCAGAAAAAATGAAACAGACTCTGAATCTGAAGATTCTTTAGATGAAGAGGATGAAAATCTATTCATGGCTGAAATCATTCAGCAAGATGAATTTAACAAAAATGATGTTGAATATGGCGAAGTGGATTTTGAAGGTGAACTGAAATGTGCTCTAAAAGAGATAAGGAAACCTAAAAACCAAATGTGTGCTCAAGAACAAAATATTGCTCAAGATATTTCACAAGAGCAACTCATAAATCTTGAGATAGTCTCATTAAAAACTCAACTTGAAGAATCCAAGAGAGTTGAAGATTGTCTGCATATTGGCATAATCTTTAAAGATCAAGAAATTCAAAAACTGAAACATGAGATTGTAGATCTCAAAAAGACCATTGAGAAATATGAGAGCACTCTTAAACTGAATGACATGCTCAATAAACATAAACTGAACAAGGAAAAAATTGGTATTGGGTTTGTGAAAGGTGAATGTTCAAATGATAGTGCAAAGGATAATGTTGTTGCTAGAAAAAAAAAGTATTGAATTCAAACATCATGATTTTGATAAGGATCATGTTCATCCTTTTAGGAGCAACATAATGGCTTATAATTCCAATCCTTTCTTTTATGGGTATTGTTACTTCTGCAAAAAAATTGGTCACAAGGTGAACTCTTGCAAATTTATAAATCCTAGAACTCCTAGATTTGGTTTGAGGCAGAATCATGGCTTTGCAAGACAAATTAGATGTTTCACATGCAAGACTTTGGGTCATTCTTCCAAGCAATGTAATGTTGATCAGCAGAATAAACAATAGAAATCTATAAAGGTCTTGAAACCTAAAGTTGTCAAAAACATAGAAAAGACTATGTTAGTTCAAACTTCCTTCCACTCCAATAAAAAGGACTTATGGGTTCTGGATAGTGGTTGTTCAAACCACATGATAGGTGACAAAGAAAAATTTACTAATCTAGAATATTATGTAGGTGGATATGTGAAGTTTGGAGTCAACTCTGGAATTCAAATCAAAGGTAGAGGTTCTCTTTTTTTGAATGAAGACACTCCTATTTACAATGTGTATTATGTAGAAGGATTAAAACATAACCTTTTGAGTGTCAGTCAAATCTGCGATAGTGGCTATCAAGTCTAGTTCACTTCACAGGGGTGTGAAATCAAAAATAAGTTTGGAAAAGCTATTGCTGCTAGAAAAAGGACTAAGGGAAATTTCTACAATTTACTTGACACTTCTGGAAATGAAAACAATCAAGGTATGTGCTTAATGAGTCATGTTGAAGAAAGTTGGTTGTGGCACAAGAGACTAGGTCATATTAATTTTGACAATATGTTTAGAATTAGTAAAAATCAGAATGTAAGAGGCTTGCCTATTTTAAGAAAGCCCGATAATGTTGTTTGTAAATAATGTCTCAAAGGAAAGAAAACAAAGGTAAGATTTAAATACAAGGAACATTCATCTATTAGACCTCTGTAAATTGTTCATACTAACTTATGTGGTCCTAAAAGGACTAGATCCATCAATGGTGAGAAATATTTCATGCTATTTGTTGAAGACTACTCTCGTATGGTATGGGTTACCTTTCTCAAGAATAAATCAGAAGCTTTTGAACATTGTAAAGGTTTTAGAAAAATGGTAGAAAGAGAGTCAGATTTAAAATTGAAATGTCTAAGATCTGACAAAGGTGGTGACTTCACCTCACAAGAATTCATTGACTACTGTGAATGACATGGCATAAAAATACAATATGTTGCTGCCAAGACACCTCAACATAATGGGGTTGTCAAGAGAAAGAATAAGACTGTAGAATAGATGGGAAGGACTATGTTGAATGAAGAAAATCTGCCAAAAATGTATTGGAAAGAAGTTGTTCATACAACTGTCTACATTTTGAATAGAGTCCAGATAAGAGTGAAATCCAATTTCACTCCATATGAATTGTGGTATGGTAAATCTGCCTCAATTATATATTTTAGAATATTTAGCTACAATTTTTTTATCAAGAGAGATGATGATAACTTAGGAAGTTTTCAATCTAAGACAGATGAAGGTATATTTTTAGGATACTCTACTCACAACAAAGCCTTTAAATTCTTTAACAATAGGCTGAATAAAATTGTTGAATCTATCAATGTCAAATTTGATGAAAATCTATTTTTAGATGTTGAACCTATGCAGGATGATGAGGAGGAAGAATTTGAACTTTATATAAATTTTGAAGGCTTTGCAACTGCTAAGCCTGAAACAAAATCAGCAAGCCCTATACCTACTGAAGCAAAAGCTGAAGATGCTGAAATCAGCTCTGAAAAATGTGTAACCAAAACTCCTTCAAAATCTCTTGCTAGAAACCATCCTAAAGATCTGATTATAGGAGATAAATCTGCAGGAGTTCAAATAAGGAAAAAGACAATTAACTATGATGAAAAATCTCACATAGCTGAGCTTACTTAGTTTTGTTTAATCACTCAGTTTGAGCCAAAAAAAATTGATGAAGCTCTAACTGATGAATGTTGGCTTAATGCAATGCAAGATGAAATTGATCAAATTGAGAAAAATCAGACTTGGGAGCTAGTCCTAAGACCAGATGACAAAAATGTCATAGAAGGTAAGTGGATTTTTAGAAAAAAACATGATGAAAATGGCCATGTTGTTCACAACAAGGCTAGATATGTCTGTAAAGGGTATGCTCAACAAGAAGGTATTAACTTCAATGAAACCTTTGCACCAGTAGATAGACTTGAATCAATCATAATTTTCTTGGCCTATTCTGTTTTAAAAAACTTTATTGTATATCAAATGGATGTTAAAACTGCCTTTCTGAATGGGTATTTGGATGAAGAAGTTTACATAGAACATCCTAAAGGGTTTACTTGTAAAAACAAACCCAATCATGACTCTAGGTTGAAAAAGGCTCTATATGGCCTAAAACAAGCTCCTAGAGCTTGGTACTCCATATTGGACAATCACTTACTATCAAAAGGTTTCATTAGAGGAGGAGTAGACAACAATATTTATGTTAAAATTGAAGGGTTTGATATTCTAGTTGTTGAAATTTATGTTGATGATACTATCTTTGGCTGCAACAATATTGCTTTAAGTCAAAAATTCTCTTAGATTATGGAATTTGAGTTTGAAATGTCCACGTTGGGAGAGTTGTCCTGATTCTTAGGTCTTCAAATCTCTCAACTTAAATCTAATATCTTTCTCTCTCAAACAAAATATGCAAGAGAAATGCTAAAAAAGTTTCAAATGGATGAATGTCATCCAGTTACCTCTCCAATGGCTATCGGTTGTAAACTCAGCAAGGTTGATGATTCTCCTATTGTCAACCCAATTGACTATAGCTCAATGATAGGTAGCCTATTATATCTAATAGCCTCAAGACCTGACATAATGCAAGTTGTTTGCATGGTTGCTCAATTTCAGTCATCTCCTAAGGAATCTCTCATTAATGTTGTTAGAAAGATTCTTAAATATGTTCAAGGCACTATTGATTATGGACTCCGGTATCCTAGAAACAATGATTTTTTATTAGTGGCATATACTGATTCTGACTGGGCTAGTTGTCTGGATGATAGGAAAAGCACCAATGGTGTTGCTTTATTTCTTGGTGATCGATTAGTGGCTTGGCACATCAAAAAACAAGAATCTATCTCACTCTCTACTGCTGAAGCAAAGTATATTGCTGCCACTTCTTGTTGTACTTAGGTAATCTGGATGTCACAGACATTATCTAACATGGGTATTGAAATCCCTAAATTTGTTTCTATTATGTGTGATAATACTATTGCAATCAATATCTCAAAAGATCCTATAATGCACTCTCGCACTAAAAACATCGCTATTAAGTTTCATTTTCTTCATGGAAAGGCATTTGGCTAATGAGGTTTTTGTGCAATATGTTCCTACACAAGCACAGGTTGCTGACATTTTTACAAAACCATTGGCTAAAGATTTTTTTGAAAGAATTAGGTCTAGGTTGGGAGTTATCTCTCAATCTTTGTTATCTTAAATAGTCTTTCTTGGTGATAGGGGGTGTTGGTTAGCTCTTCGTACAATTCATACTTTTCTTCTCAAATGTTACATATGCAGCTTCATGAGATTTCACTGTTAATTCTAGTTTATCTTTGTTGACTTCCCTTTATCCTTGTGACAAAAAGGGGGAGAATTATGAGCATTCAGATCCAATACTCTATTTTTGGCTTGGTGGCTCAGTTTTTGCCATCCAAGACAAAGGGCGAGTTTGTTCAATCTCTATTGTGCTATTTTTTCCTTGATGAAAATATGTGTTACAGTCTGGCATCTTGCTGGTTTACTAAGTTGATTTACTTCATTTATGTTTGGCATGTTTACTTCACTTTTGATATTATCTTGGGTGGCACTGATATCTTGACTCCATGTGTAGATCTAGGTTGAGGTATTCTAGTTACTGGTTTATGTTCCTTGATTAGGTGACATGGTTATGATTCACTTGATTATATGACTTTGGCATGTTCAGTTTTATACAGGTAATTATCTTTGGTTCTTGATGCTTGGGTTTATGAGATGCAGTTTGCTTTTAAGTTTTAAGAAAACCCTATCGGGTTTCCTTAATCAACTGATAATGGTTTATGGTATGTGGAATGGCATTGTGAATTTATCATGTATTTCATCCTTTACTACACTTCACAAGGCTTTACTACTTTGAGTATATATGGAATTTTATTGGTGGAAATATTTTTTTATCATTGGTAAACATGTAATCATTCCTATGCGCATGTTTTGGTTTCTTGGTCAACACAAGTATTTGGGTATACTTGACTTTATAAGGTGGAAATTGACCTTGGGTAAAGGTATTCAATTTTTTCTCTTACTTGCATTAGAATCAGGTCTAAATGATTGATAATTTATTAGGCCTCAAGGCTGACAACAGGTATAAAGGTGTTGATTAATTTTTATGTCACATTGGAAGTGACTTGGTTTTGTTTTCTTGGAAACATATATTTCAATGGAAATCAAAATTTGGTAGCAATAATGCAAGGCATCACTTAATTTTCATTTTATTAGTAATGTGGTCATGTCAAAATGTATTTGAAGGCATCACTTGGTCGACATTTCACATGGTCAATAGTTGATAATTAGAAATTTTTGCTTTGGTCGGCATGCATGACTTTGAACAGCCGCATACTTCAATTGGAATTATGAGTTTTTTGATTTATTATGACAGTCCTTTTGGACTTCAAATGTTATCACATTTAGAAAAGGATTTTGTTTGCTTGCTTTGGAAGTTTAGGGAAAACTCTTTATCATTTTCACTGCTCACAGGTTTCTAACCCTACTCTGGCCGCCACCATGGAATTTACCTCTCAGTCGTTTCTCTGATTTTTCTCTGGTGGTTTCTAGAAATCTTTGACAGCGTATAGGAAAGTTGGAATACCATGACAATGGTCGATTCACTTGTCAATCTCCTGCCATCGGGTAAGAGCTCGAATGGGGAAGGAGCTCAGGTTGCTTAGTTACTATGCAGATCTGGTAAGTTGCTCATGGAAAATTTATCTCTGGTCTTCACAACTATTTATCTTTTAGTCTACTTTGTAGAACCATTACTTCTCAAGCAAAGTTAATTTGAGAGAATTTTTCTAGCTATAGAAAGGTGAAAAATGAGTCTATTCCTTTCATGGCTGATATTGAAATGATTGCTCCAAATCTTGACTGCATTTTTATTGAAGGTTATCATGTTGTTTAATGAATAGTGACTTTGAATTTGTGGGTAATCATGAGGTCTTTGAATCTGTTCAGCTTCTTACATGGGTTCATTTTCTATTGTTCTTGAATGCATGATTAAAATATTTTGGTTATAATGCATTATGTTTCATTTACCTTATTCGAGCAGCAGTTTCAGTGGCTATTTTTTATGGAATATCTATTATCTAAATGATGGTTCATTGAGCACTACTTGTGCAGGTTGCTCGACTAGACAGGGTTCAGTCACTCTTCTATTTTTACATATTATTTTTCTTTTCAAGCCTGGTGGAAATATTCTGCTAAAGAACTCTGTATTACCTGAACAGTAACTCAATAAGAAAGTGGAAAACAATAAAAAAGGTCACCTCTTTTTTTTATTTGTAAAAAACTAATATTCTATTGTAACCGAAAGTTGTGAATAATGATGTATTCGATAAAAAGTTGAAAATAGAGAGATTAGGGCTTTATCTTTACTAAAAAACCTAAAAAAGAAAAAGAGAAGTAAAGTTCAAAAATTGAAGAGATATATGGTAATTATTTTTTGCTATAAAAATTTGGGAAAACAGTGAGTTAACTATTTTTGAACATTATCATGGAAAATGTATGAAATAGAGAGTGAGAGAAAATAAAAAGGAAGAACACATCACTGAGAATACAATTTTTTGATGAGAATTTGTATTGAGATTGTAATTGAAAAACTTAATGAGACTTTCCTTACATTGTCTTAAGGCTTGATAATGGGTGGAACTCTGAAGTGTCATTCTTCACATTTGAGAATTCTTCACATTGTCTGTCAAGAGGCACTTGACAGAAATCTAGGAAACAGAGAGATTCTCTATATTATTGTATGTACTATTGATAAACAGAAAAGGGGTTGGTGCTCCTTGAGATTTGTGTCTCTAAAAAGAGGGGTTGGTGCTCATAAACCAGCCATGAGGCATTGTCAAAATGATTATTGAAATGAAAGCCTGAAAAAGGCAACAGGTTAAGGAGTGATTTTTTTACCCCAGGATGGTTTTCCACTCGACATATCTTGTGTCTATTTGATTATTTTTGGTTCATTTGATTCAGTGCTTTAATTCTTTAAATTTCTATGTTTCACTATTCTCATTTCATTTTATGTGATTGCATTCAATACATGAATGCATTTATCATTGATAAATGAGAGCATACATCTGGTTTATTTCAATTTTAGTTAAATTTGGTAAAGAAGTTAATAACACTGATTCACCCCCCCCCCCCTCTCGGTGTCTTTTCACTCCAACAGTGTTTTCAAGAGAGAAAGAAAGAGAAGTGTATGTGAATAGAGGAGAAGATCAGAGCCTAAATG
Organism: Sequoiadendron giganteum; assembly: GCA_007115665.2. Classification (NCBI taxonomy): domain Eukaryota; kingdom Viridiplantae; phylum Streptophyta; class Pinopsida; order Cupressales; family Cupressaceae; genus Sequoiadendron; species Sequoiadendron giganteum. The sequence continues at coordinate 505,236,101 of CM021101.1, read as the reverse complement.
CTTTATCAGTTGTGATCAATACAATTTTTTTGAGAGACTGTTGTGTGAGGTAGTACTTCTTATTCTGAGCTTCAGTGGAAGTGAACCCTGGACATTGAAGTTGTATCCTATCAGTTCAATATTTTGGCAATGAGTCACCATCATTGTATCTTAGTAGTTAGCCATCTTTTGTACTTAGGTAGTGAGCGTTTTTAGGACAAGGAGTCCTTTCAATGAGGCCTCCAATATTTTGTATTTGAATATAATATATTGTGAGTTGACCCTCACCGTGGTTTTTCCCATTTTGGGTTTTCCACATAAAAATCCTCGTGTTCATGTGTTTGGTTGCATTGACTTGTTTCTATGTTCTCTCTTGCTGATTTAGTTAGAATTGTGATAGTATTTAAATGGATTTTTTTATGGTTTTATGGAATACTAATTCACCCCCTCTTAGTATTCACGATGTTCAAAAATTGGTATCTGGGCTTGTTTCCTCGAAAGAAGCCTAACAGCTTGAGGAAGCTCCTAAAATTTGAGTATAAAAATTTTTCTCCTTCAAAAGTAGTCTCTGCCAAATATTCAGAAGAAATAGAAGTTCTAGAGGACAGGTTGATAAAATAAAATAAGTACATTGAAAAGATACAAAGTAAAAATATGGAAACATGTGATCTGTTGATTCTAGGAGAAGAAATCATCTCTAGCCTATTGCAACAATTGGATGAGAGGAAAAGAATTGAAGAATGTCATAAAATTGAAATTCAAAGGAAGATGGATGAATGCGTAAAGTTAGAAGAAGAAGAAAAAATATTGAGATCTGATCTAGAAAAGGAAAGAAGTTTTGAAGACAAATTTAAGATAAGCTCAACGATGCTTGATGAATTGATTACCTCTCAAAATCCAGAAATGGATAAGAGTGGTTTAGGGTTTGAGGAAGGTTAGAGTTCTAAAGTGAAGCAATCCACTAGTAAGAAGATGTGGTACAAAAATAGGCAAATTGAGTGAAGAATAAATTTTAGAAAAAATCCTATCAAATGACATGATGCTAGAAGGTATTTATCCTTCAATGGTGCTTGTTATTCCTACAATAAATTTGGTCATAAAGTAAAGGACTACAAAAGTAATGTGAATGATTCTCTATCATTCCCTAGAAAATGTTCTAAGAGAAAGAAGAATGGATATAAAGTTAGTTTGTTCGATAAAAGGGAAATTGGAAAGAAGAATGTTGTTTGTTGTAAGTGCAACCATTTAGAACACCTTAGTAGTAATAGCACAAGAAAGAAAAATATCTATACAACAAAGAAGAATCATCAAACCTTTGATCCAAAAGAAGAAAGAAAGGAAATTAAAAGGATATGGAGAAAGGAATCATTAGTCTTATATGTGCTGACCTCCAGTGCAGACACTCTCATCAATTTCTAAATAAAATCAATGGATAAGGGGCAATAATTAGAAAATCTAACAAACCCCCTCATCGGTACTTGTGTCATATCTTGACAAAAGTATACTTAATGTGGTAACAAGGTTAAGGTACATTCTTAGTGACATGTGTGAAGGATGAAGTCTGAAAATTTTGAAAGAATGGAGTCGTACACAATTTTCAAGGAAATATGCCTACAAGTTGAAGCGTTTATTGTAAAATCATTCGAAATGAAAGGAATAAATTCAAATAATTTCAAAGACATGTATTTTTAGAGAAGCATGCAAAGGAAGTTTAGAATGAAATTAATATTTTTAGAGTTTGAAGAAGATAACAGACATATTCAAAGAGAGCTTCAAAAGTAGGATATCTATACATTTCTTTTTGGCATTATCAAAGGTATTCATGTTTGCACAATCTTTCACTTTTATTGCTATGGATAATTCAAAGGTTGTGAATTGTGTAGAGAAATCTAGGTTAAAGAGATATTTGAGGAATGTATTAGAATATTTTATTGGTGAGTTCTATTGCATCCCTTTGAGAGTGTTTCCTATAGAAGATGTAAGATTGAAGAGATATATTTAGTTCAGTTGAACGTGCTTTGGGAAAGTTAATTGAAAGAGAGCAATGATGCCTACAAAGTATTAGTTGAGAAAAAGTTGGATGTTTTGAGAAAAGTTCCCTTTTTTTAATTTGAGAAGAATTATATTAAAATAGTGTTGAGAATAATTCATGATGAATCTATGTGGATAGATGAGGCACATTTTATTTCTAGAGAAGCTATTAGAGATGTAACTAGATTTTATTCCTTTGGACCAGTTCCCAAAATTAAGTCTATGGATGAGAAAGAAATAATTGACCTTATAGGTGCGAGTTCTAAAGGGAAAGAGTGATTTGAGATCAATTGTTGATCTGGTAATAAGGTATGTTACTATGGTCATTAGTCACAAATTTTGTATCCCTAACAATGACCTTATAGTTTCTATTCTTGCGATGCATAAAACTGTTGATATGGTAATAAGAGGTATGGAATATGACTTGTGTGAATTACTTCATATACATCTTTTGAAGAATTTAAAGGAGAACAAGAAGATTAAGAAGAATATATTCTGATATGGAAATTTGGTTTTTTATTTATTCTTTTAATTTTTGAGAGAATTACCAGTAATAGGAAGGATAGAATGGTCAAATTCAGATCCTATTGCCTATCAAATCAGGAACTTCATCATAAATCTTGGTAGTTTGGATGCGCAAGAGACTTCCCTTGTTTTTTTCTTTGGAACATTTCAGATCAGGATGACTAAAAGGTTTAGGATTCTAGTAAGTATTGTGGAAAGGTGCTCTGAAAGCATAAATTTTCTTGTTTCTACAATTATTTGTCACATGGAAGCAGTTGAATCAAGGTTAGTTTAGATATCTGAATTGTATTATGAAGTGTCAAAGGCTAAAGTTGATAAATATGCTAAAATTATTTTGGAAATCCCTAAGGATCTCAATGTAGAAGATACCTACGGCAGCGTGACCGGAACAAGAAAGAAAAGGAATAGTGTTGTGAAGCAAGAAGGTGCAAAAGAAAATGAGCTTTAATATGAGAATGAAAGAACAAATATTTAGAGAGATTCGGAAGAATTGCATAAGGTTATTCTCAATGCTAATTTTGATTCATCTATTTATGTTGTGGAGAATCTTTATAGCATGATTAATTCTTTGAAGTTTTGCATCTTTGAACTTGAAATGTCTATTGGAATTAGGTCTGACGAATGAAATTTAGAAGATATCAAAGGAAAATGTGTGAATGCACATGATCGAGTAATGAAGGAATTGGAGATTTTACAAGATTGTGAAAAAGAGGGACAAGAACTACTTTCTTTTTTCCTAGATTGGTTTGGTAGTACAATAGATATGATAAATGAGATAAGGATGAGTGAGTCTTGGTTGAGTACTCAAGAATATACATATAGGTTAGCAAAAGATAAACATAATCAGAGGTGGTCCTACATTGTGCAACTTCGGGATAAATTCTTCTCTCTACAAGATCAAAGGACAAATATTATCAAGAAATTTGTGGCACTTAAAGATATAATTAAACTCAGACATACTTTTGTTTCTAGTGCTCTTGGTTGTATTGGTGAATTATCAAAGATTGATCTTAGTCCAAATACTTTAACAGATGGTTTAGATTCCTTAACTAGATTTGAGCTATTTTACAAGACTCTTGTCAGTGAAAAAGGTTCATGGGAAGAAGGTAAAGCATCGAGGAAGTCTATCTTGAAAAATCTCATAGGTTCTTCTTCAGTTTAATTCAAGGTTGTGTTCATATCTTTTTGGTTACATTTTTTATGCATATTTGCATATATACCAGACCCTTCCTTTGTCATTGATGTCAAAGGGGAGAGATAAAGAGATAAAGAGATAGAGAGATAGAGGAAAAACATTTTTGTGAAGAAAAGATTTGATAGGGGGAGTAATCAAAATATTCAGTTGTGGTATACTGGAAATTTTTTTTGTCATGCATGTTGCCATTAATGCCAAAGGGGGAGATTGTTGGAATATTTGAAACATGAGTATGAAGTATGGATGGTTGCATTGGTTCCTAATTTTTTATTGATGTCAACATGATGATAACTATATGGGAAGTCTACTTGGTTTACTAGAATTCGTTGGCTACTGGTAATACTCTTTTGTGATGGATCAGTGTGTTGGTATTTCAATCCAGAACTCACTGCGAGATATGGTATGAATTTAATCTCTTAACAATGTTTTCTTGACTCATACAGATAGTTATTTTTGGAAAACCAAGGATAGACAACTAAGAGGGGGGGTTGAATTATTTGTTACATAAATTAAACTTATTCAACCTTACTCAACCTTTAATCTCATATCTAATAATTAACAGTGCAAGAATAAATCAACAACACATTAGAAACACATGAAAACCAAGATTTTATACGTGGAAAACCTGTTAGGGGGAAAAACCATGATGAATGTTAGTCCACAAGATTATACCTTGTTAAAAGTATAATGAAGAATGGATAAGGAATGCACATGTATTTAGGCACACTGCCTAGAGCTCACTTCTCAAAGGGAAGGCTCACTACCTTACATAAGAAAATTAGATTAAATCCATCTGATAAATATGAACTAAGAAATTAGCTTCTTCATAAGCCTGATTATAGTTCCAGTTAGGCACAAAAATACTTATTCACTCTTCGCTCAAACTACTTCCCACAATGCTCTACATTCGAATGATCTAATCTTTATTCACACATATCTTCACATACACACATGGACATACTCTGAGCATACTTCAAAATGAGAAAAAATATTGTTCTTATATATCTGCTACATGGAATTTCATCAACTACTTTGTCAACCACAAAATAATAAATGAATTACAAACTATCGGCCTCAATACATGAACAAATCTTAATGCGCACCAACCTAAGTTGGTCACAACATAGTGAAGACCTAAATCAACATCCTTGAATATGACAAACAATAAAATATTAATCCATAAGGATCTGCAACATTCTACCACCATCATGTCAGCCAAGAACATGAAAACTTAAACACACAAGGAAAAATATTCAATCATGAACATGTCGACCAATGCAGGCATACCACACTGATAGAGCATGATCTAAAAACATCTTAGGAACATACGCAACAATCCAATCCACCAAAATTGTATTCTCTTCTCTTATAAACACTTGCTACAGTAATAGAAACTACAGGAACACAACACTTTATAATTTTCTTCAATCTTGATGCGTACCACTAAAACTTTCAGACAACATACCAGATTAGCTCAAAAAAAAAAACCCTTTAATGCTCACCTTCTGACCATCAATGTATAGAAATTACCATCACTCTGACCTTCTCAACTTCATTGGATTCCTGTAATATATTTATCGAAATTTTCTTAATCTCCTCAACATATACAGCCTTCAGAATCATTAATGCTAATAGTGTTGACATCAATGGCAACCACATATCAGCAACACAAATTCAAAATCCAATAATCTCCCCCTTTGGAATTGATGGAAACACGTGATGTGAAAAATACCATCAACACAACTAACTATTCACTTATCTCCCTTTGTTCTACATTTCTCTAATAGCACTTCCAGTATTACTCTTCTCCCCCTTTGACATCAATGGAAAAGGTACACATGCTCTAAACCACATATCTGAATCTTCTAACTACCCCCCTTGAGTAGCAGCCACCATAACATCAATTCAAAACAAGATCTCACTGTGAGTGCACAGATTGATGCAAAGACTTGCATCTTAAGATTAGGAGGGGGAATTACCCCTAACTTTCCTCTGAGATGCTCAAAATTATCCTTAGGCAACAGTTTAGTGAAGATATCTTCAATTTGTTCCTTAGTAGGCACATATTCCAGTTTGACTTCTTTATCACTTACTTTGTCTCTCAAAAAGTGATACTTGATAGATATATGCTTTGTTTTTTACTGTAATATTGGATTCTTGGAAATGTTTATGGCACTTGAGTTGTCATAGAATATAGCAATTGGCTCATCATACTCAAATTTGATGTCTCTCAGCATCTGCTTCATCCACAACACTTGAGTACAATTTTTTGCAACAACAATATATTCTACCTCAGCAGTGGATAGAGAAATGGAATTATGCTTTTTACTTAGCTAAAAAACCAACTTCTTCCCCAAGAAGAACACACCACCACTTGTGCTTTTCCTATCATTTATATCTCTTTTCCAATCTGCATCTGTGAAGGCATTTAAATTAATATCATCATCCTTTGGATACCATAACCCAAAGTCAACTGTTATTTTCAATTATTTAATTATTCTCTTTACTACAGTCACATGTGATTCCTTTGGATCAGATTGATATCTAACAACCATGTATACAACATTCATAATGTTTGGTTTGGTTTGAGTCAATTATAGCAATCCACCAATCATTGATATGTATCTTGTTTGATTAGCCTTAGGATAATCATCATTTTATGTTAGCTTACATCCGGTTACCATGGGTGTACCAACTAGCTTTGAAGCTTCCATGCCAAAAAAAATCAATAACTCTTTCACATACTTACACTGAGATATAAAGATTCCATCATCTAACTGAGTAATTTGTAATCCTAAAAATAATTTCAGCTCTCCTATCATTAACATTTCAAATTCACTTTTCATTTCATCAACAAATTTCATACATAAGTCATCATTACCCTCAAAAATAATGTCATCAACAAAGACTTCAATAATCAATTATGTATCCTTATCCACCTTGAAATACAGATTGTTGTCAACAATACCTTTATTGAATCCAAGCTTCAACAAGTATTTATCAATTCTTGCATACCAAGCTCTAGGGGCTTATTTGAGTCCATATAGTGCTTTCTTCAACTGACACATCATGTCCTTTTCATCAGTTAATTGAAATCCATTTGGTTGCTCAACATAAACTTCTTCTTCTAACTCACCATTCAAAAATGTTGAGTTCACATCCATTTTATATACTTTATAGTTCTTGAAAGTAGCATAAGCAAGAAATAACCTTATAGCTTCAATTCTACCAACAGGGGAAAAGGTTTCTTCAAAATCAATACCTTCCATTTATCAATACCCTTTACATACTAGTCTTTCTTTATTCTTGATCACTTCACCTTGTTCATTCAACTTATTCTAAAAAACCCATCTAGTCCCAATCACATTTTTGTCTTGAGGTCTAGGAACAAGAGTCCATGTATCATTTTTCTCTATCTACATCAGTTCTTCCTTCATTTCTTCCATCCATTATTCATCTTTACATGCTTCATTGACATTTCTAGGCTCAGTCTTGGGTATCAAACAATATTATTCTGCAATTATTCTTCTAGTTTGTACACCTTTTTTCTTGTCTCCTATAATCTAACTTTCAGAATGACTTCGCTTTACATACCTTGGGATTTTGGATTCTTTTGTTCTTTCTTTTGCATTTCCACTACCTTCTTCTTCAGAACTTTCTTGATTCACCGAAATAATTTTGATTTGATTTTGTGTTTGTACATTCTTCCCATTGTCACTACTATCTTTTTGGTCATTTGAATCATATCCATAGTACCTAGATGATCTGTTAATATCCTCATCAACTCTGACATTTTCACTCTCATCCATCTTCTTGAATCTTTTATTGTAGCACCGGTAGGATTTTCTCTTAGTAGAGTAACCCAAAAATATTCCTTCATCACTTCTAGCTTCAAAATTTCTTATATCTTCATCTCTTTTGATATAACATCTTCTTCCAAAGATTTTGAAATATTTAAAAATAGGCTTATAACCAAACCATAGCTCAAAAGGAGTCTTACCATAATTACCATTGACATTCACTCGGTTGATAGTGTACACAACAATACTTATAGCTTCTCTCTAGTAGGTATGAGGAACATTACCTTCCAACATCATAGTTCTGGTAGTATCTAAAATTGTTATGTTCTTTCTCTCAACAACTTTGTTCTATTGTGGGGTCCGGGGAGCAAATAACTATCTCTTTATTCCATGCTCTTCATAAAATGAATTGAACTCCCAAGAAGTGAATTCACCACCTTTGTCTAATCTCAAGCATTTGATCTTCAGACCTATCTCATTCTCTGTCATAGCTTTGAATCTTTTTAATTTCTCTAATGTCTCATATTTTTCTCTTAAGAAAGCAACCCATACCATTCTAGAATAATCATCAATAAGAAACATAAAATATCTTTCTCCTTGTAGACTTCTGATTCTAGATGGACCACATAGATCAGTATGTACCAAATCCAGTACTCCATTGGAATGATGTTGTTTGCTCTGAAATGAAATTCTTGTCTATTTTCCCATCTGACATTCCTTACATATAGTGTTAGTAGGTTTCACTAACTTAGATAGATCTCTAACTACTTGTGTGGAGATTATTTTGACAATGTTATCAAAATTCACATGACATGACCTTCTATTCCATAACCATCTTACATCAACTTGAGCAATAAAATAACTTTCACTAGAATCATTTAAGTGAAAAATATTACCTCTTATGTTTGTACTTGAAGCAATCACATTTCCTCAGCTTCCCAGTATCCTGCACTTACCATATTTGAACTAAAGATTGTAACCTTTATCAACCATCTATCCAAAACTCAACAAATTGTGCTTCAAACCTTCAACATATAGGACATCATTAGTATTGCATTTTCCACCAAGAGAAATAGTGCCTCTGCCACAAATCACACCAACATTGTTATCTGCAAATCTTACAACGCCACCATCATATTTTTCCAAGCTTAGAAACTTGCTTTTGTCACCAATCATATGATGTGAGAATCCATTGTCAATCACCCACTCATACTTCTTATCAATTCTCATTGCAAGAGTGTTCTCAATATTTTGATTACTAGTTGATTCAATGGACACCAGACCATTTTCCTTGATAGAAATGAATACCCATTAATCTTTATTTCTAGTTTCTTTATCAGAATCAACATTGGTAACACCTTCTTCAACATAATAACATTTCTTTTGAAATCTAGAATTATTAAGTTTATACTTAGAAACCCTTTTAGGACACCTTGATGCAAAATGACCTATCTTACTGTAAGAGAAACATTTAATAGGCAACTTTCCTTTGTACTTACCTTGTCCTCTGGCTTCTCTTTTCACATATAGTGCTTCCAGTTCTTCTAGCTCTCTTTCTTCATCTTCAACCAGTTTCATTTATTCTTCGTATTTAAATGTTTTCCTAGAACTCTCTCTCAGATCATATCTCTATTGGATTTTTCTAGATACAGTAGCTTTGAATGTAGACTTTTTCTTAGGAGAAGATTCACCAAATTCACTCAACTCAAAGGCAACAAGTTTTTCAATCAGCATGTCTCTTGTCACATTTGTTATTGTCCTAGGCTCTTCAATAGCATGGGATTTTTTTTTTAAGAAGTAGGCATATATCTAAGTATTTTAACCACAATATCATTTTCTTCCAAGATTCCACTGACACATCTAATGTTCATCACTAGTTCATTTATCTTTTGTGCAAAAGATAATATGTGTTCATCTTCACTCATCTTTATGTTCTCTCACTTGCCTTTCAAACTTTGTAGCTTAGCAACTTTCACTAGTGCATCTCCTTCATACAATGTTTCTAACTTTTTCCAGATCTCATGTGCAGTCTTCAGACCTATCACATTTGTCATCTATGAATTTATCAGAGCACTCAACAATGCTTCTCTAGCCCTAGTATTAGTTTATGCTTCTTTGATCTCATCAGAAGAGGAGGCACCATTCAGAGGAATAGTATATGCATTATTTTTGTAGACACGTAAAATATACATTCACCTGATCTCGATTTCACTAACACTAGCTCGTCCTGAATCATCTCCTTTACTAATCAATTTAATTGAATAATATTTATTTAATAAAATTCAACATATTTCCTCTCTTAATTAAATAAGTCAAATTTATCTAATTAAGTCATCATCTTCTATTAATTAAATAATTCATTTGATTTAATTAGTCTCTAAAGTCATCTCCTTTAAATTAAATAAATTAATCTATATTTGATTTAATCTAACATCACCCTCTTTAATTAAATAAATCACTCTTTATTTAATAAAATCTAAATCCATTATTCCTCTCAACTTTGATTTATTTAAAACCAAAATCTAAGTCAAAATTTTCAAATCATCTAATCTTCATCTAAATTAATCAAATCCTGAGTAATCCTAATCCTAATCCATCAAATCCTCTAGATTTTGCAACTTGCACAATAAATCATTTTATTTGATTTATTAAATCATCTATTTTCCCTCAACTTGTCATCAAAAGAGAATGTTCTTCAAATTTGAAAATCCCTCCAAAAGGGATGAGTACATCCAACAAGGCATTAAAGGCCTCTTATATATCATTTGCATTGATCCAAGTAACATTAACTCCCTTTCTTCCTCCCTCCAACAAGCCAATATTCAAATTTCAAATTTGAATCCAATGGCATTAATCATGCACATTGACCAAACTGTACTCATTCCTCCTCCAATCACATATGGACAAGTGGCCTTCTCTCATTGGTTGATATTTGTCCCACATTCATCCAAATCCTTCAATCTTACATTCTTAAAATCTATAAATACAAGGAATTATTTCTTCAAAATCATCCACAATCCATGTAAGATTACCATGCTCATTTGGATCCACAACTTCATGCAATATCATTATCTTCAATCTTTGAGCAATTTTCATCCATCCTCATCCATTTTTATCCATTTTCATATTTTCATAGCTAGGTTATGGAGAAATTTCACCAAGGAGCATATAATATTCATCATTGATCATCAAGCTTGCAAGTAATTTGGAAAGGGCCATTTTGCACATCAAAATGGCACCAATTCCCCCATGGGAAGTTGGTTTGATTGTTTTGAATAGGATTTCATAGCTTTCATTTGTTATTTTACCTTGTTTTCTTGTTCTTCACATTCAAATGAATTTCATGGGGAATGTATGTTTTATATTTGTTTCTTGAATAACATTGTGTTGTTTGGTCATTTTGGTGCATGTCTAAGATAATAATTCACATTTTGGCACTAGAAGGAGGGCAGATTTTGAAGAAATTAACACGTTTTTTGGTCACATTCTGTTGTTTTTTATGTTTTTTGTCTTCCTAGGTCAAACGACACCACTAGAGGTCAAACATCACTGCTAGAGGTTAAACATCGCCGCTAGAGGAAATTGCAACACATTTGCGGTCTCTACTTTTCCAAACAGAGCCGCTAGTTTCACTAGAGCACCACTCAAATCCTCAAACAACGTCACAATTGCAAAATGTGGTGCTATTTGCAAATAGTGTCGCATTTTCAAATAGTGTCGCATTTACAAATAGCACCGCATTTGCAAATAGTGTCGCATTTTCAAATAGTGTCGCATTTGGAAATAGCACCGCATTTGCAAATAGTGTCGCATTTTCAAATAGCACCGCATTTTTAAATATTGTCACATTTGCAAATAGCACCGCATTTGCAAATAGAACCGCATTTGTGAATAGCGCTGCATTTTCAAATAGTGTCGTATTTGCAAATAGCGCCACATTTTCAAATAGTGCCGCATTTGCAAATAGCACTGCATTTAAAAATTTGCAAATAGAGCCACATTTTCAAATGGCGTTGCCTTTGTTTTCTTGCTTTTTCACTCAAATTTAAAATGGTTGTATCTTGGTCATATTTTGGTCTTTTTCGAAGCTTATTTTTTAAAATATAGAATTTCATAAGCTATCTAATGGTGTAGGTGTTTATCAACTTTTCTAGAGTTAAATTTTTTAAAATTTCACCTAATTTCAAATCACAATGAAACTTGGTCTAAATTTTAGGGGTTTTATGCTTAATAATTTATCTAACCCTCATATCTTCTTGTTTCTTGATTTAATATAAAATTTGAATCTTGTATTGCAGGTTTTAAATGATCATGGAGAATGGAAATGAAAGAAAAATCATTATCACTTCATTGTAACAAGTGTTTTTAAACACTTTGGCAAGAAATTATAATCCCTTTTCTAAGGATTTATCATCTTCTTGCTTTTTTAGGACTCAACAAATTTCGTTTGGGCTTAAAAATAATAAAACAAAGGGATTAAAAAGAATAATAGAAAAACTCACTAGATTTTGTTTTGGGACTTAACAAATGAGAAAACAAATCTCACACATCAAAATTGGTGCTTAAAAATAATTCACATCATTTCTTTGTGGTTAAAATAAACATGTGTACTCTTTGCTTTGCAATCCCTTTTACAAGTTAATGGTATCAAAAAGACGTATTCACTTCTCTCGCATTTTATAGAAATCTTGAGAATCAAAATTCCTCTTTGTGATATTAGGTTGTATAAGTGATTACCTCCAAATTTCAAATTGGGTTCTTAAAATTGAACAAATATTGTGAGTGTGAGTAGAGTACATCGCGAGTATTCTCTCTTTATTTCTCAACAAATATTGATTGAACTATGGATGTACTTTCTTTCTTTTGTTTATCCATAGAGGGTCTGCCTGTTGGGAAAAAGTAATCACCCCAGGGAATGACCCAACCAGTAACATGCTAAAGCCAAGCGACTTCTAGCCGGTATATAAGTGTGGGTACTTGAGGAAATTTTGAGTATCATGAGGATCATTCTGACAAGAAGGAAAACAGTGGTCTCTTGCCGCTAGGATGGTCTCCCATGAACGTAATCCCTGCATTTAAACCCCTTCTTTAGAAAATAAAAAATCCCTACCTATTTGTTGATGCAAGAACAATTGTTCCAAATACATCCCACATTTTTACGTCTCTTAGTAGAGATGAGAAGTATTCCATGGGAGTTTTATGGGTTATGATGTTTGGTTGACCCAAGAAGCGAGTACACTGTAAGGGGGAGCTTGTGTGGTCAATCATCTAATCATCCGCTAAGAGTAAGCATAGATAGATTTATCCAAGTGGGAACTCAAAAAATATTGTCTCATTTGTCCTAGGATTTTGCATCACTTTGAAATCAAAACACTTTTCTTGGATCCAAAACATTTGAAAAAAAACATTCACAAAATCCTTGAATTTCAAATTCCTTAGGGGAACCAAATACCTTTGACAAATATAGGCACTCTTGCTTGCCCTAGGGATTTCATCCTTAGAATTTTCTAAGTATTTGGATTTAATCATAACTTTTTTCTCACTAAAGTCAACATTAGGAAACTTTTTCCTTAATTTCCTTGATTCTCACATAAGGGAATTTGTGGAATGAGAAGAAGTTAGTACATTAGACATATGGTTTGAAACTCTAATCAAGAGAGTGTTTTTGGTAAAGAGAACTCATTTAGAAAAGTTAAGAATAATTGAACCCCACACATGTTCTTGGTATCTTTTGGTCATATGATTTTCCATGTGGTCTTTTGGTTTGAAATACTCTTAGGGAAAAGCATGTTCTTCAATATCTTGTTGTAGTAAACAAATCCTTCTTAGGTTCATCTAAGATCAAATCAAAAACTTCATCCATCTCAAAAATCAATCAAATCCCATCTCAAAAACAACTTTAGAACCTTTAGAAAAATCACTCATGTTACACTTTTGGTAAATCTCTCAATCAAAATCAAAATCCCCTTTGTTTGGCTAAGTTTGTATGGATGAATCCTTCCTCACACATTTAGTTGAATTATCACATTTGTGGACAATGTTACCCCAAGATAACATCCAACATCTTTGGATTTATAAGTCCATTATCCAAATCAAAATCCAAAAGTCCTAAAGTCTAGCATTGATCCAAAATTCCTAAAAGTTCAAAACACCCATATCACTCATCCCTTTCATCCTTCATCTCATCATTGATCCTAAATTCCTTAGAGGTTCACTTTTGAAACAAGGTCAAAACACAAGAATAACATATAATATTAACTCGATCCATACATCATGATTAATCCAATTCAACCAATCTATCAAGGCCTCACAATGCCAATTGATTGTCAAAACTTGCATTTATACAATCCATACATGGGATCATTATCTTGTACAAATCTCAATGATACAGCAAATGTGGTGTAGGAGCACCAACACCTTGTGATGAAATCAAGTTAGTTTGAAGGTCTTGTGATTGTCAAGCAATGAGGAAGTTGCAAAATATGTTGAAATTTGAAGAAATGTAAATCAAATGTCATAATGATAGGAGAGGTCTAGGTGGGTGTCATGTTGTAATGTCATGGTGTCAATAAGCCTAGGTGGTAGACTAGCTTGAGATTTGATGTTTTATTTGAGAATAAGGTCTCCATTACCATTTTAAATTTATTAGAAAGATTTAATAGATCAGTTACGATGAGTTTATAAAGACAAGTTGCCATAGGATAGTGATTAAAGGGCAAATTGGCAAAATTGTCATCTTAGAACCTAATTAATGGGTGGTTATGGTAGTTGAACACCCCAAGAGGTAGTTTGAAGGTGGTAACATGATATATTGTTGTAATATCTCGAATGAGAGGTTGTTGAACAAGTTTGGAAAGGGTTTAAAAGAAGAAGTTGCTGTTTTTTGAGTTTTTCATAAAGAAATTGTTGATCCCATACACTGTATGGCCTATACATGTTTTTCCACACTCCAATCCTATAATGGTTGGATAGATAATTCAATAAAATTTCTTTTAGCGTTTGAATGGTGTGATTTCATTAAGAATTGAGTGATATATCCCCATTTTACTATCAGGTGGTCTCAAACACCATGTTTTCCCTGTTTTCCTGAACTTTGCAGGATTGGTACAGATCCGTACGGTATAGTTTGGCTCTAAAATCATTGTGAAAGTGTAGATATATGAGTTAACTTTCAAATTCATTTGATTTGAGGGATACTTACTTTGAGAAAGTGACCTATTTAGGCCTAGTGGGACTTGATGGGGGTTTGTGGTTGTTTTGGGAAAATGAAGCTGAAACCCTCTTGAGGGTGAGTTGATGTCCATGAGATTGGAGTGGGGTTCTTGGTTGAGAGTTGAAGTCTCTATTTTGTGAGTTTTGTGGAGAGAATGAACTATGTAATGAATTTTTAAGCTTGTGTAGGTGAAATTAAGAGTGTCTGAGTTTGTGGAAAGGATTGAGAGGTCTGGCAAAGCAAGGGCATTGAGGAAAGGATATGTGGTCCATTGAATGGACTAGAGCACAAGGTGCAATAGGTGTTTGAAGGTAAGGATGGCAGACCTACTGGTAAAAAGGTCTTAAAGACTGAGGTTCAAGTGAATGATAAGAGAACAAAGGATAACACTAAAGAGAAGGATGATAAGAGGCTTGAAGATCATGTGGAGATTGTGATAGGGACAGTTTGGTGTCCTATGAAGTTGATTGAAGACAAAAACCAATCTAATACTGGAAATACAGTGAGTATGGATGTTGGGAATACAGTGGTAAAGGTGGACAATGAGGTGAAGATAATTGAGAAAGAATCCCAAGGGATGTGGCAAGTGGAGGAGAGTGGATTGGTTGAGGTAAACCAATATGAAAGCATGATGATAGGAGGAGATGAAGAACAATTAGGTTGTGTTTCTGAGGTTGGTAGGATAGGGGTCCTTGAGGAAGAAGAAGATAGTTGGAAGGAACAAGATGCCTCCTAAAAACAATGTTGTTGCAAGGAAACTTGATGTTCATGAGAAGGATATAGATATACTGAAAAGGGAGATGGCTGCAATGAAGGCTAAGGGCAGGACCCTTCTAGAGGAAAGTGAGTCTGAAGAGGAAGAGACCTCTGGTGAAGAAGAAGAGATGGATCCAGATGATGTTAGAACAATGAGGCTACTGAAGGCTGTGAAGAAGGATGGACATGGCAAGATGGATGTGCCTATGTATGGAGGAAAACTTGATAGTGAAGAGCTCTTGGATTGGATAGGGGCTTTGGAGAACTACTTTGATAGTGAAGATGTTGATGAAGGACATAAGGTGAAGAGAGCAAAAACAAAACTGAAAGGACATGCTTTGGTGTGGTGGAATTTTATGCAAGAAGATAGGTTGAGAAAAGGCAAGAGCAAGATCATTTCTTGGGAGAAGATGAAACCAAAGATAAAAGGTAAATTTCTTCCTTTTGATTACAACATTTAATTGCTTAAGAAATTGCAGAATCTTAGACAGAAAGAGTTAGATGTGCAAGCATATACTGAAGAGTTTTATAGGTTAAGTATAAGGACTAAACATGAAGAAGATGAGGAAGAGATGACTGCTAGGTACTTGAATGGTTTGAGGTTCAACATTCAGGATGAAATCAGCATGATGGCATCAAAATCAGTAGAGCAATGCTTTCAAATGGCAATGAGAGCAAAAGAAAAGCTAAAGAGGAGACAAGAGAAGGCAGCAAGGGGAAGAGGTAACACCTTTAGAGGAAGGGGATTCAATCCTAGTTCAAGGACAAACAATGAAGGCCAAGGAGATGAAAAAAAGGATCAAGAGAAATCTGATTCAAGAGGTGGATGGAGAGGTTCAAGAGGCAGATTTAGTGGAGGAAGAGGATCATATCAGTTCTCAGGAAGATGCTACAATTGCAACCAACCTGGACACCCAGCCTTTAAGTTCCCGGAAAAACAAGGCTCAAGCTCTCATGGTGGAGAAAGGAGGAATCAATTAGTGCATGAGGATGAAGAGAGTATGACTACACCTATAGTGAACCTTACATCAGAAGAAGGAGAGGCACTCATGATAAGGAGAACTGTGTTGCAAGCATCCAAGGAGGAAGATTCAAGCCAAAGAAGGAGCCTATTCAGAACCACATGCAAAAGCAAAGGTAAAGTGTGTCAAGTTGTCATTGATTATGGTTCTCAAGATAATCTAGTGTCTAAGGAAATGGTGGATAAGTTGAGTTTGGAGAAATTACCTCATGAAGCACCTTATAGAGTCTCTTGGGTCAATGATAATCAGACTTTGGTAGTAAAAGAGCAGGCATACGTTGATTTCCAGATTGGAGAATACAAGGATAGGGTTCTATGTGATGTTTTTCCCATGGATTGTTGTCATGTGCTCTTAGGGAGGACCTAGCAGTTTGATAGGAGATCCATGTATGATGGTTGGGAGAACACATACACCATTAGGAAGGAGGGTAGAACCTTTAAGTTACTTCCCTTGAAGACAAGTGTGAGGGATAAAGGTAAGGCTAAGGTTGTGTTGTTTGGAAAAAAGGAACCTTTAAAGCCTGAGGTCAGTCAGTCTGATATGGTGGTAGGTAGAGAGCAGGTTGGAGGAGTTATGACAGTGAGGAGAACACCCACAAGTGGTGTTAAGACAGTAGAAAATGTGTTTTTGCAAGAGGCAGGAAAGACACTCATACCTCGGTCTGATCTGGTTAAGAGGAATGGTGAGAAGATAGTGGATGATGGTTTCATACCTAGGTCTGATACACTCAAGGAGATGGAAGGTAGGATGATGCACAAGCATGACAAGCAAGGTGGAATGCTTCCCAAGGTGGCTGAGATTACTGTGGGGACTATTGAGTGTCCAATCAGTAGGAGTAATGGTGAAGAGTATGAGATTTTTACAAGCATGAGGATTGGTGAGTCTGACAAGGCAGTGATCCTTGGCAATAACAGCGTGCAAGGTCTGATCACACCAGGTAAAGAATTCAAGGAACAAAAGAGTAGAGGTCTGAGGACAGTAAGAAGAGGGCAAAGTCTGCAAGCAATGTTAGGTGGATCCACATGTGGGGATGAGACAATGAAGAAGTTGGGACAGTGTGTTGCTAACCATTGTGTGTTTGCAGGTATCAAGGCAAGGGGAATATCAACTTTTGCTCCAAGGGTGAAGAAAAGGCCAGTAGTAGGTCTGGATATATAGGGAGCAGCAAGGTGGAGAAATGGAGTACACTCTTACTCTTGGGACAAGATTTTTCCTATTGGGAGGGAGTATGGTGCAAGAGCACCTAGATCCTGACCCTAACATGATAGGACAAAGGACCTTAAAAGTTCACCAAGGGATTTGAAGACAAGCTTACTAAGTATTTTAAAGTTTTCATGTTTTATGCTTTCTACTCAAAAATCTTGTATGTCATGTGACAAGGGGTGGTAGATAGGTAGTAGTTGGCTTTAAGCCATGTCTTTTATGCAAATAAGGTCTCATTAGACCACTTTCAATAGGTTGGGTGAGCATGGGATCAAAAAGGTCAAAATTGCAAAGTATGTAGTGAAATGGTTTAAGGAACTTATGTAAAGTGTATAATTTTGACCTCCAAACGGTCATAAGTGGTTCAAAATTCTGTTGTAAATGCAGTTAGTCGGTTGTAGGAGGTAGTTGGAGGTTGAAAACATTATAAACATTCATGTAATCCCCAAGGAAGGGGGGTTGTTGAAATCCAATAAAGAAATTTGCATTTTGGAAAGGCTGATCACCATCTTTTTACTGGTTTTTCTGAACTTTCTTTCTTGATACAAGCCCGTACAGGGTTGATATGTATTAATATTGTGGGCATTTGTAGATGCATGTGTTTAATACCTAATTTCATTTGCTTGGAGGCTTAGAAACTCTATGCTGACCCACCACCTACTGTGCTGACCCTGTGACTCAGTGGATTGGTCTGTACTATGCTTAGTTGAGTATGTAAACACCTTGGGAGAGAGGGAATGAAGGAGCCTTGCCAGGGTGTGATGATCTTGTGCTGATCAGGGACAGTTTGGACATGAAAACAGGGAACCCAAGAAAGAATTATGAGAATTAGTGAGAGAGAAGGGACTGTGAGAGTTTCTTGAATCAAGTTTGGTATGTTTATGCTTGAATCCATTTTAATTTGACAACAAAAATAGTCTCAGTGCGGGGGCCATATCTTCCTAACGCACCGTTGTATTTTGATGAACTTCAGATATGTTTTGATAAACCTAATTTCGCCACTCTTCACTAGAGCGATCAAGGAGTTTTGTTCGGATTCAAAAGTTATGAGTCTCTGTACTCGGGTCTATCCAGAATGGCAGAATTGAAATCCATCTGTTAGAGATTGTTTAGTTATTTATTATTTTGTTGTTCAATGATAGTGATTGAGTATGTGTGGGCCTATGAAGGAAGTTGAATTTTTCTGAGCACTTGAATGGTGTGAAGTGAATGCAGCTAAACAGTGTAATATGCAGATGTGCATAAAGACATTGAAGGATTTGTAAATGGAAGTGAATGGGTTGTCAATGCCTCTGCATCAAAATGTGAGCTTTCCCAATCTAAATTTTGGAACACCTTTTCCTATGGTAGATTTAAATCAAATCCAAAACTTACAAATCTATCAAGTAAATGAATAGACATGAGTCTTCAACAAAACAATTTTATCCCATCTAATCCATACATGCCAAGTTTGGATACCAAGTGTGAACTTATCAAACATGAACATATCAAATCCACACTTGGTGAACTTTGGGATAGATATATTTTCAAATCAAACCAATGCTCTCCAAAGTCCAAGAAATATATTGACAACTCCATGCATTGATACAATTCAAGGTAACACCATGCAAAATCAAAGTTGCCTAAATCAAGGCAATATTTTTCTAAACCAAAACAATGCTCAATTGCAAGATGAAATTGATATACTTAAGAAAATCGTTGATTCATATCACCAAGAGACACCTCCACCCCAAGATCAATATACTCTTTCGTTGGTTGAACCATGTCATCAAAGCATCGGGTTGTGTCCCCAACCACAAAAAGAGCAATATCTCCAATTTCAAGAGGTTGGATATCAAGATCAAAAACAACAACACTAAACCCAACCTTCACATCTCAAAGATCAATCACCACATCTCCAAAATCAATTTCCACAAGGTAACAAATGAAAATACACACCACTTGGGGAACCAATCAAATCGGTCATACAACAGTTGATACAAGAAAATCTCATTAAAATCCCCATTTATGAGAATTATCAAGAGTCCATGGTGAAACCACAAAGGTATAACGAGAATCACCTTTATGATTTTCACAAAATAAAGGGACACACAACATCAAATTCTATGCGGCTTAAAAATCTCATCCAAGACCTTATTGATCAAAAAATGATAACTATTGGGGACAATGATCAATATTCAACCACTAGCGATAGCAGTGACAATCTCTCCTCCCCAACTGTTGAGATCACTGATCAAGATCAATCCATTGATGATCACCTTGAAGATGTTTCCACCTCATCCAATGATCAAATTAGCATACATCAAGAGCAATTTTTGATTCATTATCAAGACCCCTCCTACAAAGATCTATTTCAAGGAGTATTGATGTTATTTGATCCTATTGACATAGTCCAAGATCCATCCACCAATAATAGTGTTGAAAATGTCTCTACATCACCTAACAAGTTAGAGGACATATCTCAAGAACTTATTCCAAAGCATGATCAACATCTATCACCCAAGTCTAGCAATGGTCCTTCCCAAGACATATTGACATCCTTTGACCTTATGGATATAGATACTAAAGGGATCCTGAACTCAACACTTGATCCAAGTCCACTCAAATATCAACAATATATTGAGACATTACCCATGCCTAAGGACAATGTCTAAGAACCCTTTGTAAGTAATTCATCCTTTGAAACTGACCCATGTCAATAACATGATCCAAAGCATGTCAAAAGAAATTATAAAATCGATCAAGATCGAGAATGCATATCTCCAAGGTAGTACAATGATCTAATGGACATTCTCCTATCTATACATGATGTCACAAATGATGATCATATCCATATAGCACATACTCCTCCATCTATCCATGAGATGCTTTCTTTGGATGGGCATGTAGATGATCTTCATTCAAAATAAGAGTCTCATACTCTTGATATCATTACCAAGTAACTAGAGTCTCCTACTCTTAACATTTATACAAAGGATCAAGATATAGAAAAATCTAGAGACATATTAGAAATGGGTCATGAGGAGGGCTCCTACAAAAGTGGTGAATCAGAAACATCCTATGAAGGAATATCAAAAATGAATCATGAGGAATACTTTAATGTGGATAGTGAATCACCAACACCTCTTGAAGAAGCATTAAAATTTGATCACAAGATCAAGCCAAAGATATCAATCAGGAATTCATCCCACTTATGGAGGATCTTATCACTTATAAAGTTGAATCACTTACATTTTTTAGGGAAAGTTGTTTTATCAATGAAGAAACTATCACCTTTGAAGATCCACGATAGAGAAAAGAATTATTAGCACCTTGTTTCCAAGGTAAATAAAATCCTATTGCAAGTAAAAAAATTCAACAGATGAATTATCAAGGTAGAGGATTAGGCCTACGTGAACAGGGTATCCTAGAACCAATGCAAATTATTGGAAATCCTAAGTATCAAGATCTTGGTTATTCGACAATCAAGGGATCTAAACATATCAATGATACCTCCATAAAATTGGGGGCAACTTCGTCTCAAGAAAACATCAACATAGGAAGCATGAAGAATCCTTATGATGAAACTAATGTCAATACTACAACCAGCCACATCATGAATCTTCATCCACCCATCACCCCATTCATGGATTGGGACCAACATCAAAAGAAATCTTTGAATCAAAGCAAAAATAATGTCATCAAAGAAAAATAAGCAGTGAAGCACGAAGGACAAATCAAATACACATGGATACCAAAGAATACAAAGAAAGATTACCCCTATCAAACTCCATTAGTCAAAGAAACTATGGGGAAAAATTAAAAAGGGAAAATTATCCACCAAAGATGTCCACAAAGGAAAAATTAGGCTTCTCAAGCAACACACAAAGTATATCAAGTTGTTGGTCCTAATTTCATGAACACTTTTGTATCCATCCATCATTTCTCATCTTCCCAAGTTTAGAGAAACAAAAGTTCCAAAATGTCAACCAATCCATATTTTATTCCTAAACACACTCCACCATCCATGCCTCCACACAAGATATTCAATTCTCACATTAACCATGTGTTGGCAATGACCCTTCATCATAAGGATTCATAAGTCACTCTATCACAATGTGGGCACAAAGACAAATTTTACTCCGATATCAACAAAGTAGATAAGGAATCTCAAAATTTACATTCAAGTACACATATTTTGGAAAAGTAACTTCTTCAAGCAGCATATCAGTGGCACATTATGACAGGAGCATCAATATCAATAGTACTAGGTGGTTCAACATGAACTTAAAATCTTTCAACAAAAATATCCAAAAATATCCAAAAATATATAAAAATCAAAAAAAGGATTGAAAACAGTAAAGATAAAAATCATCATCTAGTGAAAACCACTTCGGTGGTACTTTGGACATGTGCCATGATGAAAAACTAGAAAAAAAGAATCATGTGTAGAATCGAGCATCTGCATGTGCCACTTCAATTGGAAGCATCTCATCCTAGCTATAATAAAGTCAACATTTCATCCATCTTAAATCCATTCATCCATGAACCATTTATCCAATCTATTTTCATCCATTTGCAAATTTTGGTGTACACTTTACACTTGCTTATGGTAAACATCTTGACATGGGTCATTTTCATTGATCCTATCCTACCAACATTATTTAATCCTTGAAGCATTATCCAAATGAGCATCCTCTATTTGAACACCTTATCTTGTCACAAGATAATCCTTTGTGTGCTTACCATATCCATCCATCCACACACCTATCCAATAATCCACCCATTGCCTTTCAAACATTTCTAGACACTAGGGGAAGATATTTAGATTTTTCTTTTGGAATAAATCTTGATCTATATCCTCCAACTTATGTGGTTATCTGAACATTGACAAATGTGAAATCAAATTGGTCAAAGCATTTGTGAGCAAAAAAATCCAAATCACTAGCCCATGGCATATTTTGACAAGAAGATGTTCCTTATCAAGCTTTATCTTCCATCTAACATCAATCCAAATGATCAATATTAGTCACATCTAATTTACATGTTAGCGTCACATCAAATCATTCAAACAACTTTTGTTCCAACCCAAGCTTCAAAATGTTGATCAATCAAATCCAATCAATCCATCATCATCTTGGGATATCCTTTCCAATATTTGTGTTGCTTAACACTATCCTTCAATTGTTGTGTATCCTCAACAATGTTATCATCATCAATCCTAATCAATCAAATCTATTCAATCCATCATCATCTTGGGATATCCATCCCAATCCTTGTGTTGCTTAACACTATCCTTGCATTTTTGTGTATCCTCAACAATGTTATCACCATCAATCTAATCAATCAACCTTAGCATGGTTTTCAAAAAAAATCCGAAAACAGAGCATTGACATCATATCCATATCCAAATCATCAAACTCGTGCGAAATCCAAAAAATCCCAAAACATATCAAAATCCAAAAACATTCAAAAAACACAAAATCCAAAAATATTCATAAAATCTCATAAAACCAAAAAAATCATAAAATTCAAAAATCAAAATATTTGTAAAACATATCAAAAATCCAAAAAATCAAAAGATAGAGTCATCTTGTCAAACTACATCATCTATAAGCTTGAACGTAGGCAAGGTTGATCTTTGATCATCCCCTGAGACACCTAGCTTAGTCCTTTAGGTGTGTGTCGCAATAAAATAGCAATCCATTTGTCCATCTATCTCATCAGTAATCAAGTCAGTTATTAGTAGAACTACGTGGTCTCTGTGTGTACAAAGTAGGCAAGGCTAATCTATTGATCAACTCCTGAGACCCCTAAGATAGGTCTTTAGGTTAGTCTCTTGGTCAAAATGTCAAAATCCCAAAAACAACCTCAAAACATTTCAAAACACCAAAAACATCCAAATATTTGAAAAAACCCAAAATGGTGCATCCATCTCATCTCACTTTCACCCGCAATAATCATCACTCATAATAAATCAATCGAAATTTCATCATTTGGTAATTCAATCAGAAGCAAGTCTAGCAGGTTTAAGAGTAAAAGTTCAATCGTCAAAGTCTCAAATCTAGGTTAGTAAGTAAACAAGTTGGTCAACTCTTGGTATCAATAGCTTATCATCCAGTCAATACCAAATCATCACTTGATCACAACATGTCCTAGGATGAATCCTTCCTACAATGGACATCAACATCAAACATCACCGTAGTTTATTCTTGGCTAGCGGTATGAAGAAAATTAGCTTGTTTATTTATTTGATCTTTGTCTTTTGATTTATCTTATTTTGTACCCATTTCGATGACCTCTCGATGATGTCCAAAACAAAGGGATTTAGAGAGAAAGGAATGAGGCAACAATCATTATCCTTTTATCTTTTGTGCTTTTTTGGATATTCTTGTAAAATAACATGGTCATACATGCTTTGTTTGGTTTGTAGGGAAGGTTTTTTAGGTGTCTTGTTGACCACATAGGAAGGCTTTCCTTTTTATGTTTTGGTCTGAGATGTTTGAAATATCTGAACTGTATTTTAAATAAGCTTTCGTATGTTAGGTATGAACATGAGTACTCCTATTTGATTGTCGATTCAAAGTCCATCACACTAGGTACAACGCCATCCTAGTTATTTATACCTTGATGCATCATACCTATGTGTTTTATCAAACATAAGATAAACGGCCCTTTTAAAATACTGATTCCTGATAAGAAATATATCATCATCATCATTAATAATGCATGAACTTGTTGGATCCTTTTTTCAATGGAGAAGGCCTCTATTTATTTTTCATCATCTTATTTCTTTTATCTTCTTTCACGCTAACATGGTATTATGGAAATCAATCAAAAGCATCACCAATGTTTCCATCTTGAACCTCTTTTTCGCGAGATCGACCCTCAAATTGAACTTTTCACTCAATATCTCAAGGGGACAATGTACCAGTGTACTTCTTTCTGTTGGGGCATCTAAAAAAATAAGAAATGTTTTGAATTTTGATCTCGGCAAGATTATTCTTTGAACTAATGCAACAAATACATTGCTTCAAAGAGGGAAAAAATGTAGACACATAAAATATAGATGCACCTAATCCTAATTTCACTAACACCAGTTCATCCTGAATCATCTCCTTTACCAATCAATTTAATTGATTAATATTTATTTAATCAAACTCATCATATTTCCTCTCTTAATTAAATAAATCAAATGTATATGATTAAGTCATCATCTTCTATTAATTAAATAAATCATTTTATTTGGTTAATCCTATAGTCCTTTTAATTGAATAATTCACCTTATTTAATTAATCTCTAAAGTCATCTCCTTTAAATTAAATAAATTAATCTTTATTTGATTTAATCTAACATCACCCTCTTTAATTATATAAATCACTCTTTATTTAAGTAAATCTAAATTTATTATTCCTCTCAACTTTGATTAATTTAAAACCAAAATCTAAGTCAAAATTATCAAATCATCTAATCTTCATCTAAATTAATCAAATCTTGATTAATCTTAATCCTAATCTATCAAATCCTCTATATTTTGCAACTTTCACAATAAATCATTTTATTTGATTTATTAAATCATCTATTTTCCCTCAACTTGGAAACAAAATGGAATATTCTTCAATTTTAAAAATCTCTCCAAAAGGGATGAGTACATCCAACAAGGCATTAAAGGCCTCTTACATGTCCTTTGCATTGAGCCAAGTGGCATTAACTCCCTTTCTTCCTCCCTCCAACAAGCCAACATTCAAATTTCAAATTTTAATCCAATGGAATTAATCATGCACATTGACCAAAATGTGTTCATTCCTCCTCCAGTCACATGTGGACAAGTGGCCTTCTCTCATTGGTTGGTCTTTTGTCTCACATTCATCCAAATCCTTCAATCTTCCATTCTTCAAATCTATAAATACAAGGCATTATTTCTTCAAAATCATCCACAATCCATGTAAGATTACCATGCTCATTTAGATCCACAACTTCATGCAATATCATTATTTTCAATATTTGAGCAATTTTCAGCCATCCTCGTCCATTTTTATCCATTTTTTATATTTTCATAGCTAGGTTATGGATAAATTTCACCAAGGAGCATAAAATATTCATCAATGATCATCGAGCTTGCAAGGAATTGGGAAAGGCCCATTTTCCACATCAAAATGACACCAATTCCCTCATAGGATGTTGGTTTGATTGTTTAGAATAGGATTTCATAGCTTTCATTTTTTATTTTGCATTGTTTTATTGTTCTTCACATTCAAATGAATTTCATGGGGAATGTATGTTTTAGATTTATTTCTTGACTAACATTTTTTTGTTCGGTCATTTTGGTGCAGGTCTAAGATAAGCATTCACACTTTGTAATCTTCCAGAAGGGCTCACCAATACACTTCAAATGACACTTCATTTTGACTTTCCACAAAGAGTAGTTTGTACCATCGAATCTAGGACTATCCTTCTTGTATGATGTCATCTTGGATCACCTCAAGCTATTAGACTTCTTCAAAGGAACTAGCTCTGATACCAATTGTTAGAAAAAAAAGGATATACAACTGAGAGGGGTTGAATCAGTTGTTACAAAAATTAAACTTATTCAACCTTACTCAACCTTTAATATTAGATCTAATAATTAATATTGCAAGCATAAATTAACAACACATTAAAAACACATGAACGCCAAGATTTTATACGTGGAAACCCTATTAGGGGGAAAAACCACGGTGGATGTTAGTCCAAAATATTATACCCTATTAAAAGTATAATGAAGAATGAATAAAGAATGCATATGCATTTAGGCACACTGCCTCAAGCTCACTGCTTAAAGGGAAGGCTCTTTGTCTTACATAAGACAATCAGATTAAATCCATCTGATAAATATGAACTAAGAAATTAGCTTCTTCATAAGCCTGATTATAGTTCCAGTTAGGCACAAAAATACTTCTTCACTCTTAACTCAAACTACTTCACACTCTACTATGTATTTGAATGATTTGGTCTTTATTCACACATATCTTCGCATACACACACAAAAATACACCAAGCATACTTCAAAATGAGAAAAACAGTCATTCTTATATATTTGCTACATGGATTTTCATCGACTACTTTGTCAGACACAAATAATAAATGAATTACAAATTGTCGGCCTCAATACATGAACAAATATTAATGCGCACCAACCTAAGTCAATCACTACATAGTGAGGACTTAAATCAACATCCTCGAATACACCAAAAAATAAAATATTAATCCATAAGGATCTACAACACGCTACCACCATTATGTCAACCAAGAACATGAAAACTTAAACACACTAGGAAAAATCTTCAATCACGAACACGTCGATCAACGTGAACATACCACCTTTATAGAGAATGATCTAGAAAAATCACTAAAAAATTCAGGAACATATGCAACAATTCAATTCACCAAAATTATATTTTCTTCTCTCAGAAACACTTGGTACAGTATCAGAATAGTTGTAGGAACACAACACTTTATAACTTTCTTCAATCTTGATGTGTACCATTGAAAATTTCAGACAACATTTTAGATAGGCTCAGTAACAAACCCTTTAATGAACACCTTATGACCATCAACATACATAACTTACCATCACTCTGACCTTCTCAGCTTCACTAGTTGCCTGCAATATATTTGTTACAATTTTCTCAATCTCCTCAACATATGCAACTTCAGAATCATTAATTCTAATAGTGTCGGCATCAATGACAACCACATATCGGAAACACAACCTCAACATCCTATAGTTATATCCTAGATCTTGAGATGTCTTTTGTTGTGAGCAGTAAGTTATCTCTAATAGAGTTCAACTTTGTATCCTACTATTGTTTTGTGTGTGGCATACTATGTGTGAGACTCTGTATTCTACTAAGGTGAACATTCTTATGTTACAGTTTTGTTGATAGTCTCTTTGTTGGTAGTATGACGGGAAATTAATGTATTCTCAGATCTAAAAGGTGTTTGCTTTGAGGATTATTTGTTGGTTTGGAGAATTGTGTTTTAGTCTTGGTCGAATATATTATGAAGACTAGTTATGTTTCATGGATAATCCTTGACTTGGTATAACTCACTATGTGGATAGAATGTTAAAATCTTGTATGGTGTCGGTGAAGAAGGTTTTGATTATTTTGTGTACATATAATTAGGCTGACCTAATTGATGAATAAGATATACTTTTATATATATAAGATGAAAGATAGAAGAGATATGTGTGTGGAAGAGAGCAAGAAGGAGAAGTGTATGTGAACTGAGGAGAAGATCAAAGCCTAAATGTTTTATCAATTGTGATCAGTAAATTTTTGTTGAGTAACTATTGTGTGAAGTAGTACTTCTTATTTTAAGCTTCATTGGAACTGAAACTTGTGCATTGAAGGTGTATCCTATCAATTCAATCTTTTGGAAATGAGCCACTATCATTTATCTTGGTGGTTAGCCATATTTCATACTCACTTAGTGAGCCTTTTAAGGACAGTGAGTCTTGGCAGTGAGCCACATAATATTTTATATTCATATATAATATATTGTGAGTTAGCCCTCACCATGGTTTTTCCCATTTTTGGTTTTCCACATAAAAAATCCTAGTGTTCACATGTATGGTTGCATTGACTTGTTTTTGTGTTCTCTTTTTCTGATTTAGTCATAATTGTAATAATTTTTAAATGGATTTTATTATGGTTTTATGGAATATTGATTCACCCTCCCTTCTCATTATTCCATATGTTCAACAAAATATTCATATGTGTATCTACCTATAATACCAGTTAGGAAAGTCAAATAAAATAGCTAGCTCAAAAAATCAAATGAAATTTCAAGCATCCCATCATTTTTGTCAGTCTCATTAAATCAATTAGATGATATTTTCTATCACCTAATGTTTAGTAAAGAGACCATTCAGATATCTTTAAATCCATTGAAAAGGGGATATTTTAATTTTCCATCATTGCAGACAGGGTTTACTCTCAACAAAAGTTATTGAACAAAGGAAAATAAGACAATGAAAATGTTGAGACTCTACCTAATGTAACTATTAAGAACCCTAATGCAATATGCTTAAAATAGGTGGGTTTTCCAAATAAGTTGGAAGAGCTTGCTGAAAATCTCATTTATTCAATAGGTTCATACCTATTTGATGAAATAGCAGAGGAGATATTAACTGAAGAAGGAGAAATTACACCTCTATAGGAAGAACAATCTCAAGTGCCTGCTAATCAAGAAATGCCTTAGGAAGGAAATATGGAAATTGATGCAGAATTAGTACCTAAGTTTCATTATTCAAAAACTCTATAGTTATCACAAATTCCAACCTCTCAACTGTCAGTCAAAAATTCTCTATGGAAAATGGGAAGAAATTTAAAGGTTTCCAGGCTAAAGGAAGAGATTGATGTAAGATTGTAGACTACTTTGGATGGGAGTATTTCAGTAAGTAAGAGGCCAAGGAGAGCATATTGCTCTCCTTGAACACAATGAGAGTGGTATCTTCGAATGTTAGAGGAATTAATGCCTCTGACTAGCAGCCCCAAATCAAGCATCAATTGGACATTTATGGGGCAGATATAATATTGTTGCAAGATACTAAACATCACAAGAAACATACAAGGCATCAATTATGAAGTGGGGAAAATGGAAATCAATTCATGTGCTAGATAAAGGGGCTTTAGGTGGCTTAGCTACATTATGGAATCCAAATATAGTGTCCATTAAAGCAATAATAGGGACAGTAACTAGCAGTTATTGACTGTGGTAATTTTTGATCTTAGATTCAGGTTATTCAATGTTTATGGCCCAATAGCTACTCATGATAAGAATTTATGGGAAGTTTTAAAAAGCAACATTCAAGGTCTTGGAAATGAAAAATTTATACTGGTAGGGGATTTCAATGCAATAGTGTCATTACAGGAGAAACAAGGAGGTATATGCCCACCAGATAAAACAATGGAAGATTTTTGTTTTT